>CAXKVI010000002.1:81064689-81538400 GCA_964058755.1 Campiglossa producta
CCGTGATTTTGCCGGGAAAGAATTAATTTTGTCGTGGAATTTTTTCCCGGAATTTTGGGGTGCTTTGCTAACTTGATATCAACTTAGCTAAGCACCCTAATGAAAACGGTGTTAGAGACAAGATATAATAACGGCAAATATGAACCAAGTCCGTTTGCGATATCTTGTCTCTAACACCGTTTTCATTAGGGTGCTTAGCTAAGTTGACGCGAAACTTCGTATATGAAAAAGTCCAAAAATAATTGCCCGACAAAATTAATTCTTTCCCGGCAAAATCACGGCAAAATAACGGCAAAATATGAAACAAGTCCGGTTGCGATATCTTGTCTCTAACACCGTTTTCATTAGGGTGCTTAGATAAGTTGACGCGAAACTTCGTATATGAAAAAGTCCAAAAATAATTGCCCGACAAAATTAATTCTTTCCCGGCAAAATCACGGCAAAATAACGGCAAAATATGAAACAAGTCCGGTTTCGATATCTTGTCTCTAACACCGTTTTCATTAGGGTGCTTAGCTAAGTTGACGCGAAACTTCGTATATGAAAAAGTCCAAAAATAATTGCCCGACAAAATTAATTCTTTCCCGGCAAAATCACGGCAAAATAACGGCAAAATATGAAACAAGTCCGGTTTCGATATCTTGTCTTTAACACCGTTTTCATTAGGGTGCTTAGCTAAGTTGAGATCAAGTTAGCAAAGCACCCCAAAATTCCGGGAAAAAATTACCCGGCAAAATTAATTCTTTCCCGGCAAAATCACGGCAAAATAACGGCAAAATATGAAACAAGTCCGGTTGCGATATCTTGTCTCTAACACCGTTTTCATTAGGGTGCTTAGCTAAGTTGACGCGAAACTTCGTATATGAAAAAGTCCAAAAATAATTGCCCGACAAAATTAATTCTTTCCCGGCAAAATCAGGGCAAAATAACGGCAAAATATGAAACAAGTCCGGTTTCGATATCTTGTCTCTAACACCGTTTTCATTAGGGTGCTTAGCTAAGTTGATATCAAGTTAGCAAAGCACCCCAAAATTCCGGGAAAAAATTCCCCGACAAAATTAATTCTTTCCCGGCAAAATCACGGCAAAATAACGGCAAAATATGAAACAAGTCCGGTTTCGATATCTTGTCTCTAACACCGTTTTCATTAGGGTGCTTAGCTAAGTTGACGCGAAACTTCGTATATGAAAAAGTCCAAAAATAATTGCCCGACAAAATTAATTATTTCCCGGCAAAATCACGGCAAAATAACGGCAAAATATGAAACAAGTCCGGTTTCGATATCTTGTCTCTAACACCGTTTTCATTAGGGTGCTTAGCTAAGTTGATATCAAGTTAGCAAAGCACCCCAAAATTCCGGGAAAAAATTACCCGGCAAAATTAATTCCTTCCCGGCAAAATCACGGCAAAATAACGGCAAAATATGAAACAAGTCCGGTTGCGATATCTTGTCTCTAACACCGTTTTCATTAGGGTGCTTAGCTAAGTTGACGCGAAACTTCGTATATGAAAAAGTCCAAAAATAATTGCCCGACAAAATTAATTCTCTCCCGGCAAAATCACGGCAAAATAACGGCAAAATATGAAACAAGTCCGGTTTCGATATCTTGTCTCTAACACCGTTTTCATTAGGGTCCTTAGCTAAGTTGACGCGAAACTTCGTATATGAAAAAGTCCAAAAATAATTGCCCGACAAAATTAATTCTTTCCCGGCATAATCACGGCAAAATAACGGCAAAATATGAAACAAGTCCGGTTTCGATATCTTGTCTCTAACACCGTTTTCATTAGGGTGCTTAGCTAAGTTGATATCAAGTTAGCAAAGCACCCCAAAATTCCGGGAAAAAATTACACGGCAAAATTAATTCTTTCCCGGCAAAATCACGGCAAAATAACGGCAAATTATCCACCTGGTCCCGACTCGATTGCATTAGGGTGCTTAGCTAACTTGACACTCATCTTGAAAAGCCTTCGGGACAGTTGTTGTTGTTGTTGTAACGAAGTGTAGCCCTGCCCAGCGTGTACTTTTCCTTAACCTAAATTGTCATCAATTTCTTCTAACGGGAGTCCTAGGAAACTTGCAGTTTCGACAGGGTTGGACCAGAGGGAGATGGGTGTTAGAAGAGTGGGCTCCGAAGAGCAGGTAAATAAATGGTTGGTATTATGGGGTGACGAGCCGCATGCCGGACATTCATTCGGCACGTCAGGGTCTAGTCTGGATAAGTAGGAGTTTAACCTGCTATAGTATCCAGAGCGTAATTGAGCCAGAGTGACCCTTGTCTCTCGAGGAAGATGACGCTCCTCAGCCGCAACGCGAGGAGGTTTGGCGTGCAAAACGGCGTTCAGTGGACAGAGCGAGACATAGGACGCAACGGACGTGTCATGGATGTGCTTCAGGGCCTGCGTATGTACCTTTGGATCAAACGGCGAAAGTGTGAGGTGCCGGATCTCATCAAAATGCTCACGTAGATGTGCCCTTACGGTCCTAGGAGGTGGCTCATACTCAAGCAGTAGTCTGTTGGGATGTTGTGGTTTGCAACAGTTCAACAGGTACTGCTTGTTTAGCATTTCATTGTGCTCCAAAACTGGGAGCATTTCCACCTCATGATGTAAATGATGTTTTGGAGACATAAGGACGCATCCCGTGGCGGTTCTGAGTGCGGTGTTTTGGCAGGCCTGCAGTCTTTTCCAATGAACCTCAGCAAGCCCCGGTGACCATATCGGCGACGCGTAATTCAGGATCGGCCGACCAATTGCTTTATAGGTTGCCAGCAACGTTTCTTTGTCTTTACCCCAAGTGCTGCCGGCTAGCGACTTGAGAATTTTGTTGCGGCTTTGTAGCTTAGAGACAATTGCGGTTGAATGAGCAGCGAATTTGTGCATGGGGTCGAAAGTTACCCCTAAGATTTTGGGGTGAGAGACAGTAGGTAATTTTTGATCGCCTACGTAGATTTCTAACTCCATGCCAACTTGCGCCGTCCAGGTCGTGAATAGTGTCGCCGAGGACTTCGTTGGCGACAATGTCAGGCTCCGGGCAGTGAAAAACTCAACGAGAGAGGGGAGATAACCATTGATCCTGGAGCATAGCTCATCAACGGAAGTGCCAGATGCCAGGATCGTACAATCGTCTGCGTAAGAAACAATCGAGACTCCATCTGGTGGGGAAGGAAGCCTCGAAATATAAAGATTAAACAGAAGCGGGGAAAGGACACCACCCTGCCCACCCATCTTTCTCGGTTTTGATTTTTTGTTTCTGAAAACTACAGACGATTGACGACCACTCAGATAATTGGCGGACCAACGCTTAAGACAGGGGGGGAGCGATGAATCTTCCAAATCGGATACCAGTTGTCCATGATTTACTGTGTCAAAAGCTTGAGACAGGTCAAGAGCAACTAGAACCGTCCTGTGATGAGGGCTTTTCTGGTTGAGTCCGTCAGTTATCTGAGTGTTAATGGCATTTAGAGCAGATGTTGTGCTCCGTATTTTTCTAAAGCCATGTTGGTGCTCGGCTAACCTCAACTTTGATGTGTAAAGAGGAAGTAATACCGCCTCCAATGTCTTCACTACTGGCGAGAGGAGCGATATCGGACGATAAGACTCCCCTACGTTAGCTGGCTTGCCAGGCTTTAGTAGTGGGACCACGACATACATACATAACCCTGTTTAGTATGTTTTGTCCCATTCCGAAACTATCATCCTCCCCCCTTGCAGGAGGGCTGCAAGATATTCTTTTGTTACGGGCGGGCGTTGAGCCGAACCCCGGACCAAAAGAATGGATATGCAGTGTCTGTTGCAAAAAAATATATATTAAACGGTCGCATTCTGTGCAATGCTTCTCGTGTAAGAGATGGCTCCATAAATCTGGATGTTCAGGGCTTAACCTTAACATCCACAGACCCCGTACTTTCGTGGCCCCTTGTTGTTTGCGCCGTCGGGCGTCCCGCGGTAAGCGCCGTTCAAGCGCACCCCTACCGCCACCTTCTAGTAGCAATACTAATAATAATAATAAAAATGTCTTAACGACTAGCAGCATTTCTGCTATACCCGCCACACAAATTCCAGACTGTTGCTCGTGCCTTATGGCGTCAACATCACGCGCAGCAGCTCAACACTTTTGCTCCCAACGGAGCAGTTTAGACATGAGCAACTCCGAGCATCAGTCTCTGTCTGTTTCTTTGTTACACCCCCCCTCCCGTTTACACGTGAGTCAGGATCAACATCTTCTTGCACCTGTCTCGACGTGTACTGTTTGTCGGCAAAGATTATACACGCTCGCGTCATCGGTCAAATGCAATAACTGCTTAGGCCAATGCCACGTACATCTATGCTCTGGGCTCGCTAACAGGAATCTTTGGACGGATGCGTTCATCGCATCATGCTGTAACACGCCTCAACCTACGACGCCAGCCAACCCGGTTACACCAGGTCCACAGCTAACTAGGCTGAGGCACAGCCTTGGTCTTCGCCTACCAACACCTGGGCGAACACATCCGTCTCTCACGCCTTTGGTTAACTCGACATCGACCCCACCGGCGCACTTCCAAATCTTACAGCACAACTGTAACGGATTAACTGGTAAGATCGCAGAGATAACTAATTTGATGACGCAATATGACATAAAACTTGCCGCAATCCAAGAAACCAAGCTCAGTCCAAGGTCGGACCTCATTACCTATGGCGGATATAACATTCACCGGAAAGACCGTCATAGAGTAACAAGAGGTCTGGGAGGTGGTCTAGCGTTCATAGCGCACAACTCTGTACAGTATCATCTATTTGATACCGATATCGAAGGAACGGATACTATCTTAGAAAGCCAAGGTATTACCATCCGTACAGGAGATGTCGATCTGCAAATCATTAACATCTACATACCCCCTGTCTCAAGTTGCCCCACCGGTTATCACCCCGACATTAGCTTGCTATTACGAGGAGATAACCGCGTGATCCTGGGCGACTTCAATGCGCACCACGACATGTGGCACTCAAACTTGCCAGCAGACAGTAGGGGGCATGTACTCGCAGAACAAATAGATGATACGGCTTTCTGTACATTGAACGGAGACGCCCCAACGAGAGTATCGGGTAACTGCTATAGTTCGCCAGATATTTCTATCGTAAGTGCAGGACTATTGAACAACACCAATTGGCGACCCATACTCACGTTGGCGTCTGACCATCTCCCAATAGTCATTACCATCGAACGACCGACGGACTTTATAACACCTGAGCATGGTACATACATCAACTTTACCAAGGCGGACTGGGACAGTTTTCAGACATATACGGACGAATCCTTGGCTGCTCTATCCATTCCTACGGACGTACGCAAAGGCGAACGAGACTTCCGCAACATCATTGACTTGGCTTCTAGACGCTTCATTCCTGCGGGTCGAATATCCCGAATAAGACCAAATTTCCCCGCGGAGGCAGCGGCCATGGCTAGAGAAAGAGATGAAGTGCGAAGTCTCAATCCCGCAGACCCCCGTATAAGGGATCTCAACGCGGAAATTCGTAGGTTGGTCGATAAACACAAACTGGCCAAATGGAAACAACACCTAGAGCAATGCAACCTCTCTGACGGTGTTGGCAAATTATGGACTACGGTCAAAGCTCTATCTAATCCAACACAACACAAGGATAAAGTAGATATTACTTTCGGTGACAGGGTGAAGAAGGACCCTAGGGGATGTGCGAACTCCTTCTGTAGACAATTTGTACTACATTCCCCACCCGATAGAGCTAAACGTAGAACCATGCGACAGGCGCGTAAATACAAAAACCAAAACACGCCCATTGTCATCACTGCCTCAGAGGTCAAGGAAGCCATCAGACAGGCTAAGCCCTCAAAATCCATCGGCCCCGACGGCATTGCCATGAAGATGCTGAAACATCTAGGCCAGGAGGGACACAAATACTTAGCGGCTCTATTCAATCTTTCACTGAACACTTTCGTCATTCCTGAAATATGGAAAAAGGCGAGAGTGGTTCCATTATTAAAACCTAGAAAGCCGGCAAACTTAGGCGATTCATATCGCCCTATATCACTTTTGTCGCCGGTAGTGAAGACGCTAGAGTCCATTTTGCTCCCGTATTACACCGCAAATCTGCACCTGGCTAATCATCAACATGGCTTCCGTAAGCTGCACAGCACCACCACCGCACTCAATGCCATTACAACGCAAATAAATAGCGGTCTAAATCAAAACCAACCAAATCACAGGACTGTGTTAGTGGCACTTGACTTGTCGAAAGCTTTTGACACAGTCAACCATGCCACTCTCATACAAGATCTATTAGAAACACAAATACCTGATGGGTTAAAGAGATGGACCGCTAATTACTTGAATGGGCGGCAGGCGTCGGTCAACTTTAGAAACGCAACATCAAAACCAAGACGAATTAGACAGGGGGTGCCACAGGGTGGTGTCCTATCCCCGACACTGTTTAATTTCTATCTATCGAAGATGCCCCCACCACCAGAGGGTGTCTCCGTCGTTTCTTATGCTGACGACTGTACAATAATGGCGACGGGGAAGGGCCCCTATACTGATGAACTCTGTAATAAAATCAACGGTTACCTCTGCGACCTTTCCAGGTTTTTCACAGAGCGAGATCTGACGATATCTCCGACTAAATCAACGGCGACGCTTTTTACGACGTGGACGCACCAGGTGAGAAATGAATTAGACATTTTCGTTGACGGCACTAAGCTACCAACTGTCAGCCACCCAAAGTTATTAGGGATGACATTGGATAATACTTTCTCATTTGCTGGTCATGTGTCTGCAATGGTCTCAAAGGTAAGTGGTCGCAAATACCGTTCTCGCAGAACCGGCAATACGTGAAACGAACAACAGTGGGACCACGACTGCCTGTTTCCATTTTTCAGGTATGACAGAAGTGGCCAGGGACAAATTGAAGACGGTAGTGAGGTATTTTACTCCCTCTTCGCCGATGTGTTTTAAATGCACCATGGCTATGTCGTCAGGGCCCATGGCTTTAGAGTCTTTGGCTTTCCTGATGGCCACTCGAACCTCTGTAGCGGTGATGGAAACGGGGGCATTGTTTTTGTGTTTATGCGCACACCTGAAGATCCTACGTCTGTCCCTGTCCTGTCCAGGGTGTGGTACAAACTGTCGGCAAAAGGCCGTTGCACTTTTCTTCGGGTCACTAAACGTCTTATCACCAAAGGTGATGTCTACGTTTTTTGGTGGGCCCGTCGAATTTGACAGGGATTTGACTGGACCATAATTTTCCAACACCGGTAGAGAGGTTACAAGACCTCAGATGCTGTTGTTGTTGTTGTTGTAACGAAGTGTAGCCCTGCCCAGCGTGTACTTTTCCTTAACCTAAATTGTCATCAATTTCTTCTAACGGGAGTCCTAGGAAACTAGCAGTTTCAACAGGGTTGGACCAGAGGGAGATGGGTGTTAGAAGAGTGGGCTCCGAAGAGCAGGTAAATAAATGGTTGGTATTATGAGGTGACGAGCCGCATGCCGGACATTCATTCGGCACGTCAAGGTCTAGTCTGGATAAGTAGGAGTTTAACCTGCTACAGTATCCAGAGCGTAATTGAGCCAGAGTGACCCTTGTCTCTCGAGGAAGATGACGCTCCTCAGCCGCAACGCGAGGTGGTTTGGCGTGCAAAACGGCGTTCAGTGGACAGAGCGAGACATAGGACGCAACGGACGTGTCACGGATGTGCTTCAGGGCCTGCGTATGTACCTTTGGATCAAACGGCAAAAGTGTGAGGTGCCGGATCTCATCAAAATGCTCACGTAGATGTGCCCTTACGGTCCTAGGAGGTGGCTCATACTCAAGCAGTAGTCTGTTGGGATGTTGTGGTTTGCAACAGTTCAACAGATACTGCTTGTTTAGCATTTCATTGTGCTCCAAAACTGGGAGCATTTCCACCTCATGATGTAAATGATGTTTTGGAGACATAAGGACGCATCCCGTGGCGGTTCTGAGTGCGGTGTTTTGGCAGGCCTGCAGTCTTTTCCAATGAACCTCAGCAAGCCCCGGCGACCATATCGGCGACGCGTAATTCAGGATCGGCCGACCAAGTGCTGCCGGCTAGCGACTTGAGAATTTTGTTGCGGCTTTGTAGCTTAGAGACAATTGCGGTTGAATGAGCAGCGAATTTGTGCATGGGGTCGAAAGTTACCCCTAAGATTTTGGGGTGAGAGACAGTAGGTAATTTTTGATCGCCTACGTAGATTTCTAACTCCATGCCAACTTGCGCCGTCCAGGTCGTGAATAGTGTCGCCGAGGACTTCGTTGGCGACAATGTCAGGCTCCGGGCAGTGAAAAACTCAACAAGAGAGGGGAGATAACCATTGATCCTGGAGCATAGCTCATCAACGGAAGTGCCAGATGCCAGGATCGTACAATCGTCTGCGTAAGAAACAATCGAGACTCCATCTGGTGGGGAAGGAAGCCTCGAAATATAAAGATTAAACAGAAGCGGGGAAAGGACACCACCCTGCGGTACCCCTTGTTTAATCTTTCTCGGTTTTGATTTTTTGTTTCTGAAAACTACAGACGATTGACGACCACTCAGATAATTGGCGGACCAACGCTTAAGACAGGGGGGGAGCGATGAATCTTCCAAATCGGATACCAGTTGTCCATGATTTACTGTGTCAAAAGCTTGAGACAGGTCAAGAGCAACTAGAACCGTCCTGTGATGAGGGCTTTTCTGGTTGAGTCCGTCAGTTATCTGAGTGTTAATGGCATTTAGAGCATATGTTGTGCTCCGTATTTTTCTAAAGCCATGTTGGTGCTCGGCTGACCTCAACTTTGATGTGTAAAGAGGAAGTAATACCGCCTCCAATATCTTCACTACTGGCGAGAGGAGCGATATCGGACGATAAGACTCCCCTACGTTAGCTGGCTTGCCAGGCTTTAGTAGTGGGACCACGACTGTTGAGCTCCGTATTTTTCTAAAGCCATGTTGGTGCTCGGCTGACCTCAACTTTGATGTGTAAAGAGGAAGTAATACCGCCTCCAATATCTTCACTACTGGCGAGAGGAGCGATATCGGACGATAAGACTCCCCTACGTTAGCTGGCTTGCCAGGCTTTAGTAGTGGGACCACGACTGCCTGTTTCCATTTTTCAGGTATTACAGAAGTGGCCAGGGAGAAATTGAAGACGGCAGTGAGGTATTTTACTCCCTCTTCGCCGATGTGTTTTAAATGCACCATGGCTATGTCGTCAGGGCCCATAGCTTTAGAGTTTTTGGCTTTCCTGATGGCCACTCGAACCTCAAGTTTATGAACCTCAGATGCTCCTCCCATTTGGCATGTTTGTGTTCATCTACCAACCACTTGAGACCACTGATCTGTGGGTCTGCGGGATCGATGCTACGTATATGGTCACGTGCATTGGCCAGGGCTGCAGCTTCAGTTGGGAAGTTTGGCCGTATATTTTGTATTCTCCCAGCTGGTATAAAAAGGGCTGCAGCTCTATTTATGACCTTACGTATTTCCTTTTCACCTTGGCGTACGTCAGTCGGTATGGGAAGAGCACCAAAGGAGCTCTCAGTAAACTCAGTAAAGCCAACCCAGTCAGCCCTCCTGAAGTTTACGTAGGATATCTTCTCAGAGGTGGTGAAATCCGGGGCACGATCAACGGACAGGATGATTGGCAGGTGATCTGATGCCAAAGCCACCATTGGGCGCCAGTTTATGCAGTTTTTAGACCCGGACTAACAATTGTTATGTCCGGGGAGCTACTGCAATTTACCGCGCAGAATGTGGAAGCGTCAATTTGCTCGGCTATTTCCCGTCCTCTGCCGTCAGCAGAATGGCGTGAATGCCACATGACCTGGTGAATTTAAATGGATACCAACTTTTTAGGGTAGATAGAAGTGGTCACGGTGGTGGTGTTGCTATATATGTTAAATGTGGTTTGTCTTGTAAACTGTGTTGTAGTTCTAATCCTGGTGATTCTGTCGAATATGTGTTCGTTGAGGTGTTTTCCGAAGATAACAATAAGTTCCTTATCGGCTGTGTGTACCGACCCAATCGCCAAATAAACTTCAGCGGTTTCATTGACTTCCTACAACTTCTACTTATAAGTTATAATAATATTACAATCGCCGGAGATTTTAACTGCAACCTACTTGTGGATTCCAGCTTAAAGTTAAGTATGGAATCTCTAGGGCTTTTTCCAACCAACTCCACACTGCCAACTCACTTTACTAACTCTAGTTCGTCCTTGCTTGATGTATTCTTCGTAGATGATCTTCAGAAATTTCTCCACTATAGCCAATTTTCTGCTTCCTGTTTCTCAAAACACGATCTTATATTTTTAATTTATGATTTTCAAACTTCATGTGAATCAAATTCGTTTACTTATCGTGATTTTAGAAACATAGACTACAGTTCCCTTGCTGCAGAAGTGGAGTCAGTTGATTGGGGTGTGATTCGCACGTTGGCATCGGTTGATGACCAGACTCTGTTCCTCCAAAGCAAAATAAATTGGCTCTTTGATAACCACGTTCCTGTAAAACTCAAATCAGCTAGGCACAAAACTTGTCCTTGGTTTAACGCCAACCTCAGTCACTTAATTCACCAGCGTAACTATGCTTACTCCCGCTGGAAACGTTACAAAACTGAGGAAACGCATAACTGCTTCAAAGCCGCCCGGCTCGCTGTAAACAAAGCCACTCGGTTGGCTAAGGAAAATTATTACAAGGATAGGTTTAGCTCTGCTGTGAATTCACAGGAAACATGGAAAAAGATAAAGGAAATTGGGAATTTTTTGCTGGCATATTTAGTTTTGGAAAATTTGGCAGTGTCAAGTTTAAATTTAACAACTTCGAAAGTGCTTCAGTATTTTTAAAGATCTTCAACGCACAGCGAATATTGCCGAATTCGCCCTGCTATTACCATATATGAATTTGCGTTGCTCTCATATCTACAAGTTGTACAGGCAATACACAATATTACGTTCAGCTGAAACTCATGCCTTTTATGAATATAAAAAAATTCGGAGCTCTTTCATGGTTTTATTAGTCATATACATACGTCAGTTTTGAAAAATGAAAAAAAATCAAATCTTTTTTTGTGGATTTATACTTTGAAATATGGAAATTATTTCCAAATATGAGTATTTTATTTCGATTTTTAGTCAACAATAACTAGTAGTGGAATTAATTTACATTTAATGTATAACAGAAACCATTTGAAATGTCTTTTAAAATTTTCACAAAGCTCAGGAGAGTAAAACGGTCATCTAAACTTTCAACTTCTTCGGCAGATTTTGTATGAAATTTCTGAGGACTCAGTTTGGTAGACCAAACAGTATAATTATATGCAAGTTAGAACTAGCTGAAATATTTTACTGATTTTCAAGAACGATTTTCGTCGATGGTGTTGAGTCAATGTCACCTGCGCGTTTATGCAGCAAAACTCCATCAAAATTGCTGCAATCCAGGAGACAAAACTTGGCACCCACTCGGATCTCAGAGCGAGTGGTGGCTACCACATTCTCCGGCATGATCGTACGGACGGTGGGGTGGTCTTGCGTTCATCATCCACCAAACCGTGCGGTGGCTACCACATTCTCCGGCATGATCGTACGGACGGTGGGGTGGTCTTGCGTTCATCATCCACCAAACCGTGCGGTATAGGGAATTTGCATTCAACACCGACCAAGAGGACATACCCCTAGAGCGACAGGGTATTGTCGTTTCAGCTGGAGGTGTTGATCTCGAGCTGATAAACATCTACGTACCTCCCGTCACCTGTTGTCCCAGAAGTTATCGCCCTGATTTAAGCGATTTCCTACGGGGCGATAACCGTGTCATTATGGGCGATTTTAATGCACACCACGACATGTGGCATTCACGCCATTCTGCTGACGGCAGAGGACGGGAAATAGCCGAGCAAATTGACCCTTCCACATTCTGCGCGGTGAACACGGACGCCCCGACGAGGATGGCAGTAAATTGCAGTAGCTCCCCGGACATAACAATTGTTAGTCCGTGTCTAATAAACTGCATAAACTGGTGCCCAATGGTGGCTTTGGCATCAGATCACCTGCCAATCGCCCTGTCCGTTGATCGTGCCCCGGATTTCATCACCTCTGAGAAGAGATCCTACGTAAACTTCAGGAGGGCTGACTGGGTTGGCTTTACTGAGTTTACTGAGAGCTCCTTTGGTGCTCTTCCCATACCGAATGACGTACGCCAAGGTGAAAAGGAAATACGTAAGGTCATAAATAGAGCTGCAGCCCTTTTCATACCAGCTGGTAGAATACAAAATATACGGCCAAACTTCCCAACTGAAGCTGCAGCCCTGGCCAATGAACGTGACCTTATACGTAGCATCGATCCCGCAGACCCACAGATCAGTGGTCTCAACGCGGAAATCAGACGGCTGGTAGATGAACACAAACATGCCAAATGGGAGGAGCATCTGAGGTCTTGTAACCTCTCTACCGGTGTTGGAAAATTATGGTCCACAGTCAAATCCCTGTCAAATTCGACGGGCCCACCAAGAAACGTAGACATCACCTTTGGTGATAAGACGTTTAGTGACCCGAAGAGGAGTGCAACGGCCTTTTGCCGACAGTTTGTACCACACCCTGCACAGGACAGGGACAGACGTAGGATCTTCAGGCGTGCGCATAAACACAAAAACAATGCCCCCGTTTCCATCACCGCTACAGAGGTTCGAGAGGCCGTCAGGAAAGCCAAAAACTCTAAAGCCATGGGCCCTGACGACATAGCCATGGTGCATTTAAAACACATCGGCGAAGAGGGAGTAAAATACCTCACTACCGTCTTCAATTTGTCCCTGGTCACTTCTGTCATACCTGAAAAATGGAAGCAGGCAGTCGTGGTCCCACTACTAAAGCCTGGCAAGCCAGCTAACGTAGGGGAGTCTTATCGTCCGATATCGCTCCTCTCGCCAGTAGTGAAGACATTGGAGGCGGTATTACTTCCTCTTTACACATTAAAGTTGAGGTTAGCCGAGCACCAACATGGCTTTAGAAAAATACGGAGCACAACATCTGCTCTAAATGCCATTAACACTCAGATAACTGACGGACTCAACCAGAAAAGCCCTCATCACAGGACGGTTCTAGTTGCTCTTGACCTGTCTCAAGCTTTTGACACAGTTAATCATGGACAACTGGTATCCGATTTGGAAGATTCATCGCTCCCCCCCCTCTTAAGCGTTGGTCCGCCAATTATCTGAGTGGTCGTCAATCGTCTGTAGTTTTCAGAAACAAAAAATCAAAACCGAGAAAGATTAAACAAGGGGTACCACAGGGTGGTGTCCTTTCCCCGCTTTTGTTTAATCTTTATATTTCGAGGCTTCCTTCCCCACCAGATGGAGTCTCGATTGTTTCTTACGCAGACGATTGTACGATCCTGGCATCTGGCTCTTCCGTTGATGAGCTGTGCTCCAGGATCAATGGTTATCTCCCCTCTCTTGTTGAGTTTTTCACTGCTCGGAACCTGACATTGTCGCCAACGAAGTCCTCGGCGACACTATTCACGACTTGGACGGCGCAAGTTGGCATGGAGTTAGAAATCTACGTAGGCGACCAAAAATTACCTACAGTCTCCCACCCCAAAATCTTAGGGGTAACTGTCGACCCCATGCACAAATTCGCTGCTCATTCAACCGCAATTGTCTCTAAGCTACAAAGCCGCAACAAAATTCTCAAGTCGCTAGCCGGCAGCACTTCGGGTAAAGACAAAGAAACGTTGCTGGCAACCTATAAAGCAATTGGACGGCCGATCCCGAATTACGCGTCGCCGATATGGTCGCCGGGGCTTGCTGAGGTTCATTGGAAAAGACTGCCAAAACACCGCACTCAAAACCGCCACGGAAAAGTACACGCTGGGCAGGGCTACACTTAGTTACAACAACAACAACAGGGATTTTATAAAATACCTCTCCATTCATAAGTGGGCTGTAATATTAGGTGTTAATTTTTATACCCTGCTTTTATGATTATATATAAAACCAAAAGCTCAAAAAACTGCCTTAATCCAACTTAATGTCATATTATTCGTAAAAAACTAGCTATTTTAAACATTCGGGATTTTTTAACTGCTTTTCGAGATTTCGGGACTTATAAAAAACAATCCCGGGATTGACTTCAAATGTCAAAGAAAAAATATATAATGACAACATTTCATGATACAATAAGCGCACCAGTAGGAAATTGTAACAGTGAGGTACGTTTCTGACATCTTACATAAGTATTAGGACTTATCACAATATATCTACGTTGCGGTGTTGCATTTACAGCTTAAGTGTTTATTATTCACAAGGTCTTTTATAGTTTTATGTACAATTGACACAACACTTGAGAGCACTATATGTGGGCATGGTTCTGCATTGAGGTGTTGTCAATTATAAAAAATTTTTACTTTTCATATTTCAAATTTTTGTTTTGTTTATAAACCGAAAAAAACATGGCCGCTCTTCACAGTGTAGCAATTTCGACAAATCCAAATTTTTTCTTTTCTCATTTATCTCAGAATCGGTGGGATTTTTTGAAGGATTTAGCAGCTAAGTAAAATGTATGACATACATATATGGTCCTCGCTTTCGAATTTGCCTTAGCGACATTTCGAGTTTTAATTGTCCTGAAAAAAAAAGAAGTTACCTCACGTCCATAGTTTGACTTGAAACATCTATGTGTTGAATTTTGCGCATTTACTTCAGTCAGATGGGATTACTGACATATCTGTGGTTTCGCTATATTATAATATTTGCGGACTGATAAAACCTCCCCAAATATGTAATTTAATCACATCAAAAAATATTGTACATATTTCACCTTCGAGTTGAATTGTATGAGTCTATAGTTAGCCTATGTAAATCTTAATAGCTGCTTTCTGTAGATCATTCGTAGTACCATCAAATTAAAAACATCGTGGAATACTCATAATTATAATAATACAAATACCTTCTAAGAGGATAAGGTCCAGCCTGTCTTCCAATTTGTGGTTTAAGTTTTAGTACACATTGGCGAGACCTACAATTTCTTTGGCCCAACTTTACACAGTATCTGGCAAGGATACACACTCATCATACCGCGGCGGTAGACAGTAATTTTAATTTCTATGTCTTAAAACATTCCAGAGGGAAATAATATTAAAAGTGAAAATTAAATTAAATCAAATGTTTCAATAAATTTATTCCTACGTTTATATTATGACAAGATAAAATAAATACATTAAACAAGAACCTCGCAGCCTTAAGCTATATTCTTTACAAGTCCATCAACTCCGGGTCTGTAGATAAAACACGGAATTTTGTTTGCATTTTTATCTAAATTTTTACACTGTGCGCTGCATTTTGACGTCTACCGCTTCGAATTTTCAAACGCGTTTTCTCCACTTTCCCTGTAATAAAACGATGGAACTTCATGTTGTTCCTTTTTTATGTGACGATTATTTTCTACTTACCTTCTTGAAAAATTTGCCGTAATCTTCGAGAAATCAGCTAAAAACAGCAAGATTTTATGTATGTATGTAAATATATGAAAACATTGAGTAAGAGTTGCCGTAGCTAAAGAAAACGGAACCAAATTTTCGGGCTTATAGTTTCAAAACAATTTTCCGAAGACAATATCATAGCCGAAATAAGTTTTGAACAAATATATAAATATAACTTTCAGTTCCAATAAAAATTTGGCCTATTTACATTAAAATCAACAGACTTGAAACATAATCCATCACATTTAAAAATTTTAGAGCTATGACCAAATTTTACAATGATACATGGCAGTCTCGTGTTTTATTACTATTTTGACAGCTTCAAATCAATCCCAGGCATGTTTAAGACTGAAAGTACGCAAATATCACCTCTGAAAGTTAATTTCGAGAGTACTGAATTGAAAAATTGAATTGATTCGCCAAAGTTTGCATTCAATTGAGAGAGTTATTGAATGAGAGTTATTTCGATGTAATTCAGTTCAAACTGAATTACTTTCTCGCATTCTTTAATTCTTTGAATGGAAAATATGAATTCAACATGTCAAATCGTATCTACATGGAATTTCAAATTAAATTCAATGAAAAACACATGAAAAAATGAATAACTCCTGAATTATAACTGTTTTGATTCATTCAATTAACAGCCCTGATGTAGGCATAAAATATTGTCTATTTTGTTTAGGGACAGTTGCCAATTGAAACACGGCAAAATGTCCTGATCGCATTGTGGCAATTTTCCTGGCCAATCATTGGATACATAGTGCCATACCTTTTTTAGTAAGTTCTCCGCTTTGCTTCGTTCTTGGATAACTTCTGCGTTGATTGGTGGCGATAGGCTAGTGATGTTGTAGCAGTTCTCTTGTTTATCTAAGTTTTCATCGGTGGGCATTGGTAAGCGCGAAAGTGCGTCTGCATTGCCATGCGTAGTTGTAGCGCGATATTTAATATCAAAATTGTACGCCATTAAGGATGAATCTCATAGCTTTATTTTGCATAATCTGTAATTTATCGACTTGTGCATCACTAGCCATAAAAAATATTGTTGGACAGTAAATAAAGTGTGGTTCTATTATCGATCTATATACTTTCAGCTTATACTCCTTACTTATATATTTGCAAGTTCTTTTCAAGAATCCGATTTTTTTTAGCAATTTTGGCAACTATATAATCAATATGATCATTAAACTTCAACTTATTAGGTGTGTTCGGAAAGCGTTTACTGAAAAAGTGTTCGGCTACATACAATTTTATGAAAAGAGAGCGTATTTTTCACTCATTACGTACCGCCGCTGAGGCCACTATAGGGTTTCAGCGAGCCCGCAAGAACAACTGGTACGATGAAAAATACACCACAGCCTCGGACAAAAAGGACGCTGCATACAGGGAGATGTTGCGAACGGGCGCAACCCGCAGTGTATGGCAACGCTATCGTGAGACGAAGAAGGAAGAGAGACGCCTTTTCAGAAAAAAGAAACGTGAGGCCGAAAGGCGTGAGTGTGAGGAGCTTGAGATGCTGGCTGACAGGAACGATGCCCGAAAATTCTATGAAAAGATCCGGCGGAAGACGGAAGGTTTAAAGACCGGGGCAAGTTCCTGTAAGGACAATAATGGCGACCTGGTAACTGACGTACAGAATGTACTTAAGTTGTGGAGGGAGCACTTCTCCTCACTGCTAAATTGCGAGGGAGCCGTTGAACCCGATACCCCAATCCCTGGCGATGGAAAGGTCGTCCCACCACTTGACTATGAAGAAGTGAGGATAGCTATATCCCGGCTCAAAAAGAACAAAGCGCCTGGAAAAGACGGACTACCCGCCGAGCTGTTCAAACACGGAGGCGAAGAGCTGGTAAAAAGCATGCATCAGCTCTTATGCAGAATATGGTCAGACGAGTGCATGCCTCCAGATTGGAATTCAAGTGTGCTCTGCCCAATCCACAAGAAAGGCGTTCTCGCTAACCGCACCAAAGATGTGAAAGACTGAAGCCCATCGTAGACAAACTGATTGGACCTTATCAGTGTGGCTTTGGACCTGGTAAGTTTACCATCGACCTGATTTTCACGATACGCCAATTCCTGGAGAAGACCCATGATAAAAGAATCCATACACACCACCTCTTTGTCGATTTTAAAGCCGATTTTGACAGCGCAAAAAGGAGTTGCCTGTATACCGCCATGTCTGAATTTGACTTCCCTGCAAAGCTTATACGGCTTTGCCAAATGACGCTTAGCAATACCAACAGCCTCGTCAGTATCGGGAAGGACCTCTCTGAGCCATTTGAAACCAAACGAGGCTTCAGACAGGGCGACTCCCTTTCGTGCGATTTCTTCAATTTGATGCTGGAGAAGATAATTCGAGCAGCAGAGCTAAACCGCAATGGCACAATCTTCTACAAGAGCGTGGAATTGCTGGCGTATGCCGATGATATTGATATCATTGGCCTTAACAACCGCGCCGTAAGCGCTGCCTTCTCTGGGCTGGATAAAGAAGCGAAAAAAGTGGGTCTTGCGGTGAACGAGGACAAGACGAAGTATCTGCTGTCATCAAAGAAAGAATCCGCGCACCTGCGCCTTGGCAGCCAAGTCACCGTTGATGGCTACAAGTTTGAAACGGTGAGAGATTTCGTCTATTTGGGAACCAGCATTAACACCGAAAATAATATCAGTCTAGAAATCCAACGGAGAATCACTCTTGCCAACAAGTGTTACTTTGGACTAAGTAAGCAATTGAGAAGTAAAGTCCTCTCTCGACAAACAAAAATCACGCTCTATAAGTCTCTCATCATACCAGTCCTGATGTACGGCTCGGAGTCATGGACAGTGTCCAGAGAAGATGAGATGGCCCTTGGAGTATTTGAGAGAAAAGTTCTCCGGAAGATTTATGGTCCTTCCCGTGATGCCAACGGCGAGTATCGAAGGAAATTTAACGATGAGCTGTACGAGCTCTACGTAGATCTGGCCATAGTCCAGCGAGTTA
This sequence comes from Campiglossa producta, assembly GCA_964058755.1. Lineage (NCBI taxonomy): Eukaryota > Metazoa > Arthropoda > Insecta > Diptera > Tephritidae > Campiglossa > Campiglossa producta. The sequence continues at coordinate 81,083,144 of CAXKVI010000002.1, forward strand.
AAGCCCAAAGACTCCGCTGGCTGGGACATGTTATGCGAATGGACAAAGAAGCTCCAGCACAGAAGGTTTTCCTATCGTCGCCTGAATTCGGCAGCAGAGGAAGGGGGAGGCCTCGACTGAGATGGAAACAACAGGTGGAGGATGACTTCAACTCCCTTGGGATTTCCAATTGGCGTCAGTTATCGCTAAAAAGGAATGACTGGCGTGCTTTGATACGAAACGGCCAAAACCGCCTAGTTTGAGTTTGTTACTACAAAGCCACCTGTATAGTGAATCTAAATCTTCCTGCATTTTACTCATTGCTACCATTATACCAGATTCTCCTACTTCCAACAAGGCATCATCCGCAAACAGTCTAATTTTGGCTATGTCTCAATGCCGAGGTTATGTCATTTATATAGATGTGGCAGTCCTATTTTTATCGCTGCCTCTTCGGAAACCACAGATCCTATAGCTGTTTTTTGTTTGCGATTTGTGAGAAAGCTCTCAAACCACTGCAACTCTATATCCTTAATGCCTATATTCTGCAATTTGGCAAGCATCAGATTTCTATCTATTGTTTCAAGATTACATAATTAAGCGCTGTTTCGCAAGAATGCCCTTCCCTGAACCCGGATTGTTCTTTTATAAATACTTTGTTGGATTCAAGGTAATCAACAAGTTGGTTTTTCACCACTATTTCCAGAATTTTTTCAATATTTGGCAAAGTGTTAATCGGTCTAAATTCCTCACTTTGAACTGAATTCTTCACCTTTCTTATTGGTACTATTGCTGATATTTTCCATCGGTCAGGCACTGTACCAGTTTTAATGGAATCATTTATAATTACCGCATAATGATGGCCCATGTACGAAATCGAGTCTTTTATTACACCTTCCGCGAGTAGGTTTTTACCGCCAGTTTTATTTTTAAATCCTTTGACTACTTTAACCACATCATCGACGTATATTTCTTTGAATTTCATACTTGTACTGGTTGTGCAACTTATGTTGTCTGACATTACCACTTCTTCAATTTCCCTGTTTATATCAACAATGGTTATGTTGCCAGGGCAGGACAGAGTACCCAGACCCTGCCCAACACTTAGGCCAGAAAAATTGGCCCATTGTGATACCCTATACGGTCTCTACACCACCCTCATGTCCGAGAACAAAAGCTCACACTCAAGGCAGGGGAACGAACCAATTCGTGGAATCAATAAATTTGGATAGCGCCTTTATTTCCATTTTTGATACCTCAGCGAGGTCGTCGAGGAACGGTTGGCCGAGAATAGCCAAACGTCTTCTGCTAAGTGCGGGACAATGACATAGCAGATGCTGAACGCTCTCTTCCTCTTCAATGCATCTGCAGCTGCGACAGTAGTCATGAGATAAGACGGCCAACCTTGCACTGTGCGTGCCTATTAAACAGTGCCCAGTTAAGACCCTTACCAGATAGGAAATACCCGATTTATTAAGAGTCAGCAGGCAATTAGTACGCCCTTTACTATAAGAAGGCCAAGTTAGCCTGGAAATCTCGCACGTCGAGAGACCCGACCAGAGCGTATTAGCTCTTTTTAAGGTATTTGTGCTAACACAAAACTTGAAAGAGGCCATGGGAATGCCAACCAAGTCATTTCCTGGAAGGAGATGAGTGGTGGTGCCCTTTCTGGCCTGCTCATCCGCTCTGCAGTTACCTTCAATATCCCTGTGCCCAGGTACCCAGATAAGGATGATACCGAAGTGCTGAGCCATCTCGTTAAGAGATCTGCGGCATTCAGTTAGCGACTTTGTGTTGTCGACACATGAGATCAGTGCCTTTAGCGCGGCCTGACTGTCCGAGAAAATGAATATCCGTTTGCCATTACGAGGCGTAGACGCTAAGCTTTTAACTGCACCGTGTATTGCCAGCATTTCCGCTTGGTACACGCTGCAGTGGTCAGGAAGACGAAAGGAGATCTCTAGTCCCAGATCTGGTGAAAAGATACCTCCTCCCACCCTTCCATCAAGCTTAGAGCTATCGGTGAATATGTTAATGGCGTTCTGAACAGTATGTGGTCTGTTATCCCATTCTTGTCTTGTAGGTATAATAACCTCGTAGTTCCTAACAAACACGTTATATGACGTGCAATAGTCAGTGTGTGATGGTATCTTCGCAGGAGCATTAGTGCCTAAGATTGTGGCGTGTCCACTTGTCCCGTGCATCCAAGCTCTCGTCTCCCTTATTCGCAGAGCTGTGATCACAGCTGCTTCTTTCGTACCAGATCAAGTGGTGGAAGATGCATCATAGTGTTGAGTGCTTCTGTTGGGGTGGACCCGAGGGCCCCAGTTATGCAGAGTTCCGAACTCCTTTGGACTATTTGTAATTGTTTAAGATACGTGTTCCTAGTTAGTGCCGGCCACCATACCACCACACCGTAGAGTAGAATAGGGCGAACAATGGCTGTGTATATCCAGTGTATTACTTTGGGAGAAAACCCCCACGATATACCAACTGCTCTCTTGCAAGTGAACAACGCGCACGTAGCTTTTTTTACCCGTTCCGCAATGTTGTCATTCCAGAGAAGTTTCCTGTCAAGAATAACTCCTAAATATTTGACTTTGTCACTGAGTACTAAAGTCGTGTTCCCTATTGTTGGTGGTGTAAGGTTCGGTATTTTGTACCTTCTAGTGAAGAGGACCAGTTCGGTTTTCTCGGGATTAACTTCTAAACCCGAGGAGTTCGCCCAGTCGCATACTTTCGACAGAGCTGTCTCCATTAAGTTGCAAAGAGTTTCAGGGAATTTTCCCCGCATGATAACGCAGATATCATCGGCGTATGCGATCACTTGGAAGCCTTCCGCTTCCATGAGACGTAAAAGCTGATTTACCGTAACCAGCCAAAGTAGCGGAGACAGAACACCTCCTTGCGGGGTACCCCTGTTAACAAGTCTGTGAATCGAATTACCACCTAACTCCGTAGTAATCCGTCTGCAAACAAGCAGTTTACGGATAAACTCCAAGAGACAGGCGTCGACCCGCAGCCCCGTTAACGCCGAGGAGATAGCATTCAGTAGAACGTTGTTGAAGGCGCCTGCTATATCAAGGAAAGCCACCAACGTATACTCCTTTATGTCAAGTGATTTTTCTATAGCTGAAACCAGGGAATGCAAGGCAGTATCGGTCGATCTGCCTTTACTATAGTCATGTTGAGCCCGCGAAGGATGAGTTGAGTCTATCGATCTCCTGACAAAGTCCTCTAAAAGTCTTTCCAGAGTTTTAAGAAGAAAAGAAGATAGGCTTATAGGCCTAAAATCGTTACGTTTAGAATGGGAAGGTTTCCCAGATTTAGGGATAAAGACTACCTTAACCTCTCTCCATGATGCAGGTACGTTGTTGAACCTGAGGCAGCCTTCAAACATGGTTTTCAGCCAAGGCTTGATAAGTTCGGATGTTTGTTGTAGCTGGACTGGGAATATTCCATCCGGTCCTGGCGATTTAAAGGGCTTGAGACTGGATAGGGCCCAGTCTAGCTTTTTCTCATCGGTGATTTCCTTTATTAGCTGATCCGAAAGCGTTTCTCCAGTGATCATTGTAGTAGACATGTCTGTGCATGTCGGGAAGTGCGTGTCCAGAAGCAAGTTCATGGTGTCCGTGCTCGAATCGGTCCAATTCCCATCCGGCATTTGCACGTGGCTCAGTGTTGCTGGCGATTTAGAGAGCACCTTGCTCAGGCGCGAAGCAGCAGATGTTGATTCAATATTGCTGCAGAAATTCACCCAAGAGGCTCGTTTAGCCTTGCGGATTTCTTTTTTGTAATTACTTAGCTTAGTCTTGTGAAGAGTCCAGGATGCTTCACAGTCATCCTGTTTGGCCTTGTTAAAAGCTGCCCTACATGTCCGTCTGAGATTATCTAGATCGGACGACCACCACGGTGGTTTATGGGTTTCAGCTAATCTAGGCGGGCACGCCTACCTAATAAATAAATGGTATGATCAAGAATTAACCGAAGTTAATAAACATAAATATCTCTTGCAGCTACAAGCTAGGTCAACGGGCGATTTCTCAGATTACAATGCCATTGCTAAGTATTACAAAAAACTTATAAAAATTAAGAAAGTTAAGTATATGGAGAATAAAATTGATACAAATAGCTCTGATAGAAAGCTAATGTGGAAACACTTGAAACAAGCCGTCAGCTTAACTGATGTCGAAGAAAGTATAATGACGTTGATTTTAAAAGGTATGACGTATGAGACACCCAAAGACATAGCTGAAGCGCTAAACTCATTTTTTATTGATCATCATCATTTATTGGCGCTTAACCGCCTAAGCGATTTTGGCCGTTGCATATCAAAGCACGCCAGTCATTCCTTTTTAGCGATAACTGACGCCAATTGGAAACCCCAAGGGAGTTCAAGTCATCCTCCACCTGTTGTTTCCATCTCAGTCGAGGCCTCCCCCTTCCTCTGCTGCCGAACTCAGGCGACGATAGGAAAACCTTCTGTGCTGGAGCTTCTTTGTCCATTCGCATAACATGTCCCAGCCAGCGGAGTCTTTGGGCTTTAATTCGCTGGACTATGGTCAGATCTGCGTAGAGCTCGTACAGCTCATCGTTAAATTTCCTTCGATACTCGCCGTTGGCATCACGGGAAGGACCATAAATCTTCCGGAGAACTTTTCTCTCAAATACTCCAAGGGCCATCTCATCTTCTCTTGACATTGTCCATGAATCTGAGCCATACATCAGGACAGGTATGATGAGAGACTTATAGAGCGTGATCTTTGTTCTTCGAGAGAGGACTTTACTTCTCAATTGCCTACTCAGTCCAAAGTAGCACTTGTTGGCAAGAGTGATTCTCCGCTGGATTTCTAGACTGATATTATTTTCGGTGTTGATACTGGTTCCCAAATAGACGTTGATACTGGTTCAAATTTGTAACTATCAACAGTGACATGGCTGCCAAGGCGCAGGTGCGCCGATTCTTTCTTTGATGACAGCAAATACTTCGTCTTGTCCTCGTTCACGGCAAGACCCACTTTTTTCGCTTCCTTATCCAGTCCAGAGAAGGCAGCGCTTACGGCGCGGTTGTTAAGGTCAATGATATCAATATCATCGGCATACGCCAGCAATTGCACGCTCTTGTAAAAGATTGTACCATTGCGGTTTAGCTCTGCTGCTCGAATTATCTTCTCCAGCATCAGATTGAAGAAATCGCGCGAAAGGGAGTCGCCCTGTCTGAAGCCTCGTTTGGTTTCAAATGGCTCAGAGAGGTCCTTCCCGATTCTGACGGAGCTGTTGGTATTGCTCAACGTCATTTGGCAAAGCCGTATAAGCTTTGCAGGGAAGTCAAATTCAGACATGGCGGCATACAGGCAACTCCTTTTTGCGCTGTCAAAAGCGGCTTTGAAATCGACAAAGAGATGGTGTGTGTCGATTCTTTTATCATGGGTCTTCTCCAGGATTTGGCGTATCGTGAAAATCTGGTCGATGGTAGACTTACCAGGTCTAAAGCCACACTGATAAGGTCCAATCAGTTTGTCTACGATGGGCTTCAGCCTTTCACACAACACGCTAGAAAGAACCTTATATGCAATATTAAGAAGACTAATTCCGCGGTAGTTGGTGCGGTTAGCGGGATCGCCTTTCTTGTGGATTGGGCAAAGCACACTTAAATTCCAATGCGGAGGCATGCATTCGTCTGACCATATTCTGCATAAGAGCTGATGCATGCTTTTTACCAGCTCTTCGCCTCCGTGTTTTTTATTGATAGTATTGTTGATATAGGGTGTCTTTCATGGGGGTGTCTGCGCCTTGCACATACCAGCGCCACCTCAAACCGTCGACTCGTAGGTGAATGCACCCTCCTCCTGCAATAGGGGGTGGAGCCTCCTCGTGGTGACACCTGGTAACGCTACGGCGGCTAATTCGAGCGGCGACCTCTCCCCCCCCCTCTAACCTGATTTCCTACCGCTTTCTTAAGCCTCTATCACGCCTATGCCCCCCTTTTTCTCCCTACCTACTTGTCCTTTCTCTGTAAGGGCTGGATCAAGGTGTCATACGACCCGTGCCGAGGATCAACCTGGCTGGGGCCCTCAAATAGCCCAGTCGCGAACGGAGTGCTTCGGATACCTGGCGACCTCCGATTCTATTTAGCCTTACCCGGGTAACGCGGATCTTTGCCCGGGTGGACCTTTCCCTTTCTCCGCCACTCGTGGGTTCGAAAAATGGAATCAAAGAAAAATAATAATGAAAGCAAGCCAAGGTTGCAGTCCTAGTGAAAAGAGACAACCCTGGACCACCACCCAACTACACCGATGCCGGTTGGTATCAGGGCAATGTCAAGCTCATCAATAATAGGTCGATTCTTGTTTGGGACAACTCGGTAATCCTGGCATTAAAATTTATCATTTGTTTCATAGCACTGCGTGCAAAAATTTCTTTTAATCTACAGCTATTTGTTGAACACACATTCATATTTATATTGAAATCACCAATTATAAGAGAGTTTGTTCCTATTTCACATACTTGTGGAATCATCGTTTCTAGGTGACCAAGAAATTCGCTGTCGCTTGAACTGAGTGGTATAAAACTCCTATTTGCCACTTAACATCGCAGTTCTTTAATTTGATTACAGCACACCAAACGTTTTTATCTACTGATTTATTATACTTAACCTTAAACTCAATTCCTTTTTTTAATAATAGGACTACACCTCCTGTATGCCGGCTATGAGAGTCGCAACGAATTACCGTAAAGCCTGTAATATCGATCTCACTATCAGTAATATCTGAAGTCATGCATGTTTGTGAGCACAAAACAAGATCAGGATTAACTTCTTCGATGAGCCTTTCCAATTCCGCTTTGTTACCTAAAAAACTACAAATATTTAGGTACACACAATTTAAATGTTTAGCATTATTTCAACCCTTTCCTTTTCCAGTCGACATTTTCTTTGATAAACCGGGCATTCGTGACTCATAATGTGATCAGGATTCAGTTTCAACCCAAACTTCTTAATGGCATCTACGCAATTACCGCATTTATCTACCGACACCTCTTCTACACAATTCTCTACTTTATGCTCCCCCGAAAATTTGCTACACCTTTCATTATTACTACAGTTACTTGCTGTGTGATTAAATTCTAAACACTTATAGCACCTTCTTACTGTTTGACCATCATAAACGGGGCAGCGCTCCCAGTCAACATTAATTTTTTTACATTTTAGAGCATCTTCATAATGTTTATGATCGATCCCAATTACAGCCTTGAAATGTGAGGCCTTATTATCTTTCTTTGGACGTATAATTTTAAGACATTTCATTTTGGCATTTTTTAACAGCTCGTTCTGAGCAGCTATTCTGCTAACAATTTCATCTTCATTATTTTCAGCATTAATATAAGCGACAACAATTTTTGGATATTGCACTTTTGGCTCTGCTATTTTATACTTGTTTTGATCCAATCACTCAGTGAGCACATCTTTCAATTTGTTTTTATCATTAGCTGAATTAGCACTAATGATTATAGTACCGTTATTTTTATTTACAACTCTACCTATATTCAGGTGATATGTATCTATTTTATTTAAATCTGTTCTAGTATTTTGTATTGCTTGCTTTACCTTTGGTTTAATAACAATAGGGGGTATTCCCTTTATTACTTTAGCATAAGAAGCAACATTGTTTTCAACAGCTACTTTGTTTTGACTGGCAACCTTTTTTACTTGCTCTATAATCTCTTCTTTTTGTTTTGAAAAATACTCATTTGGCTTGTTTACCTTGTTTAGCTTTTCTTTATTTTCTAAGCAAATTGTTTCCACTTTTTTTAATAGTTGTACTTTCTCTAAGATTTTTTCATCTCTTCTTTTTGTTTTGAAAAAGACTTATTTGGCATGTTTACCTTGTTTAGCTTTTCTTTATTTTCTAAGCAAATTGTTTCCACTTTTTTAATAGTTGTACTTTATCTAAGATTTTTTTTCATCTCTCTTTCACTATGTGTTATGGATGCACTGATTTCATTCTTGTGATCGGTCAACATTTTTTCAAGCTCTTCTTTTTGCGCTATTAAATTTATTTTATTGTGTAAACAGCTTTTAATTTAATATGTAAATCATGCAATGTGTAAACGGTTTTTAATCCAATATGTAAATCATCAACTGTGTAAACTAGCTTTAATAAAAATAAAAAAAAAACACCATTTTGTTAAACATGACAACACTGTAACAAAATACAACCCTGAGGAAAAGAAATAAAGAAAGAAATAAGATGGCCGACTTCCGGTCGGCAATTATTCGTGGAGAATTAACATAACCAGAAGTCTTTTTATTAAATCGGAAAATATCGCCAACAGTTGGCAAGAAAATCTCGTGTTTATAACTCAGGTGTGTTAACGAACCTGAACGCGATAAAATAAAAACATATTTCACCATGGGCAATACCAGAGAAGACATCATACGCGTTTTAAACGCAAACAACGTGGAATTCCCTCTGACCGCCACAACTTTGCAACTCCGTCGTCTAGTACAAAATATAATTGGTGGCCAACACGGAAATAATGGTCAGGGGAACATTGCAATCGCTGAGGATGAAAATTCGGATGAAATGGAAACGATTTGACTTCTGCCGACGCCGTTTTTACTGATATTACTGCCGTTTGCTCTGCCGCTCCTGCTGCCGGCATCATGACTGCTGTTAACACCACTGCCGCCATCATGACCACCACTAATACCACTGCCGCCATCATGAATACCTCTAGTACCACTGCCGCTCTACCGCCGTTTCTACTGCCGCTGCTGCCCACAATGCTGCCGCTCCTACCGTCTTTAACCTATATACCGCCGCCGCTCCAAATGCTGCTACCGCCGTTGACGCTGCTTTGCCAAATCCTACTAACGCCACTGCCGGCCCTGCCGCTACAGGAGCTGTGCCTAAAATAAATACGTCAAATTTGGATGACGAACTGGCAGAACTACGTAAACGCGTCGAAATAATGAAGTTAATTAAAGAGATAGGTTAGGTTAGGTACGAGTGGCTGCCGCAGAGGCACACCTAGGCCAGTATTAAAAGGCCCGTTGTGATACCACCAACACTAGGAAAGTCAGTTCCGGGATCCTGCCATATGGAAAATCCCGGTATTAACGGAATTCTCCACATAGCAGAATCCCGGGACTGACCCTCCTAGACCGACACCGTTACTCCTCCTCGAACCATTTAGATGACTTGATGAAGGCCATCAGGTCGTTTATGTCCAGCTCCGTGACCTGGCGTAGGCTGACCAGGAAGGGAACTCCCAAAAAGCGCATTCTCTCGCCACTTAAAGCCGGGCAGTTGCAGATGAGGTGCTCCACCGTTTCCTCCTCCTCATCATCCTTACAACTCCTACAGCATCGTCGGTAGGGCACACCAAGTCCTTCTGCGTGCCTACCAATGAGGCAGTGCCCAGTTAATACGCCTATTAATATGGAGATTTCTCCTCTCCTTAGGGCATAAATTTGTCTTGATCTTTTATGATCCCATTTCGGCCAGCTTGGCGGAGTGTGTATTCCTTCAGCATAAGCTTGCATGCGGCAAACGGCATACCTATGCGCTCTTTATCGCGAAGAACCTGCTTGGTCGTGCCCTGCCTCGCAAGTTCGTCTGCCCTACAATTTCCCTCAATGTCCCTATGCCCCGGGACCCATGTGAGGTTAACGCGATTCTGTTGGGCCATCTCTTGTAGAGATCGACGACAGCTGAGCGTCAGTTCAGAGTTGAACGAGTAAAAGCCAAGGGATTTGATGGCCGCCTGGCTGTCGCTGAATATAAAAATGTCCTGTCTGATAGTGTGTTGGCCTATCCTAGCCGCGGCGTCCATGATTGCTGATACTTCAGCCTGGAAGACACTGCAGTGATCAGGTAGTCTGAAGGAGAGCTCAAGGTTCAGATCCTTTGAATAAACCCCTCCCCCAACTCTGCCGTCTAACTACGAGCCATCAGTATAAATGGAAGTGCCGCCATGAGTGACGGGACTCCGATCCGTGCTCTCCCATTCTTCCCTGCTGGGAATGTAGATTTTAAAACCGCTATCTCCGACTGTTGTGGTCGCACAGCGATCTGTGCTCAGCGGAAGAAAGCTATAGGATCCCAAAATACAGGCGTGTCCAGTAGTGCTTGCGCCCCAGCCGGACGTTTCCCTTAGACGTAGAGCCGATGCTGCTGCTACTCGGTGCCCTTCCAGATCGAGTGGCAAAATGCCAAGAATGGCCTGGAGTGCTTCATTGGGCGTTGTTCTTAACGCCACGCTTATACAGATCATGCAAGATCTGTGTACTTTACCTAGCAGACTAAGGTGTGTTGCCTTGCTCAGCGCAGGCCACCATACCACAACTCCATAGAGCATGATTGGTCGAATGATTGCAGTGTAGATCCATTTGCATATTTTGGGGCTAAGCCCCCATTTCTTTCCAATGGCTCTTTTGCACGTGTAGAGTGCAATACACGCTTTCTTCTGGCGCTGAAGAACATTCTCCTTCCAGGTTAGTTTCCTATCCAGAACTGTGCCCCAGAACTTGGCTTTGTCAGCCAAGTTCAGGTGCACGTTATTCAGTTTTGGTAGTATTAGCGGTGGTATCTTATAGCGGTTGGTGAAAAGGACCAGTTCCACTTTTCCCGGGTTGATGCTCAGTCCGCAGCGCGAGCACCATGAGGAAACCTCTCTCAGTGCTACTTGCATCAAGTCGCACAGGGTTTGTGGGAATTTGCCCCTGTATACTATAGCTAAGTCATCTGCATATGCCACTACCTTCCCGCCCCCCCAGCTTGTGTCTCGCAGCATCGAGTTGACAGTGAGGTTCCATAGAAGCGGGGAGAGAACACCACCCTGAGGCGTTCCCCTTGTGACATAGCGTGATAAGTCAACCGAGCCCAGTGATGAAACTATTCGTCTACCCCTTAGCAGTTGATCAATAAGTCCAATAAGAGACCTGCTTATGCCCAGACTTGTTAAAGCGGTGTTTATAGCATCAGGGCTTATGTTGTTGAAGGCTCCTTCAATATCTAAAAAGGCCACAAGACAGTACTCCTTTTCGTAGGCTGTGAAGCGCAGTTTCTGTAGATTTCCCTTTGGTGTATGCATGCTGATAGCTACAGATCAGGTTGCTATCAATAGTAGAGGAGAGGTAGTCATTTATTATCCTCTCGAAGGTCTTGAGCACAAAGGATGAGAGACTGATCGGCCTATAGTCCTTGGGCTCGTAATGAGACGCCTTCCCCGCCTTAGGAATAAACACTACCGTGGCACTTCTCCAGGAGCACGGAATGTAGCTAAGAGCTAGGCAGGCTGTATAGAGAAATACCAGCCATTTGGCTGATGTCTCCAGCGTGTTTATGAGTTGTGCGGGAATAATCCCGTCTGGCCCGGCAGCCTTGAACGGTTCGAAGCTTTTAACCGCCCACCTAACCATTTCCTCCGTGATGGATATGTGTACAGCCAGGTTTGTTGTAGGTGCTAGGGGTTCCTCATGCAAGTTCCCTGGGAAGTGCGTATTCAAGAGCAGCTCTAGGGTTTCCCTCTCCGTGCTGGTCCAGGATCCGTCAGGTTTGCGCAAATAGCTTGTGGCTGTTTGAGTTTTTGAGAGCACTCGTCTAAGTCTCGCTGTATCGTCGACATTTTCGACCCCAGTGCAGAAATTTCTCCACGATACACTCTTCGCCTGCCTCAGAGCTTTTTTGTAGGCCCTGAGGGTAACTTTATATTCGAGCCATTGATTCTCCGTGCCAAGGCTCTTGGCCTTATTGAATTGTGTCCTACATGATTTACGGAGCGAGTCCAGGTTGTAGGACCACCAATGCGGCTTATGTTTACCGCGTGGTTTTGGCACTGGGCAAGCCTGCTCTAGGGCATTCGAGAGCGCCGTTGTAAAGGTCTTTACCAGATCCTCCAACTCCCCTACTGATGAGGGGACTTGTGGGGGCAGTGCTGGCAAGTCCCTAGATAGTATTTCATTGTGGAGCTGCCAGTTAGTGTTACGTGGGATGCGTTTCATAATCGGCTGCTCAACAGAAAAGTCTAGAACTAATTCTACGTACCGGTGGTCGGAGAATGAGTGTTCATCGAGAACGCGCCATTTTCTGACCCACTCATAAGCGCCTTCGCTGCAAATAGTGAGATCTATGACCTCCCTACGGGTTTTAGTAATAAACGTAGGTTCGTTACCCACGTTGCAAACTACCAGGTTAGTTGTTAACAAATAATCAAACAACGACTCTCCTCTAGCATTGATATCGGAGCTTCCCCACTGGACGTGATGAGCATTGGCGTCAGTTCCGATAATAAGATGACCCATGGAAAAATTTGCCACCAGGTCTTTTACCTCCCTCTGTGGCGGAGGTTCTTCGGCGTCGTAGGGCATATAGACCGATGCCATCGTCAGACTGGTACTGTCAACTGTTAAACTGGCAGGTGTAACGTCACCATTGGTATAGTTGGGCAAGAGAAAAGCATTCAGCTCAGACTTAACCAGAATACAGGCTCTAACCCTGCCCCCCTCGCTGGCTTGGATTAGCTTAAAACCCTTAATCCCCAAACCGCAAATCCTTGAGCTGTTGACCCAGGGTTCTTGGATGAGGACCACATCTATGTCGCCTTTAGAGAGACGACTGATTAAAGCAGCCGAGGCTGCTTTAGATTTGTGCAGGTTTATCTGAATCACCACCAACATGAGAGCGCTCAGACTTCCCTGCCACCGCCGTATCGTCGAGTTCCACCTCGTCTGGAGGCTTATCTTTCAACGACGATTTGTTCAGACCACGATTTGGCGTAGCCGGAGATCCTACTAACTGTGGCAGTATTGACATTGGTGCGCTCAGGACTAGCTGCTATCACTGTGACGTTGAGGTCCTCCCCGTCCAGCAGGCTGTCTCCCATCTCCGAGCTGTTCACTGCTCCTTCGCCATTTGACGTGGCAGATACCATACTTTCCGAGTCGGACATCTCCGACTCCTCTACCGGCACTGCGATGTCCGAGCCCTCCGATGCAGCCGAAATAGCAGCGCGCTGTGCATCGCCGCGGTATACGTGGATCACGATCTGACCCATGCCGTAGTGCACTCGTCCATTGCACCATTTAAGGGGCTCGAGTGCTTCCTTAGTCAAGGTGTAGACCACTTGCCTGTCAGGCCCTACCGCATCCTCGACCAGATTGACACCCCAGTCCTGCGTCGGGAGAGACGGGTTCATGATCCTCAGCATCCTGAGAATTCTCTCAGGTTCAGCAGGGATAGCAGGAATCCACGCTCTTGCCCTTGGCCGAGCCGGGATGTCCTTCCAGTCGACAACCTCGATTCTTGCCCCTTGGTAGATCTCACCCAGTCTTGCAGCTGCTGCCTTGTATAGTGCAACAGTTTTTGCATCCTCGCAAGCGAATACCTTGATTCGGCCCTGGTGCCATCCCGCATCAGAACCCATCGGCGTGGCACCCGGAGACTCATCCATAATGTCGAGAAGGGCATTACCGATAGCGTTCCGGACGTACCGCCACTGGTCCCTAGGGATGGCCCAGCTTTCGTTACCTCGGTCAATGACGCTTATGAGGATCCTATCCTTAGTTACTTCAGCAAAGCTGAGTTTACCCACTACGTGGGCGTGTTGCTGCCGCTTCGGGTGAGGTTTTAAATCCACGTCCGATCTCTGGCGTTTGAAGGTATTCCCTTCTGGCGTTTTGAAGGTATTCCCTTCTTTGGCGCGTAGTCGCTTTGGAAGTTCGGTAAGATAGCTTCAGCCATCTCCACCGTCTTTCTAGCATTCGGCGATAGCGTCTCTTGTGAAATACCCTCGTATTTCTTCAGGATCCTCGCGGCCGCTCTTTTGTCCAAGTACTCAGAGCGACTGGGAGATGTCTTTTGGTGTAAATTTCGACCCGTAGTTGCCATCGCGGTCGTTCCCTTTTTTGGATCTCTGGGGCCAGGTCGTGAGACCACTGCCACAGACGTTAAAGACTTAGTTTCGGTACCGGCACTTACTAGGACTTTAGCATCAGCCGTTGTTGGCTTCACTGTGTTTGTACCGGTACTTACTTTGGGGATTGCCCCCTTTTTATCCAGAGCTAATCGACCCGTAGTTGCCATCGCTGTCGATCTCTCGGCTGATAAGGAAATGGAGTTTGTCCTCCGACGTTGCGTTCTCGCTTGCTCCAGCATTTCCCTCCTCTGCTGTGCAGTATACATAGTTGTATCTTTAGTTTTAGGGTTTTTGTTATTATTTATCATCTTGTTCGTACGACCTCTCGCCGGGCAAGGCCAGTTTAGGGTCAAGGGAAGAGTAGGGGGAATGTGTCGTCCGCCGCGGCAGAGCCCCATACCGGGGTAAGGCCATAGTTACTCTCCGAGGCGGCCCGGTATCAGAGGCTCCGTTCGATTACAGCCACGATTTGCCTCCCGGCTGCAAACGTCCAATGGGCACGTGGTCGCATAACACCCTGGATTGGGAGGGAGAAGATCTTAGTCGTCGCGCCAGAGAGGCTTGGCTTCTCTCGTGATGTAGTACCGGTGGCGCTATGATCACAAGGGCAACGTAGCCCTGTGGCTATCGACTTAAGCCCTCGTACCGCGGCAAGGTGTCCACCCTTCACGAGGGTAATTAAAGAGATATGCGATATGAATCTGGCACCGTTCTACAACAACAGCGCAGAGTAGACTTTGCAGAGGTCGTTGCAAAGTTTAGTGAGGATGACGTGTCAATTACGGTTGAACACTTCCTGAAAGATTTTGAAGAAGTAATGGAGTCGTCAGGAGTGGACGAGCGATTCAAACTATTGGCTCCACGTCGCTGCCTCATTGGAACCGCAAAAGTTTTCCTATCCACGACAAAAGCACTCAATTATGGTGAGCTAAAAAAAGCTCTTTTAATTGAATTCGACGTGCCGGTGCAGAGGCATGAAGTGTATAAAATGTTGTCACAACGGAAATGGGATAAGAAAAAAAGAGTCCCTACATTGCTATGTTCTTTCAATGCAAGCCATAGCAAAACGGGCAAGCATAAGCGAGGCGGAGGTAGTTGATTTTATAGTGGACGGAATAGGAAATGCGGTGCCAAATGCACACATACTCCTGCCAGCTAGAACACTGGATGAACTGAAAACATTGGTCAGCCGGTTCCAAAGGAAATATTTTTCGTCAGAGCCGACAGTGGTAGTGAAGCAACCAATTGCAGCAAGAGCAACAAATAACAGCAAACCGACGGCAATACCTAAGTGCTATAACTGCTCCAAAGACGGGCATATCAAGCCGAATTGCCCGTACCCATTACGCCAGAATGGATCATGCTTCCGTTGCTGGCGTATGGGCCATGATCATCGTTCGTACAAATCCAGCTAAGGTACTGAAGCCTCGCAATGAGATGGCAGCTATAGGTGATGACGACGATAACCGACGTTTCATATGCCGACGACTGTACAATAATGGCGACGGGGAAGGGCCCCTATACTGATGAACTCTGTACGAGAATCAATGGTTACCTCTGCGACCTTTCCAGGTTTTTCACTGAGCGAGATCTGACAATATCTCCGACAAAATCAACGGCGACGCTTTTTACGACATGGACGCACCAGGTGAGAAATGAATTAGACATTTTCGTTGATGGCACTAAGCTACCAACTGTCAGCCACCCAAAGTTATTAGGGATGACACTGGATAATACTTTCTCTTTTGCTGGTCATGTGTCTGCAATGGTCTCAAAGGTACGTGGTCGCAACAAGATCCTCAAGTCACTTGCCGGCAGTACTTGGGGAAAAGACAAAGAAACGTTGCTGACTACATATAAGGCCATTGGCCGACCAGTCTTTGACTATGCTGCGCCCATATGGTCGCCTAATGTACATAACACCAACTGGACGAAGTTACAAGTCTGCCAAAATACTGTCATCAGAACTGCTACGGGATGTCTCCTCATGTCTTCCGAGTCTCACCTCCATCAGGAGGCAAAACTGCTCAATGTAAAGAGCATGCGGAAATGCTGAGCAGGCAATTCCTTCTGAACTGCCACAAGCCAGCACATCCAAACCGTCATCTTTTGGACATAGATCCGCCCCCGAGAGACATAAGGAGACATCTCCGTAAGCACTATGATGAGATCCGGCATCATATTAGCTTGCCGTTTGATCTGCAGGATCATAAGCGGGCTCTAACCGACATCCACACCGAGTCGGTAGATTGTCGGATCTCTACCTGTGAATCCCGTTCTGGACAGTCCTCCAACGGATATTGCTGAAGAAGAACGCACCTTACCAAGGGAGACAAGAGTGACCTTGGCACAGCTTAGGTCTGGATATAGTGTAAGGTTAAACTCCTACTTATCCAGACTTAATGATACAATCTTAAATACATGCCCTGCATGTGGTAGGACCGCCCATGATACTCTACATCTCTTCAATTGTTCATCTGAACCTACTCTTCTAACCCCTCTGCCCCTCTGGACAAACCCTGTTGAAACTGCACGTTTCCTTGGACTCCCCTTGATGAAGATCTTCGGAATGAGCTTGATGAAGATCTTCGGAATGATCATACACTCTAGACAGGGCAATGCATTGTTAACAACAACAACAACAACAACAACAACGACGATAACCAAATATCAGAAGACGTAGTTATTGCATTTAATTATGTGAGTATTACGTTTGACTTAGATCAAGATTCAATTTCTGATACACTTTTTTCTTTATTTGACACCGGTAGTCCGGTTAGCTTCATGCGGAAATCCTACGTCCCAAAACAATTGGTGGAGGACCTAAACGAGGAAAACCCCCCAAAATACAAAGGTATTGGGGGGGAAAATATTCATATTATTAATAAAGTATATTGCTATGTAAAATTCAAAAATAAACTGAATAAAATTGAATTAAATGTTATACCTGGCGATGCTATGGTTATACCAATTATTTTGGGACGCGATTTCCTCGATACATTTAGTATCAGATTAACGAAAATTAAGAAGAAAAGTAAACAAGTTACCGATATAGGGGGCAAAAGTAATCTAGATATGCCCGAGACTCCTCAACCTGTAATTGGTTCTAAAGCATCCTCCTTCATGGCGCAGCCTAGTTTTGATGAAGACAAACACCTTCCGCGAAATTTAACTGCCGATAACTACCGGGAATATATAAATTCCATTCCGATTGACTTACCTGAAAAAAAAAACGAAATTGATATTAATGACGTTCTTACAAAGGATGAAAGTTTTAAATTGAAACAAATTGTAGACAGTACTTACGTTAACCTAATATGAAATGTGAACCTTTTAAATATGAAATGAACACTAGACTAAAGAACGACGTCCCCTTCTACTGTAGTCCTCGTCGACTGTCCTACCTTGAGCGAAGTGATGTACGAAATATTTTGGACGAACTCTTGGGTGAAAACATAATAAGACCAAGCGACTCTCCATACGCCTCTGCCATTGTGCTGGTCAAGAAGAAGAACGGGAAAACTAGAATGTGTGTGGATTATAGACTACTCAACAAACTAACCCTTAGGGACAACAACCCACTGCCGCTTATTGACGACTGCATAGAGTATTTACAAAACAAGAGATTTTTTTGGGTGCTGGATTTGAAAAGCGGGTTTCATCAGGTCCATATGGCTTCTAACTCAATACCATATACGTCATTCGTAACTCCCCATGGGCAGTTTTAATTCCTGAAAATGCCATTTGGGCTGTAAAATGCCCCCGCGGTATTCCAAAGGTTTATCAACAATATTTTTCGAGATATGCTGGATGAGAAAAAAATTATTATTTATATGGACGATATAATTATCGCCACTGAAAGGTTTGAAGAACATGCCGAACTGCTGAAATTGGTATTAGAACGAATAACATAGCGCACCCTGAAATTAAATTTGAATAAATGTAAGTTCGGCTATAAAGAAATTGACTAGTTATTTAGGTTACAAAGTTACACATGAAGGAATATCACCTAGCAACTCTCATATTAAAAGCATACAGAATTTTCCGGTATCTACGAATTTGAAGCAACTACAGTCATGTTTAGGAATGTTTTCTTATTTTCGAAGATTCAGAAATTACTAAGCCCTTGCAAAATTTACTAAAAACAATAACAAATTTCACCCGATATCGTATTTCTCCAAAACTGCTTCTAGCCCCGAGTCAAAGTATCACAGTTCCGAACTGGAAACGCTGTCTATAGTGTACGCATTAAGAAGATTCAGACATTATTTGGAGGGTATACCATTTACATTGGTAACTGACTGTAATTCCCTTGCAATGACCCTCGATAGAAAACAATTGAACCCTAGGATAGCCAGGTGGGCTCTTGAATTTGAAAACTATAATTATAAAATACAGCACAGAAAGGGTGTCTCTATGGGTCATGTGGATGCTCTGAGCAGGAGGCAAATAGCGGCAATCATAAATTCAGATGAGCTGGAATTTAGAATTCAGGTAGCCCAAGAAAGAGACCCAGAGATTCGATTAATACGGGAACGATTGGAGAAAGAGGAACTGAAAGATTTTAAATTAATTGACGGGTTGGTATATAAAATTAAACCGAATGATAAAGACGATCTACGTACCATATGAGATGGAAAACAATGTGATAATGCTAATACACGAAAAGATGGGTCATCTATCGGTAGATAAAACTCTTAATAAGCTAGGTCTTTATTATTGGTTTCCGAAAATGCGCGGGAAAGTGGAAAAGTTTATAAGGAATTGTTTAAAATGCATCATGTATGGCAGTCCTCCTCATGCTAAGGAGAGAGCGTTATATCCGATCCCCAAGACACCTTTACCGTTCGATACGATTCACGTTGACCATTTTGGGCCCCTGCCATCGTTAAAGTCAAAACGGAAGCATATTTTGGCTGTGATAGATGCCTTTACTAAATTTGTCAAGTTGTATCCGACAAACTCCACAAGCACTCGAGAGGTCACAGCAGCCCTTGGGAAATATTTTAATTATTATAGTCGTCCAAGACGCATAGTTAGCGATAGAGGGACCTGTTTCACTTCTCTAATATATAATAATAATATAAATCATGTAAAAGTTGCGGTGGCATCCCCTCAAGCTAATGGGCAGGTAGAGAGGGTGAACAGAGTATTGAAGGCAATGTTAGGAAAGTTGACTAATGAAAAAAACCACGACGACTGGGTTCAGAGATTGTTGGAGGTCGAGTATGCATTAAATAATTCTGTTCACAGCACGTGCAAAGAAACCCCCAGTCGACTGTTATTTGTAGTGGAGCAGAGGGGCGTGATAGTTGATGAATTCACAGAGTACTTCCAGGACAAGCTCTGTCCAGACAGCGATAGGGATTTGGATCTTTTACGCATTGGTGCGTTGAGTCGAATAGAGGCAAAGCAGGAATATGATTCTAAACGAGCTTCTCAAGGTGGGACCGCGACCAGGACATATGAAGTAGGGGATTATGTTCTTATAAGGAATGTCGACAATACCTGCGGGAGTAACAAAAAATTTATTTCTTTATATAAGGGCCCGTACGTAATATACAAAGTGCTCGGTCACGATAGGTATGTTATACGAGATATCGATAACTGCCAGCTCACACAACTGCCATATGATGGGGTGGTGGAAGCGTATAGAATCAAAAGCTGGCCTTCGCTACCTGAGGGGAGGCAGATGAACCAAATGAGGATCGTTTAGAGATGAGTTAGCTTTAATCCGTACTGTATCGTAGTTGTTGTTGTTGTTGTTGTAGCGAGGTGTAGCCCTGCCTAAATGTCAGACAGGGTCACCCCGAGTGTATTGCTCTTGGCCGGGTCGATATAAGAAAACGGCCCGGGTCGTTTCGGCACGATGGGTACAGCACAAGTACTGGTACCGTTCGCGTAGAACCGGCAATACAAGAAACTAGCCGTGTTGGCCATGTAGGTCATTTAGCGTTACCCAGGGTGCACCAACTGGGAGGCGACCTACTTTTACACCCGTGGTCGATTACAGTGTCAGATTGGCCGAGCTGTAAACAGCTTTTAATTTAATATGTAAATCATGCAATGTGTAAACGGTTTTTAATTCAATATGTAAATCATGCAATGTGTAAACTAGCTTTAATAAAAATAAAAAAAAAACATCATTTTGTTAAACATGACAACACTGTAACAAAATACAACCCTGAGGAAAAGAAATAAAGAAAGAAATAAGATAGCCGACTTCCGGTCGGCAATTATTCGTGGAGAATTAACATAACCAGAAGTCTTTTTATTAAATCGGAAAATATCGCCAACAGTTGGCAAGAAAATCTCGTGTTTATAATTGGTCTCAGCTATAGACATTAATTCTCTAAGAGCCTCATCCAAGTTAGCAATATATTGCATGCATCCATCACACATAAATCGCATATAAGGGCATGTCTCAAACCCCTTCAAACAGTAGTCATCTATAGATGCACAAGATAAAGTTTTGTGGAAAACTTTACCACACACACCTTCACATTGTACACCTTTCTCCCCTCTTATTGGTTGCGGCACCTATCGCACTTATCCATTTTTTTCTTTACTTTTCTGCTTATACAGTTACACAGAACTGTGCAAGCAAAATATATTTTCTCTTTAAAATTTTAATCTTTGAATTTAATCTTTATTGATTTCGAATTTATGTTTATAAGTGCAATACTTCACCTGCTTATTTCTGCTACTGCACTTCAGCACTATTTAATTATTATTCGACGCGGCAATCACTGGTAATTAATTTTTTTTCAACTCCCGTATATAAAACATTCGCTTGTACATGTATTAACGTTGTAATCTGTTTGTTGTTGTTAACGTCAGATGCTTGCTAGGGTTAAATTTTCTCCCGTAGAGATACTGATTAAAACGCTTTACCCCGAAGATAATTGATAAGCCTTCTTTTTCGATTTGGCTGTACTTAACTTGGTGTTTATCTAATGTTTTGGACGCAAAGGCTATAGGACATTCGCAGCCATCAGGATGGATGTGCGATAACACTACGCCAATACCGAAAGACGATGCATCAGTAGCAAGAACTAACGGTAATTTTTCGTTAAAATGCGTTAGTTGAGTAGCATTTAAAATATGGTTTTTCATGGCGGTGAACGCTTCTTGCTCTGGTGCACCCCACTTAAATGCTGCTTAAGCGGCGCAGCTAATTGTGAATAATTAGGAATGAAATTGTGATAGTAGTTCACTTTGCCCATAAAGGCTTCTAGTTCTCGAAGGTTTGCGGAAGGTTTCAGTTCCTTGATTGCTTGTAGCCCTGACTGATCCGGAAGGATCCCATTAGCGCTAATTCGATGGCCTAAATACTCTATTTCGGTTTGGAAGAAAGAACATTTCTCTCTCTTGCTTCTTATTCCGTTGTCTTGTAGAATTTTCAATATTTGCTCAGTCTGCTGAAATGCTGCTTCATCATGCCGTCCTGCGCCCGCGGTTCTCCACCACGTCGTGGCGCGTCCTAAGCCCTTCTATAAAAGAGTACTTTAACGACATTTTGGACTTTTTTGATTCACTTTTGACTAAACTAATTTAATTCATTTTAATTCATGCTGCTCTTATTTAAGTAAATTTGTAAGTCATGCCATGAAATATTTTAAAATCATATCATACCAAAAAATAAAAATTTGGAATTAAAAATTGCGCGATTTTTATTCCAAAATTTTTGTCTGCGGCCCTTTTTAAAATAAATTTCAAAGTCAAGCCATTAAATATTTTAAAATAATATCATACTAAAAAAATAAAAATTGTGAATTAAAAATCGTGCGGTTTTTTATTATTTGCCTGCGGCGCTTTTTAAGATTTATTTAATAATGTCAATTGACACTATTTCCGCTATTTAAGATTTATTTAATAATGTCAATTGACACTATTTCCGCTATTTAAGAT
This sequence comes from Campiglossa producta, assembly GCA_964058755.1. NCBI lineage: Eukaryota > Metazoa > Arthropoda > Insecta > Diptera > Tephritidae > Campiglossa > Campiglossa producta. The sequence continues at coordinate 81,104,954 of CAXKVI010000002.1, forward strand.
TTATTTAATAATGCCAATTGACACTATTTCCATTGACCTTGTTACCTGTCACCGTCGATGCATACCTTATAAGCTTTAGATGTACATATAAGTACATACCATGTACAAGGTACATGTACAAATATATCCAAAAATAAAAAAATACCAAAAAATACCGTTTTATTTTTTTCGTGCGTGTTTAGTGCATGTCGTGTTTTAGTAATTTTTCCCTGTGCGTGTAAAGGGCTGGTTTCCTCGAATAGCGGTACCGCTATCTAGCTACCGCTACATGCTCACCACTTCAATCAACGTCACCAGCAACACCGCTTTTATGTTAACTCTAAGGACTGAAGCGGTGGACTCTGTTGATATTAAACCGTTGATTTAGCTTGTTGATTGATGTTTTTTGTTTTATTTTACGATTTTATGAATTTTTCAAAACATAAACAAGAAACAAACTGGCGTTTCGTAAATCAAGTTGAAATATTTGATAGATTTCTCACCGTTATTACTTTTACATGGCAGTATTTTTGACAACGTACTTCACCGCTATATAACGAGCGCTATATAGCGTCACCGCTTTCGAGGGTGTAAGAGTAGGTCGCCTCCCCGTTGGTGAACCCTGGGTAACGCTAAATGACCTACATGGCCTGCACGGCTAGTTTCTTGTATTGCCGGTTCTACGAGAACGGTACCAGTACTTGTGTGCGAAACGACCCGGGCCGTTTTCTTATATCGACCCGGCCAAGAGCAATACACTCGGGGTGACCCTGTCTGACATTTAGGCAGGACTACACCTCGTTACAACAACAACAAGGAAACCAAGCCTTTAGTGCGTTTTTTTCGAAAATCTGTTTCGTGAACGTGTCGTGTCGTGTTGCAAGAAATAAAATTATTTTTATTGTTTTTAACGTAAAATTTATTTTATTTTTGACGCAGAGTTCAAAACAGTTGATACAAATATTTTTTTCTTGATTATTTATCAAGATTGACAATTTATCAAGAACACAGAATCGGGCGGTTACCTGTGAATTGGCGTAAAGATATCCGATATGAATGCAATTCTCACAAGAAATGTTCGAGTTATAGGAAAAGGAGAAGTGGCACCACACAAAATCATCTTTTCGAATAAAGAAGATATAGGTATAATCCTGAATTTTGGGAATGAATTCAATAGAAATCTATTTTGTGCAGAACGAAGTCTGTGGGGCTGCTAATGCTCAAAAAGGCCTGTTTAAATTTAATTCGTGGACATGAAAAACTGCATTATTTAAACTGCATTTCGGGCCGGATCAAACCAGCACCTGTAGCTCTTTTACTAGACAACTAAGCTGTCTAGGGCGGGGAATATGTTTACGCGGCATACATTTTTCAAACTTTTTTCTTCTTCGGCTTGCTGTTGGAGTGGTTATCCATCGAAAATATTTATAGGTTTTGTTGTAAATTCTATAGTTTTCCAGCTATAATCATTTTTTCCCGATGCATTTTTTTATGTATTGAACTTCACTTTGAAAGTTAAATGATTTATAAAACTTTGTTCTGGAACTCTATAAAAAGTTTACATTAAACTTACAAATAAATTGCTATTGAAAACGCTTACATATCGCTTATTAATGCAAGTTTACTTGAAGTTATTTTCAAAAAACACAGAAATGCTTGTAGGGAAACGAATTCCCAACAAGCCAAGCAAACTTAAAATAAAATTATAAAAAGCTTTTCTAAATAAACATTAAGCTTACAAATTTCTGATTTTTCATTTACAAAAACGTCCCTAATTTTAGCGGCGATAGGTTGGCGAAATCAGTTGAAATTTTGCCTGAATTAGTTGCTAATTAATTGCCAAAAGAAAAAATTTATAGCTCTTCAATTTTTTTTTTATGACATATTTCGCCAAAATAAGACTGAAGTTAGCGAAACCATCAGCGAAAAATTGTCGGATCATGTTGAAAATTTGCCAGAGTTAGTAGCTATTAATTGCCAAAAGAAAAAATTTATAGCTCTTCAAATTTTTTTTATGACATTTTTCGCCAAAATAAGACTGAAGTTAGCGAAACCAATAGTCGAAAAATTGGCGGATCAAGTTGAAAATTTGCCAGAATTAGTAGCTAATTTATTGCTAATAATTTGCCAAAAGAAAAAATTTATAGCTCTTCAAATTTTTTTTATGACATTTTTCGCCAAAATAAGACTGAAGTTAGCGAAGTCAATAGTCGAAAAATTGTCGGATCAAGTTGAAAATTTGCCAGAATTAGTAGCTAATTTATTGCTAATAAATTGCCAAAAGAAAAAATTTATAGCTCTTCAATTCTTTTTTTTATGACATTTTTCGCCAAAATAAGACTGAAGTTAGCGAAACCAATAGTCGAAAAATGGTCGGATCTAATTTATTGCTAATTAATTGCCAAAAGAAAAAATTTATAGCTCTTCAATTCTTTTTTTATAACATTTTTCGCCAAAATAAGACTGAAGTTAGCGAAACCATCAGCGAAAAATTGTCGGATCAAGTTGAAAATTTGCCAGAATTAGCAGCTAATTTATTGCTAATTAATTGGCAAAAGAAAAAATTTATAGCTCTTCAATTCTTTTTTTATGACATTTTTCGCCAAAATAAGACTGAAGTTAGCGAAACCAATAGTCGAAAAATTGTCGGATCTAATTTATTGCTAATTAATTGCCAAAAGAAAAAATTTATAGCTCTTCAATTCTTTTTTTTATGACATTTTTCGCCAAAATAAGACTGAAGTTAGCGAAACCATCAGCGAAAAATTGTCGGATCAAGTTGAAAATTTTCCAGAATTAGCAGCTAATTTATTGCTAATTAATTGGCAAAAGAAAAAATTTATAGCTCTTCAATTCTTTTTTTTATGACATTTTTCGCCAAAATAAGACTGAAGTTAGCGAAACCATCAGCGAAAAATTGTCGGATCATGTTGAAAATTTGCCAGAATTAGTAGCTATTAATTGCCAAAAGAAAAAATTTATAGCTCTTAAAATTTTTTTTTATGACATTTTTCGCCAAAATAAGACTGAAGTTAGCGAAACCAATAGTCGAAAAATTGTCGGATCACTGAGAGAAATGCATTGAATGTTGTGACAATATCACTATTGATAGCGACGAGTTTGGTGCAATATTCATTCAGAATGAGCGAGTTATAAAATATTATTTGCTCCCAATTAAAAGTAAAATGACATGTCAACCATTTCGATATGATGTACTATTTCTTATATTTATGGATAGAATACTAATATATTTGAACGGGATGTCAATATCTATGGTCGTGATATGAATTTCTATTATCGGTAGGTCCATATCCATATTTACTGCATAGTAATAATGGTAGAGACAGCGTATTAATATATATGGGCGAAATGTAAATTTTTCTGGGACGCATAATCATAATAGTTCAACAATTTTTACTATGGATTTTCTAACAATATTACAACTTGTTGGAGCGGTTTTTTTTAAATTCAAAATTTTTTGAATTTCTTATGATTGAGCATTTTTCTAAAAATTGTATAATATGCCGTAGCCGAATGGTAGAATACTGGGCTAGCGTGCCAGAGGAGCATGGTTCGAGTCCCACTGAAACCAGATGTCAAATTATATTAAATTTTGTTTTTTAAACTATTTAGAATTTATCAATAGTTTATATGGATACCATTTCAATAGTGATTTATCAAAAAAGCATTGATGAAACATCCATATTCATTGATGGGACAGAAATATCAATTTTTATTTAATGTGATATCAATAATTATGGATGTTCGATCCATAGATTTCCCTCCGTGATCAAGTTGAAAATTTGCCAGAATTAGTAGCTAATTTATTGCTAATTAATTGCCAAAAGAAAAAATTTATAGCTCTTCAATTCTTTTTTTTATGACATTTTTCGCCAAAATAAGACTGAAGTTAGCGAAACCAATAGTAGAAAAATTGTCGGATCTAATTTATTGCTAATTAATTGCCAAAAGAAAAAATTTATAGCTCTTAATTCTTTTTTTTATGACATTTTTCGCCAAAATAAGACTGAAGTTAGCGAAACCATCAGCGAAAAATTGTCGGATCAAGTTGAAAATTTGCCAGAATTAGCAGCTAATTTATTGCTAATTAATTGGCAAAAGAAAAAATTTATAGCTCTTCAATTCTTTTTTTTATGACATTTTTCGCCAAAATAAGACTGAAGTTAGCGAAACCAATAGTCGAAAAACTGTCGGATCAAGTTGAAAATTTGCCAGAATTAGTAGCTAATTTATAGCTAATTAATTGCCAAAAGAAAAAATGTATAGCTCTTCAAATTTTTTTTATGACATTTTTCGCCAAAATAAGATTGAAGTTAGCGAAACCAATAGTCGAAAAATTGTCGGATCAAGTTGAAAATTTGACAGAATTAGTAGCTAATTTATTGCTAATTAATTGCCAAAAGAAAAAATGTATAGCTCTTCAAATTTTTTTTATGACATTTTTCCCCAAAATAAGACTGAAGTTAGCGAAACCAATAGTCGAAAAATTGTCGCATCAAGTTGAAAATTTGCCAGAATTAGTAGGTAATTTATTGCTAATTAATTGCCAAAGGAAAAAATTTATAGCTCTTCTAATTTTTTTTTATGACAATTTTCGCCAAAAAAAGACTGAAGTTAGCGAAACCAATAGTCGAAAAATTGTCGGATCAAGTTGAAAATTTGCCAGAATTAGTAGCTAATTTATTGCTAATTAATTGCCAAAAGAAAAAATTTATAGCTCTTCGAATTTTTTTTTATGACATTTTTCGCCAAAATAAGACTGAAGTTAGCGAAACCAATAGTCGAAAAATTGTCGGATCAAGTTAAAAATTTGCCAGAATTAGTAGCTAATTTATTGCTAATTAATTGCCAAAAGAAAAAATTTATAGCTCTTAAATTTTATTTTTTATGACATTTTTCGCCAAAATAAGACTGAAGTTAGCGAAACCAATAGTCGAAAAATTGTCGGATCAAGTTGAAAATTTGCCAGAATTAGTAGCTAATTTATTGCTAATTAATTGCCAAAAGAAAAAATTTATAGCTCTTCAATTCTTTTTGTATGACATTTTTCGCCAAAATAAGACTGAAGTTAGCGAAACCAATAGTCGAAAAATTGTCGGATCAAGTAGAAAATTTGCCAGAATAAGTAGCTAATTTATTGCTAATTAATTACCAAAAGAAAAAATTTATAGCTCTTAAATTTTTTTTTATGACATTTTTCGCCAAAATAAGACTGAAGTTAGCGAAACCAATAGTCGAAAAATTGTCGGATCAAGTTGAAAATTTGACAGAATTAGTAGCTAATTTATTGCTAATTAATTGCCAAAAGAAAAAATTTATAGCTCTTCAAATTTTTTTTATGACATTTTTCGCCAAAATAAGACTGAAGTTAGCGAAACCAATAGTCGAAAAATTGTCGGATCAAGTAGAAAATTTGCCAGAATAAGTAGCTAATTTATTGCTAATTAATTACCAAAAGAAAAAATTTATAGCTCTTAAATTTTTTTTTATGACATTTTTCGCCAAAATAAGACTGAAGTTAGCGAAACCAATAGTCGAAAAATTGTCGGATCAAGTTGAAAATTTGCCAGAATTAGTGGCAAATTTTCAACTTTATCCGACGCTAATGGTTTCGCTAACTTCAGTCTTATTTTGGCGAAAAATGTCATAAAAAAAATTGAAGAGCTATACATTTTTTCTTTTGGCAATTAATTAGCAATATATTAGCTACTAATTCAGGCAAAATTTCAACTGATTTCGCCAACCTATCGCCGCTAAAATAAGGGACGTTTTACAAAACGCTTGAAAGTAAACGTTTTGTAATTGAAACGACACATTGGTTTTAAGTGTTTAAAAAAAACTTACAAACAATTTTCAAAAGATAACTTTTTTAAAGGTTTTCAATTAAAGCTTATAATAATATTTTAAAACTAAGCCTTTTATAAACATCATCTTGAAAAAATAAACTTAAAGTAAGTTTTTTTTATGTTTACATTTGTAAGCAAAACACTTACAAAATGTTGATTTTTTGTTTCAAAATAAGTGTAATGTAAGCGTTTCTTTTAAGCATATTTATATAAGCTTACAATAAATATTCAAATGAAAGCGTTTTATTATTATTTTTTTAACCTTTATTTGAAAATTATTTTTATACATATAAAATAATCTAAACAAGACGCAAATTTCGTGCAAAAATGTTTTAACAAATTAAGTGATAATATTAATTATAGGAGAAAAGGGATTAATTTTAAACAAATTTTTAATTCATATATGAAGAAAGTGATAAATTTTTTAAAAAATTATGTTTGAATTTAACATATAGGAAAAAAGTGATTGACACGTAGTCATACTCAAAAATAAATATGATTTAAAGTTAGTTGACGGTTTTTGACACAACTTTACGACTGATCTAATCATGTCAGCTGTCCTGTAGCAGGATGGTCAGGCTATTGTGTAGCGCACAGGAGTGGTGCCTTGCAAGTGTTGGAAAACAAATTGTTTGGAACCCGCGAAATAACATAGCAACGTTTGTTGTTCCCGATCGCCGTAATGGGTGAAGATTCTTTCGAGGAATGCATGGTCATTACAATTTGGGTACATGGACTCCCTTTTCAATCAGCCAGAATAAACCACGTTGCTCATATTCACGTAAATCACGTTGTGATGAGCGAACGACATGATTTTGTGGCGCTTTACCGATGAGTGAAACTTGTTGGCCGGGATGTGTCGCCGACGTGCACCTCTGTATCGATTTCAACCAACTCTTGCGCATAATGATCGCGTGGCGCCAACAAAGTGTTATGATGGAAAAGCAGCTGAAGATGACACTGCAGGTAATTTTGACGTAAATCGGATATGGTGGCACCAGTTTGCATGCCACACGAGCCTTAGAGTAGAGACCTACAGCGAGAGCTTCTATCGACTCCCAGGGCTGTTGTGTGCCATGTGTATGGAAAGCAGCAGCGTTCAAATCTTCCATAGAAACACCAAGCGGACCAGCAACTCTGCGCGCACGTATCGGTCTTAACCGCGACATTGCTTTATGTTTTCAGCCATGATTGTTTTTCGTTTAAACATTTTCTTACAACTAATGACAAATGAAAATTATTTTTTTCATTGCTGTCGTAAACATTTACATTTTGCTTTAAATTTTAATAAATTTATAAACATTTTCTCAACGTTTACAAAATGATTGTTAAAAAAAACTAAAAAAGAAGAAAAACGATTATTTAATATTTATTATATCAAGCTTACATTAAGTTACATTTAAAAAAAATTTCCATAAACATTTGCATTTCACTTTGAAAATTAAATAATTTATAAAACTTTGTTTTTGAACATTATAAAAAGTTTACATTAAACTTACAAATAAATTGATATTGAAAACCCTTACATTTCGCTTATTAAAGCAAGTTTACTTCAAGTTATTTTTAAAAACACTTGCACATATGCTTGTTGGGATTGAACTGAAGCGTTGTATGTATGCGTATAAACTGGTATGTATTACTTGTTATCCCTTTCTGTAATTTAGCCCCCTTTTTCTGTTTAATAATAATACATATCAATTATAAATTAATAAAATCTTTCACTTTTTCTCGTTTGCCCTTGCAGCCTTCGAACAGTTGTCGCAGTGCCAAGTTCTTGGGCAGCCAAAAGTCAATGTTCCCGACACAATTTGAAAAAACAAATAGCCCTTTTAAAATACGATCATGTGATGCCGATGTTGATTCTGCTAATTCACACCTGTATGCTGTGATTCTTAAATTAAATAAGAAAGATCCAATAACGAAGAAAAAAGCATTAGAGGAGCTTATTGATGATATAAATCATGCTGATGTAGAAGAAGTAGTAAAAATGTTACCATTGTGGTGCACAATATACAAAAATTTGGCATCTGATCCAACACACAAAGTGCGAGACTTAACACAAGTTGTGCATAAAATGTTGGCGTTAAAATGTAAACGAAGCATGGCTCCCTACCTAAAACAATTGGTTCCAGTTTGGCTGTTTTCTCACTTTGATAGTTATACATCCGCTGCCAGCACTGCTCGTTCAAGCTTTTATGACATATTTGATGTAAAATTAAACCGAATTCAAGAAGTATGTTTGCACTGTCAATTGCAGATATTGGAACATATCTACGAGCATCTTTCGAAACCTGTGGTTGAAACGACTTCAAAAGACATGGATGAGAACCACATTCGTGGGAATACTTACTCAAGCCTTGAAGTGTTTTCCTTTTTTACCGAACATACAAAGGCAGCAAACTTGTCACCGCAATCGCACTCGATTCTTCGGTCAATACTTGAACTTAAAGATTTTTGGACTTTCGGAAAACAGGGTTTTAAACACATAAGGTACAAAAAATCATGTTAACTGACTTTGTTACGGTTTGTGATAATTGGGGATGTAAATTTTTTGGATTTTAGCAGTCCTGGAGTTTACGGGATATGATTATATGTAGGATTTCGGCCGGCCAGTTAAATAAAAGTCCACGTTTAACTTCCCGCGCAGGGATTATACAAAGTTTATTTGGTTCAATATTAAGTAAAATTGTCACATGCGCTTCTTGGCGCGGTTATAACGATTTTGAACTGTATTTAAAACTTATTAGATTGTGCAACTGGCACTTAAATTGAATGTTCACAAAAAAGGCGATCTACTGCGTTGGCGGTCGGCAATGTACTATACTTTTTCACAGAACCGTTAGCTCAATTCAACCATCATTTACTATATCTCTATATCTCTTTCTTTCGTTAATTCGTTAGGGTTGCATTTTAATAGTAGCTAACACCGACGGCTGGCGCTGCCACCTAATCCTACATTCGGCCCTCCTGACGTATCATTCGGCTCGGATGATGATGCACGAGGAGATTGGAGGTTAGGTTCCCACCCTCTTATATGTTCGGCAACCGTTATTGTATTACCGGTACCCTCTTGGTTCCCCACCTTGCGGACCTCGTATCGTTCGTGATTCAGGACCTTCACAATCTTGTAAGGACCTAAGAACTTTCCTCTCAACTTCGACCCTGCCCCGAATTGTGTGCGCTTAATGGCGACTAATTCGTCCAACCGATACTTAACCCGCTCTCTACTATTTTTATCAAAAACCCCACGGTGTTCCTGTCGTATCTTGGCAATATTCGTTTCCGGCCTCACGCGGCACTTCTTCCGCCCAGTATCTATCTCCGTGTAGATGCAACTCTTCACTACTTTAACAACCATAGTGGACAGCTGCGGTATGTAAAGAGTGTTTCCAACAGCTTTCTGAAATTTTTTCCGCGAGTATTTGCCTTTCTTGTCAGCTACCTTAATCACCTCATTTTTCATCGTCGAGGGCACAATACTCAGTTCCTTAATGGGATCTTTATGAAGCGTTCCGCGCTGGTAGTCCTCGAATTCCCCCCACTGAAATGTGACAACTACATCTCACGCTCTTCACCTTCTACACACAACGGGCCGAATTCACCGTGACAATCGGACCTGGTAGTGGTAGCAGCCTCAACCAACGTATTCCTAAAAGCTCCTTCTCGCACATGCTTCATGCTGATCACTGCTGCATGTGCCATGTCCCGCTCTTTGACCACGTGGAATTTAACCTTCAAATCCTATCCGTCAATGTAAGCTCTGCGTGTAAAGCTACCTAACGTGGTTAACCTGCCTCGTCCTACACCAACTAGCTTGCGTCAAGGTGTCATAACGCATCAAACAAAGGTCACATCCGATATCAACCAACGCGGAAACTGTAACCTGGTCACACGTCACATCAACGAAGACACCCTTACCAGCCACACCTAGCCTACGACATACTTCATCACCTAGAGTATTCGCATTATGGCTCTCCATCTTAATCGCAGCTGGGGCGCTAGGACAGTCGGTAGATCGATGCCCTGGTTTACCACATCTAAAACATTTTAAGGGCTCATGACACTCGTTCGCCAGGTGAGAAGTACTTCCACACTTGAAACACTTCTTTACCCTCTCTTTACGCACACCCTGATCGGACGGACTCTTGCTGCCTACGATCGACCGGCTCGGATTTGGGTTAGTCACTTGGTGGCGACCAGACCAAATCTTCTCGTAAATGACAATTTGTTCTTTAAGTTCCGCTTTGGACCTCGCCAGATATAAATTTGTTTTATTTTGTTTGGAGTCGAGAATGCCTTCGATAAAGTATTCGATGAGACTACTCTCATCAAGCCCTATAGGCTTCTCGATCTCCATCAGCGAATATAAATATTCACGATAACTTTCATCGGCGCGCTTACGTCTACTCGCCAATGCCCTATGCACATCTATTGATGACACCTTAGCCCCGAAGTCGGCCTTTAAAGCCTGCACCAAAGAACCCCAACTCGTTACGTCGCGCTGGCTGCGTATAAAAATCTTCGCAGCTCCTTTCAACAGTTGCTTCGCATAGATAAATTTTTGGAGATCGTTCCATTGAACCCCGCTAGCATTTTGCTGAAAAGGATCAAGCCATTCTTCGATTTGTTGGGAACCCGAGCCACTAAAAGATGTTAAAGAATCTTCTATGTCACGCAAGGCAAAGGAAGCACGAGAGTATGAACTATGCCGTGTTGCACTTGGTGGTGACGAATCTGCATTGTCATAGACCGAACCTACATCGTCGCCGGTATCATCATCAACCTCGCTATCAGGACTTAGGCCGAAATGCTCTAATAAGCGAACTTGTGTCCCTATGTACAGTCACTTCTCAGAGCAGAAAACCCAGGACATCGCCATGGATCTCTGCGCAGTGGAACCACCCGGGGTTTTACCTCGGCCAAGGACTGTTACTTTCAATGTAACCCTGTTTAGTATGTTTTGTCCCATTCCGAAACTATCATCCTCCCCCCTTGCACCAGGGCTGCAAGATATTCTTTTGTTACGGGCGGGCGTTGAGCCGAACCCCGGACCAAAAGAATGGATATGCAGTGTCTGTTGCAAAAAAATATATATTAAACGGTCGCATTCTGTGCAATGCTTCTCGTGTAAGAGATGGCTCCATAAATCTGGATGTTTAGGGCTTAACCTTAACATCCACAGACCCCGTACTTTATTTAGTACTTTCTTGGCCCCTTGTTGTTTGCGCCCTCGGGCGTCCCGCGGTAAGCGCCGTTCAAACGCACCCCTACCGCCACTTTCTAGTAGCAATACTAATAATAATAATAATAATAATGTGTTAACGACTAGCAGCACTTCTGCTATACCCGCCACACAAACTCCAGACTGTTGCTTGTGCCTTATGGCGTCAACATCACGCGCAGCAGCTCAACACTCTCGCTCCCACCGGAGCAGTTTAGACATGAGCAACTCCGAGCACCAGTCTCTCTCTGTTTCTACATCACCCCCCGGTCAAATGCAATAACTGCTTAGGCCAATGCCACGTACATCTATGCTCTGGGCTCGCTAACAGGAACCTCTGGACGGATGCGTTCATCGCACCATGCTGTAACACACCTCAACCTACGACGCCAGCCAACCCGGTTACACCAGGTCCACAGCTAACTAGGCTGAGGCACAGCCTTGGTCTTAGCCTACCAACACCTGGGCGAACACATCCGTCTCTCACGCCTATGGTTAACTCGACATCGACCCCACCGGCGCACTTCCAAATCTTACAGCACAACTGTAACGGATTAACTGGTAAGATCGCAGAGATAACTAATTTGATGACGCAATATGACATAAAACTTGCCGCAGTCCAAGAAACCAAGCTCAGTCTAGGTCAGACCTCACTACCTACGGCGGATATAACATCCACCGGAAAGACCGTCATAGAGTAACAGGAGGTCTGGGTGGTGGTCTAGCGTTCATAACGCACAACTCTGTACAGTATCATCTATTTGATACCGACATCGAAGGAACAGATGATATCCTAGAAAGCCAAGGTATTACCATCCATACAGGAGATGTCGTTCTGCAAATCATTAACATCTACATACCCCCTGTCTCAAGTTGCCCCACCGGTTATCACCCCGACATTAGCTTGCTACTACGAGGAGATAACCGCGTGATCCTGGGCGACTTCAATGCGCACCACGACATGTGGCACTCAAATTTGTCAGCAGACAATAGGGGGCATGTACTTGCAGAACAAATAGATGATACGGGTTTCTGTACATTGAACGGAGACGCCCCAACGAGAGTATCGGGTAACTGCTATAGTTCGCCAGATATTTCTATCGTAAGTGCAGGACTATTGAACAACACCAATTGGCGAACCATATTCACGTTGGCGTCTGACCATCTCCCAATAGTCATTACCAACGAACGACCGACGGACTTTATTACATATTTTAACTTTACCAAGGCGGACTGGGACAGTTTTCAGACATATACGGACGAATCCTTGGCTGCTCTATCCATTCCTACGGATGTGCGCAAAGGCGAACGAGACTTCCGCAACATCATTGACTTGGCATCTAAACGCTTCATTCCTGTGCGTCGAATATCCCAAACAAGACCAAATTTCCCCGCGGAGGCAGCGGCCATTGCTAGAGAAAGAGATGAAGTGCGAAGTCTCAATCCCGCAGACCCCCGTATAAGGGATCTCAACGCGGAAATTCGTAGGTTGGTCGATAAACATAAACTGGCCAAATGGAAACAACACCTAGAGCAATGCAACCTCTCTGATGGTGTTGGCAAATTATGGACTACGGTCAAAGCTCTATCTAATCCAACGCAACACAAGGATAAAGTAGATATTACTTTCGGTGACAGGGTGAAGAAGGACCCTAGGGGATGTGCGAACTCCTTCTGTAGACAATTTGTACTACATTCCCCGCCCGATAGAGCTAAACGTAGAACCATGCGACAGGCGCGTAAATACAAAAACCATAACACGCCCATTGTCATCACTGCCTCATAGGTCAGGGAAGCCATCAGACAGGCTAAGCCCTCAAAATCCATCGGCCCCGACGGCATTGCCATGAAGATGCTGGAATATCTAGGCCAGGAGGGACACAAATACTTAGCGGCTCTATTCAGTCTTTCACTGAACACTTTCGTCATTCCTGAAATATGGAAAAAGGCGAGAGTGGTTCCATTACTAAAACCTAGAAAGCCGGCAAACATAGGCGATTCATATCGCCCTATATCACTTTTGTCGCCGGTAGTGAAGACGCTGGAGTCCATTTTGCTCCCGTACTATACTGCAAATCTGCACCTGGCCAGTTGTTGTTGTTGTTAACAGCAAAACACTCCCCGAAGGTTTTGGGGAGTGATGCCGAAGTTGACAGTCCTTGGCCGGATATGACCCCGGTACGCTGCGGTACTGCCCGACTGTCGTGGTAACGATTTGGTATGACCAGTGGAACCTTCTAGGTCATGTCATCCCTCCATCCGTGAGGAAGGAGAAGATGGGTAATGAGAGGTGAGAGGCATCATATCCGTAGATCAACCATCGAGTTGCACGTCAATTACCTATGTGCATATTAGTCGCCTCTTACGACCGGTATGCCTACCTCGGGCATATTCTAAACCCCTAACCCGCAGGGGCCTGCACCTGGCCAGTCATCAACATGGCTTCCTTAAGCTGCACAGCACCACCACCGCACTCAATGCCATTACAACGCAAATAAATAGCGGCCTAAATCAAAATCAACCAAATCACAGGACTGTGTTAGTGGCACTTGACCTGTCGAAAGCTTTTGACACAGTCAACCATGCCACTCTCATACAAGATCTGTTTGAGACACAGATACCTGATGGTTTAAAGAGATGGACCGCTAATTATTTGAATGGACGGCAGGCGTCGGTTAACTTTAGAAACGCAACATCAAAACCTAGACGTATTAGACAGGGGGTGCCACAGGGTGGTGTCCTGTCCCCGACACTGTTTAACTTCTATCTGTCGAAGATGCCCCACCACCAGAGGGCCTCACCGTCGTTTCATATGCCGACGACTGTACAATAATGGCGACGGGGAAGGGCCCCTATACTGATGAACTCTGTGCGAAAATCAACGGTTACCTCTGCGACCTTTCCAGGTTTTTCACTGAGCGAGATCTGACGATATCTCCTAAATCAACGGCGACGCTTTTCACGACATGGACGCACCAGGTGAGAAATGAATTAGACATTTTCGTTGATGGCACTAGGCTACCAACTGTCAGCCACCCAAAGTTATTAGGGGTGGCACTGGATAATACTTTCTCATCTGCTGGTCATGTGTCTGCAATGGTCTCAAAGGTACGTGGTCGCAACAAGATCCTCAAGTCACTTGCCGGCAGTACTTGGGGAAAAGACAAAGAAACGTTGCTGACTACATATAAGGCCATTGGCCGACCAGTCTTTGACTATGCTGCACCCATATGGTCGCGTAATGTACATAACACCAACTGGACGAAGTTACAAGTCTGCCAAAATACTGCCATCAGAATTGCTACGGGATGTCTCCTCATGTCTTCCGAGTCTCACCTCCATCAGGAGGCAAAACTGCTCAATGTAAAAGAGCATGCGGAAATGCTGAGCAGGGGGTCCCGTACGATATGTCGAAAAAAAATGTCGAATTTCCAAGACCAAATTTCAAAAAATTTTACTATACCGAAGAGATTTTTGACCGAAAAAAAAAATGTCGAAAAAATGCAAATGACCGAAAAAGGTCGAAATTTGGATGCTTAATGTAAAACTTCGGAAATTTGGGTTTAACAATGTGTTTTATGACAGTATACAATTATTTATCACTTCCTTACCTCTTATCAAGAACTTTTCAACCATTTTCCAATACAAAGCCTATTCAACTTTTCCCCTTGTTAGAGGTAACAACAGAAATATTCTCAGACATTTTCGGGCTACAAACTACACATGTAAAAATTACGACTGAGAATGACTTATGATTTGTACACAGCTAAAAATTTGAACATAAATTTTAAACTTTTTTGGACTACATATATGACCAACCTAATTTGGATTCAAATACAATCTAGACCAGTGTGTTTTTTGAGAAAAATTTACCTACGCGCTGCAGGAACCAGACAAGCCGACATATGTTTCGATGATACTGGAGTTACATCTCTTCAAGGACTTTTTGACACAGTGAAAATTGGCTAAATGAATCGGGTTTTAATTATAAACAAGAAATGTTTTAACAATTTTTTAAAGATAAAATAAATTTTTTGTCCGTTGGCGGGAATTCGAACCAAGACTCCCCGCATCATGACCGTCTGCTCTACCACTGAGCTACATCGCACACATAAATGTTGTTGGCAAAATTCAATCTTGAATAAGCTTTCAAAAATAAATTTGAATTTTCAAACCCAAAAGTTTAAATTTTAGACCGAAAAGTTTTAAGAATAAAATAAAACTAAAAAAAATGTGGCAGCTGGCAGGATTCGAACGAAAATGCTCAGGAGTCACAGCCAACTGCTCTACCGCTGAGCTATGACGCACATGAAGTTTTTGTGGGCAAAATTCAATTACATTCAAACAAACCAAAAATAAAAAATTTATACTGCTTTTTCATTTAGATTTTAAATCGAAACCAAAAGAAATTTAAAATCTTTGTAGGTATTTGGACGGTTTGAAATATTGTACAAAAAGGTTTGAAAAATTTATACGGGTTTAAATTTTAGGTTCATTTTTGTAGCCGTGTACTTATTAAAAGCATAACACTAATCATTTGGTAATGATCATTTCGAGAAAGTTACCGTTATCTTATTGAGCTAAACTATGCTGGAGTCACCAATGGCAAAAATAAATCGATGTGTCTTTGATGCGAAGCCTATGTACATTTGTTTCGCTATAAATGTACACCGATGCTTCGACTTGGTTAGTTTTCTAATATGTGTATATTTTTCTAATTACGTGAATATTTTTGAACAAGGAAAAGATGTTGGTCCAATTTATTTTTGTTTTTGGACAAGTGGACATATCGTACGGGACCCTCCTATATTGCAAGTAAGTAATGCAATAACTCCTACGATCAGGATCACGCGAAACGGAAGCTCCGTCGGAATAGCTGATAGACACCAATATTAAATAATATGTAGTATGGCCACAAACAACCACCCTTTTAATCGCAAATTTTTGTGTACGCACATTAACCTTCATTAGTTTTTCAATTACTTTTGCAATTCCTTTGAGGAATTGGAAATTTTCAAGTACATTTTCCATTCCTTGTAATGTAATTGAAAAAGTTTCAATTACATTTTCAATTCCTTTCAAAATTAATGGCGCGGCAATTACATTTTGTACTTGCGCCTCAAAACGATCAAATACTTTTGGTATTTTTTTTAGGAATTGAAATGTAATCAATTCCTTTTCTGAAAAGAAAAGGAATTGATTACTTTTCCCAAATACATGTAATGGGGAATTGGAAGTATTTTAATTCCTAAAGTAATGTTAACTACGCAGCTCTGGGTGCTATTTAGCATATAAGGTTTTAAAACTGGTTTTACTCTGTGAAATTTCATTTGTTAACACTTAGAGAAATTTAAAACAAGTAAATTTCTTGAACACCATAATTGAAAGAGTCCAGATCAGCCTGAAGGAGATTCAAGGAATCCGTGTCATTATGAGAATATGTGTAACAGTTTTAAGTCATCCGCGTAGGATTCGGTTCGTCCAATACTTGAATATGGTGTCCTGTTTATCAAACCCATATAAACCGAATTGAGTCAGTTCAAAAACAATTTTTAATCTTTGCGCTTCGCGGCCTCAATTGGGATTCAAATCGTCATCTTCCACCTTACACAAATAGGCTTCTTCTTATTCGCTTACCGTCTCTGGAAAATCGAAGAATTGGAGTAATGTATACTGACAATAGGTGAGATAGACTCTTCCGAACTTCTAGGCCGATTGCTGTACCTGTCAGAATATCCTGGTTCCCTTTCACTTGCCCATTTGTCGTCTAAACTTTGCCAAACACGATCCTCTGCGCTTTTCGTGCTCATACTACAATGACTTGTATAGCTGTATTAGTATTCAATGTACTTTCAGTACTTTGCGTAATGCAATACTTTATTATTTAGCCTGAAACAGAATGATGAACCGGGTACACTGCTCTTGAAATATTCAGACACAATTTACGGAGTGATAACGATTGGAAACGAGTGCTTTCCAACCTTTGGATTGTCACTGATTGAGTTGATTGGAATTGATAGCATTCCAACAACGTAAATAACTCTATTGTAACACGTCCTGTCACGCGCAGACTAGAATCTAATACATTCCTCCGAAATATAATATAAATACTACAGGTAACACCGTTTGTGACATTACTGAATTTTTAAGATATACTCTCATACACTCAGAAAAAGCATTCCCTTGAACAAACGAACCAGTTTCCGTACTTCGATTTACTTAATATAAGGAAAAATATCCTTAATTTCAAGAGATTTTCCTCAATCTAAGTTAATGTTGTCTTTAACTTTAAGAACTCAATTTCCTTAATACAAGCAATAACTTCCTCAATACAAGTAAAAATTTCCTAATTACAAGTAATAATTTCGTTAAAACTGGTCTGACGCCACTTAAGTCCCGTTTACATTGCTCGATTTTTCATTCAATTTCATGTCGCATGCAACAAAGTTGGTAGCCAGCCGACTTTTGTTCAACTTATCATTCAACTTTTGTACAACCCTGCGTTTGTTTACGAATGTGAGTTTTGAGGCAAAATTTCGTAAAAAAAATTTCAAATTCTTTTATTTACAAAACTTTTGTATACGCTTTCCAACCTTTAGACTGCCAGCCTCTGAGTTGATTGGAATTGAATGCATTCCAACAACATACACATTTTCACTGCATCGTAATATACTTACTACTTCTTAGTGAGTTGATTGGAATCGATTGCATTCCAAAAACGTGAAATAATATTTCGATTGGTATCATACCCTGCCACATTTCTTCGCTGAATGGAATCGAATGCATTCCGACGACATGCTGATTGGAATCTTTATGCATTCTAACAGCGTGCTGATCGGAATCAAGTGCATTCCAACAGTATAGCAACGGACTTCCGTGATATCTACTACCATCTTTATAACTATAATTTTTCTTTTGTCAAATGTTTATTTTATATTAATGTATGTAACCTATGTATGTTTAGAACTAAGAGAAAACATGTTCTGATAATCTATATAAATACTTATTTAACTTTTCTGTTTTGTATACCCGTATATATCTTGTATGTCGACCGCTCTGTGTATGTGTCGACTTTAAATAAATAAATAAAATGCGACAAAATCGCAAAAAAAGCCAACCCAATCAGCACCGCAGCAAGTATAAACTCATCCAGCTCGCAAGTGGTGTGCTATGTAGTTGATGTGGCTGCTTCCAGCGATGACCGTTTTGTTATGCGACGTGGCTGGACTTCATCACAAATGCCCAAATCTGTTGGCGGACATTTCCAATTCTCATCTGAAAAGAATTGGGATATAATCGAAGTTGAGCAATTGCTGGACAACACCAAGGCTAGTCAATATTTCACGATCAATTTGAAGCCCTTGGAAGTGGGCTTGCAAACAATACCATTTTATAAACGTATGGATTATGCCGCATCCATGTTTACGCGTGAACAATTACAGACGATGGAGAAGGGAGCCGAGGAGGCAGAGAAAAACTAATAAAATGTATTGCATGAGCATGTAACAAATCGGCGTGTTGAGTTTAAGGCTACGCTCACAGTGCAACCGACTTTTGCTGTCGTGCAGCAAATACACATCCGCACACATTTCTTTTAAATGAGCGAACACGCTGGAATTTCTCTGATGATCATTCATCATCATTTATTGGCGCTTAACCGCCTAAGCGATTTTGGCCGTTGCATATCAAAGCACGCCAGTCATTCCTTTTTAGCGATAACTGACGCCAATTGGAAACCCCAAGGGAGTTCAAGTCATCCTCCACCTGTTGTTTCCATCTCAGTCGAGGCCTCCCCCTTCCTCTGCTGCCGAATTCAGGCGACGATAGGAAAACCTTCTGTGCTGGAGCTTCTTTGTCCATTCGCATAACATGGCCCAGCCAGCGTAGTCTTTGGGCTTTAATTCGCTGGACTATGGTCAGATCTGCGTAGAGCTCGTACAGCTCATCGTTAAATTTCCTTCGATACTCGCCGTTGGCATCACGGGAAGGGCCATAAATCTTCCGGAGAACTTTTCTCTCAAATACTCCAAGGGCCATCTCATCTTCTCTTGACATTGTCCATGAATCTGAGCCATAATTCAGGACAGGTATGATGAGAGACTTATAGAGCGTGATCTTTGTTCTTCGAGAGAGGACTTTACTTCTCAATTGCCTACTCAGTCCAAAGTAGCACTTGTTGGCAAGAGTGATTCTCCGCTGGATTTCTTTACTGATATTATTTTCGGTGTTAATACTGGTTCCCAAATAGACGAAGTCCCTCACAGTTTCAAATTTGTAACTATCAACAGTGACATGGCTGCCAAGGCGCAGGTGCGCCGATTCTTTCTTTGATGACAGCAAATACTTCGTCTTGTCCTCGTTCACGGCAAGACCCACTTTTTTCGCTTCCTTATCCAGTCCAGAGAAGGCAGCGCTTACGGCGCGGTTGTTAAGGCCAATGATATCAATATCATCGGCATACGCCAGCAATTGCACGCTCTTGTAAAAGATTGTACCATTGCGGTTTTAGCTCTGCTGCTCGAATTATCTTCTCCAGCATCAGATTGAAGAAATCGCACGAAAGGGAGTCGCCCTGTCTGAAGCCTCGTTTGGTTTCAAATGGCTCAGAGAGGTCCTTCCCGATTCTGACGGAGCTGTTGGTATTGCTCAACGTCATTTGGCAAAGCCGTATAAGCTTTGCAGGGAAGTCAAATTCAGACATGGCGGCATACAGGCAACTCCTTTTTGCGCTGTCAAAAGCGGCTTTGAAATCGACAAAGAGATGGTGTGTGTCGATTCATTTATCATGGGTCTTCTCCAGGATTTGGCGTATCGTGAAAATCTGGTCGATGGTAGACTTACCAGGTCTAAAGCCACACTGATAAGGTCCAATCAGTTTGTCTACGATAGGCTTCAGTCTTTCACACAACACGCTAGAAAGAACCTTATATGCAATATTAAGAAGACTAATTCCGCGGTAGTTGGTGCGGTTAGCGGGATCGCCTTTCTTGTGGATTGGGCAAAGCACACTTAAATTCCAATCCGGAGGCATGCATTCGTCTGACCATATTCTGCATAAGAGCTGATGCATGCTTTTTACCAGCTCTTCGCCTCCGTGTTTGAACAGCTCGGCGGGTAGTCCGTCTTTTCCAGGCGCTTTGTTGGTTTTGAGCCGGGATATCGCTATCCTCACTTCATCATAGTCAGGTGGTGGGACGACTTTTCCATCGTCAGGGATTGGGGTATCGGGTTCGACGTCTCCCTCGCAATTTAGCAGTGAGGAGAAGTGCTCCCTCCATAATTTAAGTACACTTTGTACGTCGGTTACCAGGTCGCCATTATTGCCCCGGTCTTAAAACCTTCCGTCATCCGCCGGATCTTTTCATAGAATTTTCGGGCATCATTCCTGTCAGCCAGCATCTCAAGCTCCTCACACTCACGCCTTTCGGCCTCACTTTTCTTTTTTCTGAAAAGGCGTCTCTCTTCCTTCTTTGCCTTACGATATTGTTGCCATACACTGCGGGTTGCGCCCGTTCGCAACGTCTCCTTGTAGGCAGCGTCCTTTTTTTTTCGAGGCAGTTTTGCATTCCTCATCGTACCAGTTGTTCTTGCGGGCTCGCTGGAACCCTATAGTGGCCTCAGCGGCGGTACGCAATGAGTGAGAGATATGCTTCCATTGCTCGGTTACATCGTTAGGTCAAGGATTGCCCTCTGATATCAGGTGTGAGAGTCGAGTGGAGAAATTATCAGCTGTCTGTGTCACGCGCAACTTCTCGACGTCAAACTTTCCTTCCGTTACTGTGCGCACTTTCTTCGTTGCACAGAGGCGTGTGCGTATCTTGGCTGCGACAAGATAATGGTCAGAGTCAATATTGGGACCACGCAGTGTACGCACGTCCAGAACGGTGGAGCTATGTCTGCCGTCAATCAAGACATGATAAATCTGGTTTCTAGTTCTTTGATCAGGGGACAGCCAGGTGGCTTGGTGTATTCGCTTATGCTGGAACCTGGTACTACTTATGACCATATTTCGGGAAGCGGCGAAGTCAATCAACCTAGTGCCGTTGGGGGATGTTATATCGTGGAGACTGAATTCTCCAACTGTAGGACCAAAGACTCCTTCCTTGCCCACCTTGGCATTAAAGTCGCCGAGCACGATTTTGATATCATGCTGGGGGCAGCGATCATAAGTCTGTTCAAGTTTATCGTAGAAGGAGTCCTTCTCTGCGTCGTCCGTCTCCTCAGTCGGCGCATAGGCGCAGATAAATGTTATGTTGAAAAACCTCGCCTTGATGCGGATCGCAGCGAGACGCTCGTCCACAGGAGTGAACGCTAATACTTGGCGGCGAAGTCTCTTTCCCACCACGAATCCTACACCACGCGCTTTGCCGCGTGTCTGGCCACTGTAGTATACGTCACAAGGACCGATGGTCGTCTTTCCTTGCCCCGTCCATCGCATTTCCTGCAGGGCGGTGATGTCGGCCTTTGCGCCTACGAGGACATCAACCAGTCGGGCAGCGGCACCGTCCCTTGAAAGGGTCCGGACATTCCCGGTACATGCCCTAATATCCAAATCATTATGCCTTATTCGTTTTGCCGGGTCGTCAACATTAAAGGGGGTTCTCATCCGAGGCTATGATTTTGTTTTCATTGGAATTAATGATGATGTCGGATGAAAAAGTCGGTTGTAGTGTGTGCGTAGCCTAACAGTGGCAGCCGTAAGAGCGGATCCGGACATCTACAAAATAGCGCATCTATGCCACCAGCAGCAAGCAAACCAAATGCACCATGAACTGGCCTTTAGAACAAAGTTGTAATTTACGGGACTGTGTTAGTGGCACTGGCGGCCGCCGTGGTGTAGCGGTTAAGTGTTCGGCCTTCTACACCAAGTCGTGGCGGTTCGATGCCCGGCAAAAGTAACATCAAAAATTATTTAGAAAAAGATTTTTTCTAAACGGGGTCGCCACTCGGCAGTAGTTTGGCAAACTCTCCGGGTATATCTCTGCCATGAGAAGCTTCTCAGCAAAAAATTCATTTGCTTTGCAAGTGCCGTTCGGAGTCGGCAAAAAACTGTAGGTCCCGCCAACTTGTAGGAAAACTGAAAAGCAACACACCACAAGTTGGAAAGAGAGGCTCGGCTAAAAATCTCGTTAGAGGTTATGATAACCTGTTGGTATATCGCCGCCATTAGTTTTAGTTAGTGGCACTAGACTTGTCAAAAGCTCTGCCTGAAACACAACTCCCTGATGGGTTAAAAAAATGGACCGCTAGTTATCTGAACGGACGGCAGGCGTCGGTAAGCTTAAGAAACGCTAAATCTAAACCTAGACGCATTAGATAGGGGGTGCCACAGGGTGGTGTCCTATCCTCGACACTGTTAAACTTCTATCTATCGAAGATGCCCCCACCAGCAGAGGCCGTCACCATCGTGTCATATGCCGACGACTGTACAGGGAAGGGCCCCTATACTGATGAACTCTGTGCGAAAATCAACAGTTACCTCTGCGAACTTTCCAGGTTTTTCACTGAGCGACATCTGACGATATCACCGACTAAATCTACGGCAACACTTTTTACGACATGGACGTACCAAGTGAGAAACGAATTAGACATTTACGTTGATGGCACTAAGCAGTGGCGTGCCTACGTGTATCAATCAAGGCAAATCCCTAATCTTTATAACCCCAACGAAAGCACATACTGCTGCCAGAAAACATTTCAGACAAAGAAGAGTTCAGGATATTTATCGACTTTTGCAGACGGGGAAAAACTTAAACTCTTAGGTTCCGATAATAGGCACGTTATTGTTTGCAGATTTTTTAAGCTTTTCCAACCCAAGGAAAAGTTTTATTCGCACTATTTCCCATTTAGGTACATTGCAGAAGCTAAGAAACCTTAAACATCTTTTTTATATTTTTTAGGGCCTAGCAAATAAAAAAAAAATTACAGCACCTACCACTATTGAATTCTTTTTTTCTACTTTAAAATATGCGCCAATAATTTTTGAGTAGAGCGCTTTGCACGTTAAAATTGTAGATACATACATAAACAAATTTCATTTTCGTTTTCGCTTATGGCAACACTAGCCAGAAGTTGGCTTCAAAGTTTCATATAAAATTACTTCAAAGTTTCATATAAAATTACTTCCAAATTAAAAAAAAAAAACAATTGCTTCAGCACACATATTCGCACCAGTTTTGAAAGCCCGGTAAAAGCCAATAAGTAAAAGCGAGATGGCCATCATTGCCTAGGCGGTTTAAGGCTGTTATAAGTAAGTAAGTAAGAGATGGCCATCACGCACTGAAATAATTTTATGTAAATGAGCTATCAGCCGACAGGTGGCAGGAAAAGCTGTAGGTATGTTTCTATGCTATTAACAGCTATTAGGTAGTAGGTGGCAGGCAGGGAAATGAAAACCAGTTATCCTTTAAGAAACCAAATGTAAACGATAAAACATAAATTGTTACGATACATTTTGAAGCTCATAGGGGATTAGCTAGGCAAGCCGGGCTTTTCGGCTTATATGGAAGGCACGCCACTGGCACTAAGCTACCAACTGTCAGCCACCCAAAGTTACTGGGGGTGACATTGGATAATACTTTCTCAAAGGTACGAGGTCGCAACAAGATCCTCGAGTCACTTGCCGGCAGTACTTGGGGAAAAGACAAGGAAACGTTGCTGACTACATATAAGGTCATTGGCCGACCAATCTTTCACTATGCTACACCCATATGGTCGCCTAATGTACGTAATGCTATGGATACACACACGGAGATTACCTCCAATAAATCTTCTTTAATCAGATCCAAACTTTATCCTGACACACCAAATTGAAGATTAACAAGATTAACAATCGGCGCACTTGATGGGTTTGGTTGTAGTACTTGCGGTTTAAAATTAGATGTCGCTTTTTTTTGGTGACTCTAGTGTCCGGTAGCGGTAATTTCGTAATTTTGGTAGTTGTCCTTGCTATTTTTGTTTATTTATCGATGACAGTAGCGGTCAAATCGTTATGATATCTTCTTAATTTTTGGGAGTTTATAATGAAGATTATGCTCAAGCTAACTCCCAAAAGCGGAGTTAATTCGGAATTTGCACTAATGTATTAGCCGTATAACACCAACTGGACGAAGTTACAAGACTGCCAAAATACCACTATCAGAACTGCTACGGGATGTGTCCTCATGTCTCCTGAGTCTCACCTCCATCAAGAGGCAAAACTGGTCAATGTAAGAGAGCACGCGGAAATGCTCAGCAGGCAATTCCTTCTGAACTGCCACATTCGGGACATCCAAATCGACATCTTTTCGACACAGATCCGCCCCCGATAGACATAAGGAGTCATCTCCGTAAGCATTATGAGTAGATCCGGCATCATATTACCTTGCCGTTCGCGTAGCCGGTATCGGGCCGTCTGAGGGTTTCCTAAGAACAAAGAAATAATTACTTAATATAAGTAAATATAAATAAATATAAAAATATAAGTAAGAGATTTCCTGCAGACAAGTAAACTTTTCCTATGAAAAAAAAAAAAAAAAAATTATTTGTTGATATAAGTAAGAAATTTCCTGCAGACAAGTAACTTTTCCTCAATACAAGTAAGAGATTTCCTTCTTACAAGTAAAATTTTCCTAGGAACAAAGAAATAATTGCTTAAAGTAAGGAAAAAGGGTTTCCTTAAACTGGGTGAAATATTTTACTTATGTTAAGGAAGCCATGTCTTTGGAGCCAAATAAGGGACATTTTTCCTTGAAATAAGGCATATTTTCCTTGCGGTGAGGAAACTTTTTTCTGAGTATACTCTTTTATTTTATTTTTTCATGACTTTTTTATTGTTTGTTTTGGGGTTTCAATCAAATAAATTACAAAATATTTTATATTTTTCTTCAATTTGCCCTTAATTATCTTTCTAAAAACAAGAGCTTCCCTACTTACTATGTGGAACATTTTTAGAATCAGCAGATGAGTCCACTACCAAGGATTTCTGTCGGAGTGACGCGTAAAAAACGGCGTCCAATAACACTGCAGGCCATTTGTTAAATATTTCTGTTTAACATTTTTATGCTGACATATTGCTTAAAAATGTCAAAGAAAATTCAAAAGAGAGAAAGTTATACCTGTATACTTATATCGTGATATAAAGGGATCAAAAGTAGCATTTTTTCTCATATGCTTGGCGTTCAAGGTCCATTCCAGACCTCCATGACTCCAATGTAAGCAGGTGTATGTGGGTGTTTCCAGCGTTACGGACGTTCCATGCTGTCACACTATTTTAAGTATAAAACCTACAGTAGGCTTTGGATCAGAATAGTTTTCCTATTGCAGCCCTTGTACTGATCTACCACTGAAGAAGGGTTTAGATCTGCCGTTCGGACGTCCCTAAAACGTACGTTATATTTGAGAGGATATATGACTTCCTTAAAATTCTGCGAGTTGATTAGGGCTCCAAAAAAAATGGTACATCCACGATTAATAGAGGAATAAACAAGGACTTTTACTGCATTAAATGTGGGCGCGGCACAGTGCATTTTTAATAGGGGGGAGGGGGGGGGGGGGGGCTGCATTTCTGAAAATTCGACTGGTCATTACTTGATTATAGTATAGTGATGAAATTTGGCAGGTTTCATGGTGGTATAGAAAATATTGCTGATGAAACTGGGAGAAATCGTCGGGTTGGTTTAACATAACTTTTCTGTGGTTCCCTACTTCGCTTTTAACAATTTGTGTACAACTGGCATCACTGGCACGGTTGCCGTTTGCCGAAAAGTCTGCATACCAAAATCGTACCAGACAGAAAATAAACGTACATACCAAAAACTGAAAATATGCAACTTTTTTCCCTCCTAAGCTAAATCAAAAAATATCGATAACTGGCTGTTAAGGTTCTATGTCAGCGGTGCTCAGAAAATTTTATATGGAAGGTAGTAAATTCAATACATAGACAAAAATATGTATACACTGCGATTTTTTTTGTATTTGAGTAAACAAACCATTTTTTTTAAATGTTCACAAAACAACTTGGATTTTGCTTCGAACTTAAAGCTTACGCCAAAAACGTTATCTTGACAAAATATCATCAACTTTAAATAAATAATTTTCAAGCCATGATATTTTACAGCTGATGCAGCTTTTTTGAAAATAAAATTTTTTCAATTACGGAGATAATTCCTGCTAATTTTAGCTTTGTGGATTTTCGTGAAATTTATAAGCCAACTGGTTTGAATTAAAGGACCATTTACCAGTGAAATTTACATTCAGAGAGGCTTGTTTTTATACCCAGCTGTACTAGTTACGATTGGAACCGCCCTATTTAGTTTATTGATAATCATTTTCAGTCTTTTGAGACAAAATTTTGACTCTTTTGGATCTAACTACATATGTCTCGAATACTTTTGAAGCAATCTTAGTTTCCTTTTAATTGATTTTATTTATTTTTAATAAAATTTATGTTCACTTAGGCCGTTTGTATTTCTTGTGAGACTTGGAATATGGCTTCATAGATCTAAATCTAGAAAACCTACGCACCCATATGTTTTTTTTTTTCTATTGGGTTCGAGTACTTATTAATTTAAAAATCAATTCTGAACATGAATTTTTTCAGTGCTTCAATATTTTCAAAAAAATGTCCATTGTCAATTTGTTAGAAACATTTTTTATTTCATACGGAAGTGCCTGAGCTTCTTAAAAAAAAACTAATGGCGGCGATATACCAACAGGTCATCATAACCTCTAACGAGATTTTTAGCCGAGCTTCTCTTTCCAACTTGTGATGTGTTGCCTTTGAGTTTTTCCTACAAGTTGGCGGGACCTACAGTTTTTTGCCGACTCCGAACGGCACTTGCAAAGCGAATGAATTTTTTGCTAAGAAGCTTCTCATGGCTGAAATACACCCGGAGAGTTTGCCAAACTACTGCCGAGGGGCGACCCCGTTTAGAAAAATTCTTTTTCTAAATAATTTTCGATGTTACTTTTGCCGGGCATCGAACCGACACGACTTGGTGTAGAAGGCCGAACACTTAGCCGCTACACCACGGCGGCCGCCTGAGCTTCTTACCCAAGGGTTTTTGATTTGCTCTTTCATAAGAAACTCAGACACTTTCATTTGAATCTTATTTTTATGTGAGGGCAAAGCACCCCCATTGCAATTTTTTTTGAAGTCATAGTGTAAATTTGTATCTGGGCCTATATTTCAGGGAACAACAAAAACAAAAGTGCTTCAAGGGTATAGGGCGCAGCACTGCTCTATGTGATGATACGATTATTATATAAACGGCGGCCGCCGTGGTGTAGCGGTTAAGTGTTCGGCCTTCTACACCAAGTCGTGGCGGTTCGACGCCCGGCAAAAGTAACATCAAAAATTATTTAGAAAAAGGATTTTTCTAAACGTGGTCGCCCCTCGGCAGTAGTTTGGCAAACTCTCCGGGTGTATTCCTGCCATGAGAAACTTCTCAGCAAAAAATTCATTTGCTTTGCAAGTGCCGTTCGGAGTCGGCAAAAAACTGTAGGTCCCGCCAACTTGTAGGAAAAACTCAAAAAGCAACACACCACAAGTTGGAAAGAGAAGCTCGGCTAAAAATCTCGTTAGAGGTTATGATAACCTGTTGGTATATCGCCGCTATTAGTTTATTAGGTTAGGTTAGGTTCAAGTGGCTACCGTAGAGGCACACCTAGGCCAGTATTAAAAGGCCCGTTGTGATACCACCAACACTAGGAAAGTCAGTTCCGGGACCCTGCCATATGGAAAATCCCGGTATTAACGGAATTCTCCACATAGCAGAATCCCGGGACTGACGTTCCTATACCGACACCGTTACTCCTCCTCGAACCATTTAGATGACTTGATGAAGGCCATCAGGTCCTTTATGTCCAGCTCCGTGACCTGGCGTAGGCTAACCAGGAAGGGAACTCCCAAAAAGCGCATTCTCGCGCCACTTAAAGCCGGGCAGTTGCAGATGAGGTGCTCCACCGTTTCCTCCTCCTCATCATCCTTACAACTCCTACAGCATCGTCGGTAGGGCACACCAAGTCTTTCTGCGTGCCTACCAATGAGGCAGTGCCCAGTCAATACGCCTATTAATATGGAGATTTCTCTTCTCCTTAGGGCATAAATTTGTCTCGATCTTTTATGATCCCATTTCGGCCAGGTTTCTTTGGATATCCGGCATCCTGGAGATTGCAGCCATCTTTCGTTGGCTTGGCGGAGTGTGTACTCCTTCAGCATAAGCTTGCAAGTGGCAAACGGCATACCTAAGCGCTCTTTATCCCGAAGAACCTGCTTGGTCGTGCCCTGCCTCGGAAGTTCGTCTGCCCTACAATTTCCCTCAATGTCCCTATGCCCCGGGACCCATGTGAGGTTCACGCGATTCTGTTGGGCCATCTCCTGTAGAGATCGACGACAGCTGAGCGTCAGTTCAGAGTTGAACGAATAAGAGCCAAGGGATTTGATGGCCGCCTGGCTGTCGCTGAATATAAAAATGTCGTGTCCGATAGTGTGTTGGCCTATCCAAGCCGCGGCGTCCATGATTGCTGAAACTTCAGCCTGGAAGACACTGCAGTGATCAGGTAGTCTGAAGGAGAGCTCAAGGTTCAGATCCTTTGAATAAACCCCTCCTCCAACTCTGCCGTCTAACTTCGAGCCATCAGTATAAATGGAAGTGCCGCCATGAGTGGCGGGACTCCGATCCGTGCTCTCCCATTCTTCCCTGCTGGGAATGTTGATTTTAAAACAGCTATCTCCGACTGTTGTGGTCGCACAACGATCCGTGCTCAACGGAAGAAAGCTATAGGATCCCAAAATACAGGCGTGTCCAGTAGTGCTTGCGCCCCAGCCGGACGTTTCCCTTAGACGTAGAGCCGATGCTGCTGCTACCCGGTGCCCTTCCAGATCGAGTGGCAAAATGCCAAGAATGGCCTGGAGCGCTTCATTGGGCGTTGTTCTTAACGCACCGCTTATACAGATCATGCAAGATCTGTGTACTTTACCTAGCAGATTAAGGTTTGTTGCCTTGCTCAGCGCAGGCCACCATACCACAACTCCATAGAGCATGATTGGTCGAATGATTGCGGTGTAGATCCATTTGCATATTTTGGGGCTGAGCCCCCATTTCTTTCCAATGGCTCTTTTGCATGTGTAGAGTGCAATACACGCTTTCTTCTGGCGCTGAAGAACATTCTCCTTCCAGGTTAGTTTCCTATCCAGAACTGTGCCTAAGAACTTGGCTTTGTCAGCCAGGTTCAGGTGCACGTCATTCAGTTTTGGTAGTGTTAGCGGTGGTATCTTATAGCGGTTGGTGAAAAGAACCAGTTCTACTTTTCCCGGGTTGATGCTCAGTCCGCAGCGCGAGCACCATGAGGAAACCTCTCGCAGTGCTGCTTGCATCAAGTCGCACAGGGTTTGTGGGAATTTGCCCCTATATACTATAGCTAAGTCGTCTGCATATGCCACTACCCTCCCGCCCCCCCAGCTTGTGTCTCGCAGCATCGAGTTGACAGTGAGGTTCCATAGAAGCGGGGAGAGAACACCACCCTGAGGCGTTCCCCTTGTGACATAGCGTGATAAGTCAACCGAGCCCAGTGATGAAACTATTCGTCTGCCCCTTAGCAGTTGATCAATAAGTCCAATAAGAGACCTGCTTATGCCCAGACTTGTTAAAGCGGTGTTTATAGCATCAGGGCTTATGTTGTTGAAGGCTCCTTCAATATCTAAAAAGGCCGCAAGACAGTACTCCTTCTCATACAGCGATTTTTCAATAACAGAAACTAGGCTGTGAAGCGCAGTTTCTGTAGATTTCCCTTTGGTGTATGCATGCTGATAGCTACAGATCAGGTTGCTATCAATAGTAGAGGAGAGGTAGTCATTTATTATCCTCTCGAAGGTTTTGAGCACAAAGGATGAGAGACTGATCGGCCTGTAGTCCTTCGGCTCGTATTGAGACGCCTTCCCCGCCTTAGGAATAAACACTACCGTGGCACTTCTCCAGGAGCACGGAATGTAGCTAAGAGCCAGGCAGGCTGTATAGAGAAATACCAGCCATTTGGCTGATGTCTCCAGCGTGTTTATGAGTTGTGCGGGAATAATCCCGTCTGGCCCGGCAGCCTTGAACGGTTCGAAGCTCTTAACCGCCCACCTAACCTTTTCCTCCGTGATGGGTATGTATACAGCCAGGTTTGTTGTAGGTGCTACGGGTTCCTCATGCAAGTTCCCTGGGAAGTGCGTATTCAAGAGCAGCTCTAGGGTTTCCCTCTCCGTGCTGGTCCAGGATCCGTCAGGTTTGCGCAAATAGCTTGTGGCTGTTTGAGTTTTTGAGAGCACTCGTCTAAGTCTCGCTGTATCGTCGACATTTTCGACTCCAGTGCAGAAATTTCTCCACGATACTCTCTTCGCCTGCCTCAGAGCTTTTTTGTAGGCCCTGAGTTTAACTTTATATTCGAGCCATTGAGTCTCCGTGCCAAGGCTCTTGGCCTTATTAAATTGTGTCCTACATGATTTTCGGAGCGAGTCCAGGTCGTAGGACCACCAATGCGGCCTATGTTTACCGCGTGGTTTTGGCACTGGGCAAGCCTGCTCTAAGGCATTCGAGAGCGCCGTTGTAAAGGTCTTTACCAGATCCTCCAACTCCCCTACTGATGAGGGGACTTGTGGGGGCAGTGCTGGTAAGTCCCTAGATAGTATTTCATTGTGTAGCTGCCAGTTAGTGTTACGTGGGTTGCGTTTCATAACCGGCTGCTCAACAGAAAAGTCTAGAACTATTTCTACGTACCGGTGGTCGGAGAATGAGTGCTCATCGAGAACGCGCCATTTTCTGACCCACTCATAAGCGCCTTCGCTGCAAATAGTGAGATCTATTACCTCCCTACGGGTTTTAGTAATAAACGTAGGTTCGTTACCCACGTTGCAAACTACCAGGTTAGTTGTTAACAAATAGTCAAACAACGACTCTCCTCTAGCATTGATATCGGAGCTTCCCCACTGGACGTGATGAGCATTGGCGTCAGTTCCGATAATAAGATGACCCATGGAAAAATTTGCCACCAGGTCTTTTACCTCCCTCTGTGGCGGAGGTTCTTCGGCGTCGTAGGGCATATAGACCGACGCAATCGTCAGACTGGTACTGTCGACTGTTAGACTGGCAGCTGTAACGTCACCATTGGTATAGTTGGGCAAGAGAAATGCATTCAGCTCAGACTTAACTAAAATACAGGCTCTAACCCGGCCCCCCTCGCTGGCTCGAATAAGCTTATAACCCTTAGTCCCCAAACCGCAAATCCTTGAGCTGTTGACCCAGGGTTCTTGGATGAGGACCACATCTACGTCGCCTTTAGAGAGACGACTGATTAAAGCAGCCGAGGCTGCTTTAGATTTGTGCAGGTTTATCTGAATCACCACCAACATGAGAGTGCTCAGACTTCCCTGCCACCGCCGTATCGTCGAGTTCCACCTCGTCTGGAGGCTTATCTTTCAACGACGATTTCTTCAGACCACGGTTTGGCGTGGCAGAGATCCTCCTAACTGTGGCAGTGTCAACTGTGGTGCGCTCAGGACTAGCTGCTATCACTGTGACGTTGAGGTCCTCCCCGTCCAGCAGGCTGTCTCCCATCTCCGAGCTGTTCACTGCTCCTTCGCCATTTGACGTGGCAGATACCATACTTTCCGAGTCGGACATCTCCGACTCCCCTTCCGGCACTGCGATGTCCGAGTCCTCCGGTGCAGCCGAAATAGCAGCGCGCTGTGCATCGCCGCGGTATACGTGGATCACGATCTGACCCATGCCGTAGTGCACTCGTCCATTGCACCGTTTAAGGGGCTCGAGTGCCTCCTTATTCAAGGTGAAGACCACTTGCCTATCAGGCCCTACCGCGTCCTCGACCAGATTTACACCCCAGTCCTGCGTCGGGAGAGACGGGTTCATGATCCTCAGCATCCTGAGAATTCTCTCAGGTTCAGCAGGGATAGCAGGAATCCACGCTCTTGCCCTTGGCCGAGCCGGGATGTCCTTCCAGTCGACAACCTCGATTCTTGCCCCTTGGTAGATCTCACCTAGTCTTGCAGCTGCTGCCTTGTACAGTGCAACAGTTTTTGCATCCTCGCAAGCGAATACCTTGATTCGGCCCTGGTGCCATCCCGCATCAGAACCCATCGGAGTGGCACCCGGAGACTCATCCATAATGTCGAGAAGGGCATTACCGACAGCGTTCCGGACGAACCGCCACTGGTCCCTAGGGATGGCCCAGTTTTCATTACCTCGGTCAATGACGCCTATGAGGATCCTATCCTTAGTCACTTCAGCAAAGCTGAGTTTACCCATTACGGGGGCGTGTTGCTGCCGCTTCGGGTGAGGTTTTAAATCCACGTCCGATCTCTGGCGTTTAAAGGGATTTATATTAACCTTCTTTGGCGCGTAATCGCTTTGGAAGTTCGGTAAGATAGCTTCAGCCATCTCCACCGTCTTCCTAGCATTCGGCGATAGCGTCTCTTGTGAAATACCCTCGTATTTCTTCAGTATCCTCGCGGCCGCTCTTTTGTCCAAGTACTCAGAGCGACTAGGAGATGTCTTTTGGGGTAAATTTCGACCCGTAGTTGCCATCGCGGTCGTTCCCTTATTTGGATCTCTGGGGCCAGGTCGTGAGACCACTGCCACAGACGTTAAAGACTTGGTTTCGGTACCGGCACTTACTAGGGCTCTAGCATTAGCCGTTGTTGGCTTCACCGTGTTTGTACCGGTACTTACTTTGGGGATTGCCCCCTTATTATCCAGAGCTGATCGACTCGTAGTTGCCATCGCTGTCGACCTCTCGGCTGATGAAGAAATGGAGTTTGTCCTCCGACGTTGCGTTCTCGCTTGCTCCAGCATTTTCCTCCTCTGCTGGGCAGTATACATGGTTGTATCATTATTTTTAAGGTTTTTATTACTTTTTTTCATCTTGTTCGTACGACCCCTTGCCGGGCAAGGCCAGTTTAGGGTCAAAGGAAGAGTATGGGGAATGTGTCGTCCGCCGCGGCAGAGCCCCATGCCGCGGTAAGGCCATAGTTACTCTCCGAGGCGGCCCGGTATCAGAGAGGCTCCGTTCGATTACAGCCACGATTTGCCTCCCGGCTGCAAACGTCCAATGGGCACGTGGTCGCATAACACCCTGGATTGGGAGGGGGAAGATCTTAGTCGTCGCGCCAGAGAGGCTTGGCTTCTCTCGTGATGTAGTACCGGCGGCACTATGATCACAAGGGCAGCGCAGCCCTGTGGCTATCGACTTAAGCCCTCGTACCGCGGCAAGGTGTCAACCCTTCACGAGGGTATTAGTTTATTAGAAAGAAGCTTATTATTATTTCCAGTTACATAAGCTGTTACATACACTCAAAAAAAAGGATTTCCTAAATATTAGGAAGCCCCATATAAATTTAAGGACAAGAAGGGAACAAAATTGCACTAAAGCACAATCGTCCTCAAGTAAAGGTTATGATTTACTTAAACTGAATAAACATAGATCAAGTAAACATTTCTTTAACTTAAGCAAAAACAGTACTTCAAGCAAAGAAGTATTTGTCCTCAATTCAAATAATGATTTCTTCAACTTAAGTAACAATTGTACTTTAAAGAAAGAAATATTTGTTCTCAATTCAAGTATAAGCGATACCTAATTTTTTTGTCATTTTAAAGATATGTTGGTCTCAGAACAAGTAAACGAAATTACTTAATTTTAGTACTGATTTGAGTCAATATCATACTTACTTTTGAGATATTTTCTCCTTAATTCAAGTGAACGTTTTACTCAGTAAAATAGGGTTTCATATACATTTATTTCAATTGTTATTAGATAATAAAACTTTTACAAAACGTTTAGAAATAATATTTAAGTTTCAAATACAAATTTTTATTTAATATATGTGCATTAATTGGTGGATACGACATTTCATTTAAATTAACGATCTTAAAATTGTTTATTTCCTCTCCCATCATATACGATAATAAATGTTTTTCATATTTTATTACAGAAATTTGCTGTAAAAGCGTATACATCTCATTATCCAACTCAAAAACTTATTTTATTTTGAAAATAATAATAGTAGGTTGAAAAAAACATACAAACATATTTGATTGAAAAAGCGTACCATACATCTTACAAAAATCAAAGCAGATGCATTTTTCAATATGCTGTGTTGTGTAAAAAACTTCAAAAATGGATAAGTTTTTCGATAAAGTGGCGCCAAATTGTTTTGAGCTGAAAATATATACTTTGTCTTCAAAGTTTGAAATAAAATATGAAAAATTTAGAGATTACTTATATTTTATTTTTATTTATTTATTTATTTATTTAACAAAGTGGTTGTGACAGTAAGACAGAGTCTTTTATAGCACATCAACAAACTTGAAATACAAATTATTTAACATTAACACTAAATTTTATAATGAAATAAATTATAATAATAATCAACAAAGGTAAACCTATAGTAACAATAATTTTTGTAAGAAGAGAGAAAATAAAGAAATTAAAGAAAGAAACAAGAAATGGAAATAGAGAAACACGTAGCTCTGTTGCAATCACGTTAAGTTCGCTGTACTGAAGTACTCATGAATCATCCCTCTGTAGTTGGTCCTACTCAAGGCACCCTTTAGAAAATCAGGAATTGAGTTCCAGAGCCTTACAGCATGTATAAAAAATAGCCTCGAAGAAGATAGATATACATGTCGGGGAATTATCAAATTGCGGTTCCTGAGGGACTTGGAGAATTTTAGTTTCTCAAAAAGATATTGGGGGGTTTCAAATTCAATTAGTTTGTAGATATATATACAATTACGTGCCGCAAGGTACTCGAGAATAGTGCATCCAAGAACTTCACGCTTCCATAAAGAAATGTGATCATACTTTGGTAACGCAAATACACAACGTGTGACGTTGTTAAAAGCAACTTCAATTTTTTGACGCGACACAGAGTCAAGGTGACTGTATACGAGTTCCGCGTACGTAAAGTGTGGAACAATCAACTGCACAGCTAGTTTTTTCCTAGTCTCTAGGGGAGTAAACGAGGCAGAGATTCTTAATCTACGTAAAACATAATAAATAGTGCTTATAACTTTATTTACGTGGTCAACACAACTTAACTTGGAGTTAATCATAAAGCCTAGATTTTTAATTTTTTCAGTAAATGAAAGGATATTGTCACCCACGTATAACTTAGGAATATCATCAACATGAACGACTCTATGACAAATGGGTAACACGTACGATTTTTTGGCGTTCAAGCAAAGGAGGTTTTCACTCGCCCATGTCGAGATAGCAGACAAGTCGCTGTTTACCTTAAAACACAAATCTTCAACAAGTCCGACACGACTTGATAAATATAGTTGGATGTCATCCGCATAAGCATGCATATTAACATACTGACACCTAGAGAATACATCATTGATGAAAATACTAAACAGGAGAGGGCCGAGTACGGAGCCTTGCGGCACACCAGAAGAAACAATACAGGATCTAGATGCAGAACCATTACATACAACTTTCTGAGTTCTATCCTCAAGATAGCTGGTAATAAGCTGAGCTGAGGTATCCGAGAATCCGAAATAATATTTAAGCTTTTCACAAAGAAGACTATGACTTACTAAGTCAAAAGCCTTGGAAAAGTCCAGGAGACAAAGAAGAGTTAAGTCTCCGTTGTCAAAGTTGATTCTTATGTCATCCAGTATTTTCAGCATAGCTGTAGAGCAGCTGTGCTTGGGACGGAACCCGGATTGTAATGGATTCAACAGTTTATTTTCTTGAAGGTATGAAGAAATTTGATCTGCCATCAAGGACTCACACACTTTGGCAAAAGCTGGAATAATACTTATTGGCCTATAATCACAAGGAGCTGAGGCTGCATTTAATTTAGCAACAGGAATAATTAAAGCCTTTTTCCACTCCATTGGGAAACATGATGTCGTAAAGCAGTGGTTGATTATATGCGTAAGGGCACTTAAGATATGCGGGAGCACAATTTTCACAAACCTCAAGGATATTCCGTCGTCCCCAACGGCGTTTGACTTGATGCTTAAAAGAGACACAAGAACATCATTCTCAGCCACTGCACTGAACTGGAATTGCTTCTCCAGTGAAAATCTATTTTCTACATTCAAAGACACTGCTCTGCCCTGTCTGATACTCGAACTGCAAAAGTAGTCATTGAGTGTATTAGGGTCAATATGACACTCAGTCATCTGCTTGTCATGGATATTAAGACTTTTCAAATTACGCCATAGATCCTTGGACGGTAATGACGGATTTAACTTCTCGTCACAGTAGGTCTGCTTTGCCCATCTAGTTATGTATGTGGCCTTATTACGAGCAATTTTGTACTCCTGCCAAGCATTATCAGATTGGCTCCTTTTCCACTTATTATAAAGCCTGTTGCGTAGTTTAATAGCGGACCTAACCCTATGGTTATACCAAGGACAGGAATTTTTAGTAATTCGAACTTCGCGTAAGGGCACATGGGCATCGAATAGGTCGCGAAGGGAATTATTTAAAAAATCAAGCTTCTCATCCACCGAAGCAAGAGACCAACAAGATGTCCAATCGATGTTAGATAGATCAACAAATAACGCATCTACATTTAAAGACTTAAAATCACGATAAACAGAAGTAACAGTGTCAGCCGAGCAGTTAAGCGTAACATCAAAAGTACAAAAAATAAGGTCATGATCGGATATAAAGCTTATTTGCTCAAACTTTAGAATGTGTTGAGAACTTGACGTAATTATGATGTCTAGCAGACTAGGGGTTGAGTTATGCGCATATCTTGTCGGCATAATACGATTGACTACAGTAAGACCAGCGGCTGCAACATGGTCAAGTAATTTAAAAGTGTAAGAGTCATTACAAAGAAGATTCACATTGAAGTCACCACAAATAACAAAGTACTCAAAGTCAATTAAGAACCGCGATAGCTCAGTAAAGAACGAATCTAGCAAATAACATCTATGGGGATTATACAAGCAAGATACCAAAACCTTTGTCGCATTATCTGAAATTTCAGCAATGATGAACTCAGTACCAGTGTCTAGTGATTTAGCCAAGACGTTGAGTTTTAAGTATGACTTATAGTAAATTGCAACTCCTCCACCCTTCCTTATATCCTAGTGATAATATAATATTTTTTCGAGAACATGTATTTTTTGCATAAGTTTTTAGCTGCCTATGCTTGGCTTCAAATAAAAAAGTCCACAAGTTTTTCAAAGGTCCCGATTCTTCGATAATCCTACAATAGTGTAAAAGTAAATGGTGTTTTGGCTTTAACGTATCATTCAAAAGCTCACAATATTGTTCGTTGTGAATGCTTATCATTTCTTTAATAGATAATAAGTCGAGACTAGTACATTCAGGTAATAGAATTATGTTTAATAACTCTAACAAATTAAGCATAAAAAGCCACACCTTGTCATTTTCAGGTACTTTATCTCCAATTAGAAGCGGAAAAAAGTGTTGCCAATGTTGCCATCTTTGCAAAACCTCTTCGTAGGGGGAAATATTGTATAAAAGCAAAAGTTTATTTTCTTCAAATTCAGCAGTAGTTTGGATGAGTGTTTGTGAATTATTTTGGGGTTCTACATTCTCCTTAAAACTGTCTTTGCGCAACCGATATAATGCATTATGGTATTTCGCATATAGGTAACTTCCGGGCTTTCTTCCCGGTCTGTGTAAAAAGTAGGTATCCTGAAAGAAACCATTTATTTTATAAAATTTGATTTCGTTTTGTAACTAAAACTCTACCTTCGTTTCCGTAGGAAAAATCTCAATAAGTCTTTTAGAAATATCTTCGAATAATTTCGGCCTAGCTGATATTTTATTACCGATAATATAAGTGCAAATGGCAGAAGTTATAATTTTTCTCTGTGGTTCTGAAAGTTTTTTTATATCTTTCGTATGACTAGTGTTACCCCACTAGAACTGGCTTTTAAGACGCCTAAAATTGAAATCTATTAAATAAATGATATTTAATTAAAAGAATTTTGTGGTTGCTATTCAACAATTACCTCATTTACGTCATCAACGGCATCGCATAAACCTTTGCTGACAGATTGTGTTGACTCACTGTGGCACTTGTTGTCATAGCCTTGTGATTTTTGCCAAAGAAGCAAATTATGTTCGAAAATTATTCTGTTGCCAAACAGAGATTTTGGTACTATCTCGCTTAAATGGCTACTTTTCATATAGTTCAAAGCTTCTAACGTTATGTTGTGCTCTAGAAAAAAAAAGATATCACACATAAATTATAGGGTTTTTTTTATTTAGAAAAAAAAAAAAACATTTGTGGGCCTTCAAACCAAAGCGCAATATGTGTGCACTAATTCAGTGAACACTTGTTGCATTTGGGTTTGGAGCTCCCCATTTGTAAGTATTAGCAAACAAATTTTAATGCCCGATTTAAACTGAAACACTAGGAGGATTCGCCAAGTCTTGCAAGGTGCACGGATTGCACGAAATGTATTAATCCTATTCTAAAATATGCAATACTACGAGAGCACCCCTTTACTCAGCTTGCTGTAACATCGTTACCAAACGTCAAACAATTTTCATTGAAACTGAACAAATTTTTTTAATCTTTTCTGAAAAAAGTTGGCGCTGACAATTACTTTTATTTTTTGTGAGAAAAATTAGAAAATTGAGCGAAAACAGAGTCGCTTTTTTATTTCCTTCAATTCTTGCACCAAAATAGACATAGGTTTGGGTATTGTATAAATTGTACGGATTGTATATAATTTTTTACGTGTATTTTGTTGTTGTAAATTTACAATCCATGCAATCCATGCAATCCGTGCACCGTTTGCAAGACTAAGCGAATCCCCCTACTGTAATTACATGCAACGAACATATTTGTATATTGCAATTTGTGTATAGGTACCCTTTGCGACCATTTTTTCAACACGCTGCTACAGTTTACTAACACTATATAACAATATACAAGTATTATATACCTATATGGCAACGAATAAACAAATCACTTTACTCGTATGAATTGAGGTACACTCACGCAAAGAAGAATTAAATTATTTATTTATTACACTTATTTCACTTTTACACTTTTGGCTCACATTTGAATAAGTCAAAAAATTGTTCACCTTTTAAAGAAAATAGCAAGTCTAAAAAATCGGCGTCACTCATTGCGCATTACACCAGCACTAACAACTTCCAACTTAAAACTGGCGAAATTTTTGTATTTTGACAAAGAGCACAAAACATAACGGGGCTTTGTGAAATACTCCAGCCGATTGTATGTATGTATGTTCATATGTTTGCACTTAAATAGGTACATAAATACGTATGTACTTACTCCGTTTAGAGATTAAGTCTTTCTTTTGAGGAACTTGTCTTAAATTTAAGTAAAATATATACTCATTTCTAATTTATATGTACTCCGTTAAGAGATTTGCTTTTTATTTCCTTATTTTGAGGAACTTGTCTTAAATTTAAGTAAAATATGGACTCATATCGACTCTTTGCTTGGAGTAACTTGTCTTAAATTTAAGTAAAATATATACTCATTTCTAATTTCAGGCAAATTGTTACTTGAAATCGCCGCAAAATTAGTAAAATGGCATTAAATATCAGGTCAAGGAAATATTTTTACTTGTCTGAAGTGCTTTTTTTCGTACATTTTAAGAACGAATTTCGTTAAAACCTTAGGTTTTTCCTACAAAATAGGAAAATTTCCTAACTTGTATGCCAAGTAACAAGCTTCCTTAACTTTAGGACAAACAATTTTTTTAGTGTATGGATCATTCCAATCTAAATTGAAATTTTTTCCCCAAATCAAAAAAAGTTATGAACTTTTAAAAATCGACCGTTTGGGATCATTTTCTTCCAAATTTTTGTTTTTAAATGTTAGGTTAGGTTCAAAAGGCTGCCGCAGAGGCACAACTAGGCCAGTATTAAAAGGCCCGTTATGATACCACGAACACTAGGAAAGTCAGTTCCGGGACCCTGCCATATGGAAAATCCCGGTATTATCAGGATTCTCCACATAGCAGAATCCCGGGACTGACGTTCCTAAACCAACACCGTTACTCCTCCTCGAACCTTTTAGATGACTTGATGAAGGCCATCAGGTCCTTTATGTCTTTCTGCGTGCCTACCAATGAGGCAGTGCCCAGTTAATACGCCTATTAGTATGGAGATTTCTCTTCTCATTAGGGCATAAATTTGTCTTGATCTTTATGATCCCATTTCGGCCAGGTTTCTTTGGATATCCGGCATCCTGGAGATTGCAGCCATCTTTCGTTGGCTTGGCGGAGTGTGTACTCCTTCAGCATTAGCTTACATGTGGCAGACGGCATACCTAAGCGCTCTTTATCCCGAAGAAAATGCTTGGTCGTGCCCTGCCTCGCAAGTTCGTCTGCCCTACAATGTCCCTATGCCCCGGGACCCATGTGAGGTTCACGCGGTTCTGTTGGGCCATCTCTTGTAGAGATCGATGCAAGGTGAATTCATTACAGGTGGCATCCTACCACCATATGGTTTCTTCTTCTTCCTTGAAAATTGAATCGTAGTTGTCAAATTGCTTATGTTGTTGCTTTGTCTGACATTTTCAGTTACAAGGAGTGTGTGCATGCGTGTAGATCTGAATTCGCTCGAACCCACCTGTATGAATTCGCCTTGGATCGACGACAGCTGAGCGTCAGTTCAGAGTTGAACGAGTAAGAGCCAAGGGATTTGATGGCCGCTTGGCTGTCGCTGAAAATAAAAATATCCTGTCTGATAGTGTGTTGGCCTATCCAAGCCGCGGCGTCCATGATTGCTGAAACTTCAGCCTGGAAGACACTGCAGTGATCAGGTAGACTGAAGGAGAGCTCAATGTTCAGATCCTTTGAATAAACCGCGCCTCCAACTCTGCCGTCTAACTTCGAGCCACCAGTATAAATGGAAGTACCGCCATGAGTGGTGGGACTCCGATCCGTGCTCTCGAATTCTTCCCTGGTGGAAATGTTTTTTTTTTAAAACCGCTATATCCGACTGTTGTGGTCGCACAACGATCTGTGCTCAGCGGAAGAAAGGTATAGGATCTCAAAATACTGGCGTGTCCAGTAGTGCTTGCGCCCCAGCCGGAAGTTTCCCTTAGACGCAGAGCCGATGCTGCTGCTACCCGGTGCCCTTCCAGATCGAGTGGCAAAATGCCAAGAATGGCCTGGAGTGCTTCATTGGGCGTTGTTCTTAACGCACCGCTTATACAGATCATGCAAGATCTGTGTACTTTACCTAACAGATTAAGGTTTGTAGCCTTGCTCAGAGCAGGCCACTATACCACAACTCCATAGAGCATGATTGGTTGAATGATTACAGTGTAGATCCATTTGCATATTTTGGGGCTGAGCCCTCATTTTTTACCAATGGCTCTTTTGCACGTGTAGAGTGCAATAAACGATTTCTTCTGGCGCTGAAGGACTTTCTCCTTCCAGGTTAGTTTCCTATCCAGAACTGTGCCCAAGAACTTGGCATTATCAGCCAAGTTCAGGCGCACGTCATTAAGTTTTGGTAGTATTAACGGTGGTATCTTATAGCGGTTGGTGAAAAGGACAAGTTCTACTTTTCCCGGGTTGATGCTCAGTCCGCAGCGCGAGCACCATGAGGAAACCTCTCGCAGTGCTACTTGCATCAAGTCGCACAGGGTTTGTGGGAATTTGCCCCTATATGCTATAGCTAAGTCGTCTGAATATGCCACTACCACAGGGATGAGAGACTGATCGGCCTATAGTCCTTGGGCTCGTAATGAGACGCCTTCCCCGCCTTAGGAATAAACACTACCGTGGCATTTCTCCAGGAGCACGGAATGTAGCTAAGAGCCAGGCAGGCTATATAGAGAAATACCAGCCATTTGGCTGATGTCTCCAGCGTGTTTATGAGTTGTGCGGGAACAATCCCGTCTGGCCCGGCAGCCTTGAACGGTTCGAAGCTTTTAACCGCCCACCTAACCTTTTCCTCCGTGATGGGTATGTATACAGCCAGGTTTGTTGTAGGTGCTAAGGGTTCCTCATGCAAGTTCCAGTCGACAACCTCGATTCTTGCCCCTTGGTAGATCTCACCCAGTCTTGCAGCTGCTGCCTTGTACAGTGCAACAGTTTTTGCATCCTCGCAGGCGAATACCTTGATTCGGCCGTGGTGCCACCCGCATCAGAACCCATCGGCGTGGCACCCAGAGACTTATCCATAATGTCAAGAAGGGCATTACCGATCGCGTTCCGGACCGCCCGCCACTGGTCCCTAGGGATGGCCCAGCTTTCGTTACCTCGGTCAATGACGCCTATGAGGATCCTGTCCTTGGTCACTTCAGTAAAGCTGAGTTTACCCACTACGGGGGCGTTCTGCTGCCGCTTCGGGTGGGGTTTTCAATCCACGTCCGATCTCTGGCGTTTGAAGGGATTTCCATTAACCTTCTTTGGCGCGTAATTGCTTTGGAAGTTCGGTAAGATAGCTTCAGCCATCTCCACCGTCTTTCTGGCATTCGGCGATAGCGTCCCTTGTGAAATACCTTCGTATTTCTTCAGGATCCTTGCGGCCGCTCTTTTGTCCAGAGCGACGGGGAAATGTCTTTTGGGGTGAATTTCGAGCCATAGTTGCCATCGCGGTCGTTCCCTTATTTGGATCTCTGGGGCCAGGTCGTGAGACCACTGCCTTAGACGTTAAAGACTTGGTTTCGGTACCGGCACTTACTGGAGGTTTAGCATCAGCCGTTGTTGGCTTCACTGTATTTGTACCGGTACTTGCTTTGGGGATTGCCCCCTTATTATCCAGAGCTAATCGACCCGTAGTTGCCATCGCTGTCGCTCTCGGCTGATAAAGTAATGGAGTTTGTCCTCCGACGTTGCGTTCTCGCCTGCTCCAGCATTTTCCTCCTCTGCTGTGCAGTATACACGGTTGTATCTTTAGCTTTAGGGTTTTTATTACTATTTTTCATCTTGTTCGTACGACCCCTCGCCGGGCAAGGCCAGTTTAGGGTCAAAGGAAGAGTAAGGGGAATATGCGGCAGAGCCCCATACCGCGGTAAGGCCATAGTTACTCTCTGAGCCGGCCCGGTATGAGAGGCTCCGTTCGATTACAGCCACGATTTGCCTCCCGGCTGCAAACGTCCAATGGGCACGTGGTCGCATAACACCCTGGATTGGGAGGGGGAAGATCTTAGTCGTCGTGCCAGAGAGGCTAGGCTTCTCTCGTGATGTAGTACCGGGCGGCGCTATGATCACAGGGCAGCGTAGCCTCTCTGGCACGACGACTAAGATCTTCCCCCTCCCAATCCAGGGTGTTATCGGCTTAAGCCCTCGTTTCGGGGCAAGGTGTCCACCCTTCACGAGGAAACACTCAGATAACTGACGGACTAAACC
Organism: Campiglossa producta; assembly: GCA_964058755.1. Taxonomy (NCBI): domain Eukaryota; kingdom Metazoa; phylum Arthropoda; class Insecta; order Diptera; family Tephritidae; genus Campiglossa; species Campiglossa producta. The sequence continues at coordinate 81,148,345 of CAXKVI010000002.1, forward strand.
AAAATAGACCCACCCTTCAGAAAAAAAAATAAAAAAATTTTAAAAGCCCAGATATGAGCGTTTCTTTTTCAAGTGATCCAAATTTCAACCGCCATGCTACAGTTGTGTTCAAATTCGGCTTACACGTAGGGAATATAAATTGATTTCACACGTATTTTTTGTTTTGCGATTTTTTCGATATTCTTCGGAGATATGATCTGTCAAAGCTTGAAATTTTTCTTAAACTAATGTACATCTCGGCTTGTACTAATGCTACAAACTTCAACTTGAGCTCATTTGAAAGCTAATGAATCAGGCTTTGTGTTTCTTAGTAAATTTTTTGCATTTTACAATTTTTTTATTTTTATTATAATAATTGCATTTTTAACATTGCAACTGCACAGTGTTACCCACAACACTTTTAGTTCTAAATAACTGTATTCGATTGCTTAATAAATTCTCTACAAAATCAATATATTTCAAAAATGGGGTCCACATACGGACTTTTACTAAAATACATATTTTCAAAACCAACTATATATTTTTGTATGAATAAAAAAAAGAAAAATGTAACACACATTTTTTACACAAGCTTTTTGTGCATTGTAACATTGAGAGCTAATTTTTGATGAATTTTAATTATATTTATGTAAATATTGAAGTATTTTTATGAGCTCAAGGCCGGTCAATAAATAAAACACAATGTTTTTTAAATTTGTATTTTAACAATACTGGTCGATATTTCGATTGAGAGCTAATATTATGAATTGGATAGATATAATTATGCATTTCTAATTCTAAATTCTGTGCAAACCATGCAATATCATTCCCTTTCATATGCTTAATGGCTTGCGTGTACAATTTTTAAGAAGGAACAAGTAAGGAAAAGGCTGTCTTCATGGCTGAATGGAATCAACTAATCGTCCTGATCGTAACGGTATACTTATCTATCTCTTCTTCTTCTCATACTTACAAACATGGGACCAAAGTTATAATACCATTTCATGTTCATGAAATGTATAAAAATACAAGAATAAGAATACAAGAAACAATTATAAATCTCGTCCTCTACCAGACTAATTTAAATTTGATATCGTAATAACTAACTGTGTTTTGTTTTAACGAGGGACTGAAACCAACATCGTTCCTGTAACCGATTAAAACCGATTCATTTTTCAAAACTGAAACCGAAATCGTAACCGTTATTTTCTTTTACCAAAGGGGAAGATTGTCGAGCAATGCTACAAAATACACGTTTTGACCTCAGTATCGAATTCCGAAAGAGGAAATTTAGCTATAGCTGAATGATCCATACATAACGTTAATAATATTTTTACATTGTACAGCAGCCGGCTGGGTATAGGAACAAATCAACTTTCTTAATGAGATTAATAAAAATAAAAAAAAAATAATGGCGGCGCCATACCAACAGGTTATCATAACCTCTAACGAGATTTTTAGTCGAGCTTCTCTTTCCAACTTGTGGTGTGTTGCTTTTTGAGTTTTCCTACAAGTTGGCGGGACCTACAGTTTTTTGCCGACTCCGAACGGCACTTGCAAAGCAAATTAATTTTTTGCTGAGAAGCTTCTCATGGCAGAAATACACCCGGAGAGTTTGCCAAACTACTGCCGAGGGGCGACCCCGTTTAGAAAAATTCTTTTTCTAAATAATTTTTGATGTTACTTTTGTCGGGCATCGAACCCCCACGACTTGGTGTAGAAGGCCGAACACTTAACCGCTACACCACGGCGGCCGCCCAAATACAGAAGTAAAAAAGATGGCGTTCCCCTTTTTTCGAAGTTAGTCTCTAAAACTAAGTTACGGGCTTTCGAAGTTCGAAATTGAACTCCTCGAAAATTTGGTTTTCTAATTGTTTTGTTAAAAAAATAAAATAAAAATACGCCTTTGTTTTTGGATGCGGATTCAGTCTATGGGAATTGAATAAGCGAGCGCTTTTTAGGAACTATTAGAGTAATTTTATTACTATTCGTACGTTTCACTAATATACAAGGATGTTACTGCCTTTTCAGAAAAAAGAAAAGTGAGGCCGTAAGGCGTGAGTGTGAGGAGCTTGAGATGCTGGCTGACAGGAATGATGCCCGAAAATTCTATGAAAGGATCCGGCGGATGACGGAAGGTTTTAAGGCCGGGACAAGTTCCTGTAAGGACAATAATGGCGACCTGGTAACTGACGTACAGAGTTTACTTAAATTATGGAGGGAGCACTTCTCCTCACTGCTAAACTGCGATGGAGACGTCGAACCCGATACCCCAATCCCTGACGATGGAAAAGTCGTCCCACCACCTCCCAACGGAGAATCACACTTGCCAACAAGTGCTACTTTGGACTGAGTAGGCAATTGAGAAGTAAAGCCCTCTCTCGAAGAACAAAGATCACGCTCTATAAGTCTCTCATCATACCTGTCCTGATGTATGGCTCAGATTCATGGACAATGTCAAGAGAAGATGAGATGGCCCTTGGAGTATTTGAGAGAAAAGTTCTCCGGAAGATTTATGGTCCTTCCCGTGATGCCAACTGCGAGTATCGAAGGAAATTTAACGATGAGCTGTACGAGCTTTACGAAGACTTGACCATAGTCCACCGAATTAAAGCCCAAAGGCTCCGCTGGCTGGGTCAAGTTTCGCGAATGGATAAAGAAGCTCCAGCACATACGGTTTTCCTATCGTCACCTGAATTCGGCAGCAGAGGAAGGGGGAGGCCTCGACTGAGATGGAAACAGCTCCTTTCGGCCTCACTTTTCTTTTTACTGAAAAGGCGTCTCTCTTCCTTCTTTGCCTCACGATATTGTTGCCATACACTGCGGGTTGCGCCCGTTCGCAACGTCTCCTTGTAGGCAGCGTCCTTTTTTTTCGAGGCAGTTTTGCATTCCTCATCGTACCAGTTGTTCTTGCGGGCTCGCTGGAACCCTATAGTGGCCTCAGCGGCGGTACGCAATGAGTGAGTGATATGCTTCCATTGCTCGGGTACATCGTTAGGTCGAGGATTGCCCTCTGCTAGCAGGTGTGAGAATCGAGTTGTGAAATTATCAGCTGTCTGTGTCATGCGCAGCTTCTCGACGTCAAACTTTCCTTCCGTTACTGTGCGCACTTTCTTCGTTGCACAGAGGCGTATGCGTATCTTGGCTGCGACAAGATAATGGTCAGACTCAATATTGGGACCACGCAGTGTACGCACGTCCAGAACGGTGGAACTATGACTGCCGTCAATCATGACATGATCAATCTGGTTTCTAGTTCTTTGATCAGGGGACAGCCATGTGGCTTGGTGTATTCGCTTATGCTGGAACCTGGTACTACTGATGACCATATTGCGAGCAGCGGCGAAGTCAATCAACCTACTTGTCTACTTTAGCTGTCTGCTGCTAATAAATTAGCTAAAATTATGGAAGGGGGCTTGAAAGACGGGGTTTGGCCTCAGGATCACGAATCCGGAAGCGAATTTTTAATTTTTGGTTTTAATTCATGGTATTTATGTGCAGAACATCTTTCTGAGCGCTTATAAAAAAATAACCTGGGCTACGCCATCCCAAAAAAATATTTTTAATTTAAAATGTTTTTAAAATGAACTAAAAAATGGAAAATAATTTCCCCTCTGCCTACATAGATTCTTCACCACGTAAAGCTTATCTGGAACATTTGTGAGTGGGAATTCTTATAGGTATTAAATAGTACTTGGAGTTTGAAATGTATAAAAACATTTGGCGCTTGCCTTATCGTGAAAAGATGTTTTTTTTTTTAGAAAAGCTCATATCGGTAATAAGATTGTTAGAAATTAATGCGAACCATCTTTAGCGTGCGCCAATGTGTTTATACATTTCAAACTCCAAGTACTATTTAATACCTAAGAGAATTCCCACTCACAAATGTTCCAGATAAGCTTTACGTGGTGAAGAATCTATGTAGGCAGAGGGGAAATTATTTTCCTGTTTTTAGATCATTTTAAAAGCATTTTAAATTAAAAATATTTTTTTATTCTATTTTTTATTTTGGCTTAGTTTAATAACAATTCTTTCGAGAAATGTTTGTGATTCCAGGAAAGATGTTGTAGAAAGTATGACGTTGTTTTTGTAGCGCTCAGTAGGTTGAAAGCGATTGCTATCCCAGCTTTGATGAGTAAGTTCATTATCGACCTTATAATAAATAACGACTGTGTAAACTGTTGCTTGATCGTAATTCCAGTGGAATCCCGAGGCAGCATCTTGAACAACAAATGCATAGTTTTCAGCAAAATCATCAATTACAATGAATTCGTTCTCCGTTATAGATTCTTTTAACTCTCTCAAATAAGCCGATTGCTCTTTTGCAATGAAATTATGTGGTAATAAATCAACAAGCTTTTCCAGAAGTCATCAACAAAATCCAAAGTACTTTTAATGGTTGTTGCAAATGTTACTTTCGGAGTCGACACCCATTGTTTGTACCTTACTTCATTGATCCCATTATTATCCATTTGTGGAAATCGACATAACTTACCACCTAAAATCATGCCTTTTATATTCTGATGAATCGAGCAAACGCAAACTGTGTGAGTACTGGATCCACCAGCTAAAATAAAGTGTTTGGGGCGTAATGATGCAAATGAAGAAAATCCAATTTTAGTTTGAGGAAATCTTGATTTGAATATCTTGTATAACTCTTTCAAATTACAAAGTACTAAACATTTTTGCACTTGAACTTTCGTACCATCATCAATACGCAAGGAAATAAAATCTTTTTTTCCTGTCATAAAAATCGACAACAGCCGATGCCACTTCAGAAGATAATCCATGGCCTGAAAAAAATAATGATGTTATAAATTAATTTATTAATTTGTAACTCAATATCTTACCTTTTTTCTTTCAGGTGTTGGTAAAACTCCTTTGTCCGTAGCAAGCTTTCTCGCTAATCGTACCAATACGCATTAGAGTTAAAATTTGTAAACGTAAAGCTACATTTACACTGCAACAATTGCGTCACTTTTGGCCAAGTTTTTTCAAAGCCGTTCATTTGCTGATTGAATTAGATCACCAAATTAGGACAATTTAAGTTAAATTTGTCTAATTTGGAAACAAATTCATTCTGCGGACAAACATTCTCGAAATAACTTTGACAAATGCGACGCATTTGGTGCAGTGCAAATGTATCATAAGGATTTGCTTGTATTAGTGTCATTAAACTTCTCTCACAATTTTTCAATTATTTCAGTAGAAATTCCACAGGGCCTTTCTCAAATTAGAATCAACACGAGTGATTTTCTTGTTCAAATACATTTCATCATTCTGTCTTCTTGTAAATACCGGGGATTGGTTTAGCAATAGTAGAGCATAATTTATGGCCGGAAGAGTTACCTACAGATTCAGTTCCGATAACGACGAACTACTTGTTGGCTCTAGAAAAAACAACGAATAAAAACTGTAGGTAGGTAGGTAGAAGTGGCTGCCGCAAAGGCACACCTAGGCCAGTAATACCACCAAACACTAGGAAAGTCAGTCCCGGGGCCCGGCCATATGGAAAATCCCAGTGCTGTCGGGACTCTCCATATAGCCGAAACCCGGGACTGACACTCCTAACCGACACCGCTACCCCTCCTCGAACCATTTTTATAACTTGATGAAGGCCATCAAGTCCTTTATGTCTAGCTCCGCGACCTGGCTTAAGCTAACCAGGAAGGGAACTCCCAGAGAGCGCCTTCTCGCTCCGCTTAAGGCCGGGCAGTTGCAGATGAGGTGCTCCACCGTTTCCTCTTCCTCATCATCTTTGCAAATCCTGCAGCATCGTCGGTAGCGAACGCCTAGCCTTGCTGCGTGCCTACCAATAAGGCAGTGCCCGGTTAAAACACCTATTAATATGTGTCTAGATCTTTTAAGATCGCATTTTGGCCAGGTTTGCTTGGATATCCGGCACCCTGGGGCTTGTAGCCATCTTTCGTTGGCTTCGCGGAGTGTATGCTCCTTCAGCATTAGCTTACACGTGGCAAACGGCATACCTATGCGCTATTTATCTTGAAGAATCTGCTTGGTCGTGCCCTGCCTGGCAAGTTCGTCTGCCCTACAGTTTCCCTCAATGTCCCTGTGTCCCGGGACCCATGTGAGGTTCACGCGGTTCTGTTGGGCCATCTCTTGAAGAGATCGACGACAGCTGAGCGTCAGTTCAGAGTTGAACGAGTAAGAGCCAAGGGATTTGATGGCCGCTTGGCTGTCGCTGAAAATACAGATATCCTGTCCGATGGTGCGTTCACCTATCCAAGTCACGGCGTCCATGATTGCAGAAACTTCAGCCTGGAAGACGCTGCAGTGATCAGGTAGTCTAAAGGAGAGTTCTAGGTCCAAATCCCTTGAGTAAACCCCTCCTCCGACTCTGCCGTCTAACTTCGAGCCGTCGGTGTATATAAAAGTGCCGCCATTGGTAGCGGGACACCGATCTATGTTCTCCCAGTCTTCCCTGCTGGGAATGTTTATTCTAAAACAACAATCTCCGACTGTTGTGGTCGCACACCGATCTGTGCTCAGAGGGAGAAAGCTGTAAGATCTTAGAATACAGGAGTGTCCAATAGTGCTTGCGCCCCAGACGGACGTTTCCCTTAGACGCACAGCCGATGCTGCTGCTGCCCGGTACCCTTCCAGATCGAGTGGCAAAAAGCCAAGAATGGCCTGGAGAGCTTCATTGGGCGTTGTTCTTAACGCCCCGCTTATACAGATCATGCTCGATCTGTGGACTTTCCCTAACAGATTTAGGTTTGTTGCCTTTCTTAGCGCAGGCCACCATACCACGACTCCATACAGCATAATTGACTGGATTATCGCAGTGTAGATCCATCTGCAAATTTTGGGGCTGAGCCCCCATTTTTTGCCAATGGCTCTTTTACACGTGTAAAGTGCAATGCACGCTTTCCTCTGGCGCTGGATGACATTCTCCTTCCAGTTAAGCTTTCTATCTAGAACTGTGCCTAGGAATTTGGCTTTGTCAGCTAAGTTCAGGCGCACGCCATCTAGTTCTGTTAGGTTCAACGGTGGTATCTTGTACCGCCTGGTATAAAGGACAAGCTCCACCTTTCCCGGGTTGATGCTAAGTCCGCAGCGAGAGGACCATGAAGAAACTTCTCGCAGTGCTACTTGCATCAAGTCACACAGGGTTTGTGGGAATTTGCCCCTATATGCAATAGCTAAATCGTCTGCATATGCCACTATCTTCCCGCCCCCCCCACCTTGTGTCTCGTAGCAGCGAGTTTACGGTGAGGTTCCATAGGAGCGGGGAGAGAACACCACCTTGAGGCGTTCCTCTTGTGACATAGCGTGAAAGATCAACTGTTCCCAGTGAAGAAACTATTTTCCTTCCCTTTAGTAGTTGATCAATTAGTCCAATAAGAGACCTATTTATGCCCAGGTTTGTTAAAGCAGTGTTAATAGCCTCCGGCTTTATATTGTTGAAAGCCCCTTCGATGTCCAGAAAGGCCACGAGACAGTACTCCTTTTCGTGCAATGATTTTTCAACAATAGAGACTAGGCTGTGGAGCGCAGTTTCCGTTGATTTACCTTTGGTGTATGCATGTTGATAGCTAGAAAAACTGTAGAAAGTCAACAATGATATTTAAATACCGAGATGTACGAAAGGTTAGAAAATATCTGTCAGATTATCGCGTTCAGAATGTTCAACTTCTAAAGATCCGCTAATATTGATTATTTACAAAACAATCATCGTTTTAATTATCATTACTTTCATTAGAAGTATTGTCAACAAAGGTTTGAACCATTTTTTTATAACATGAACTGCATATACGGTCATCAGACGACAAATGGTATGGAACTGCTAAATGCTCCGGTAAATTTCGCAGGTATAGTTTTTTATGTTTTTCGAAATTAAATGGATTGCAAAATCGATCAAGAAACTTCGGCATGTTCTTTTTGTTCTGACTACTTCTGCCTGACTGTCAAACGATCAGCAGTGTTGCTTTTATCAAAACAAAACTAAAATAAATAAATAGAAGGAAGTGAATTTATTTGTAAAAAATGTATAATTGATAATCGACAGTACATGAATTCTGACGTTGTATCAACTGAAGATAATTTCTAAACACATTTCATTTTTTAAATTGTCATATATTTCAGTGGAAAAAAAAAAACTTATAAGAGTAAAAGATTTACCTCAATGAGGGGAAAAAAATTATTGTTTTTACATTTTAGAAAAAAATAGCAGTTTTTTCTACGATAACTACTTAAAATTCTCAAATAAAATTTGATTTTTCAACGTTTGAGGTTTTGTAGTATGCCAGAGCAAGTCACTAACAACAACAAAGCCACACGCTGACTTCTAAACGTTATGCTGTGGAATGTACCTACACATTTTGCTTTGTCAACAGAATTCTAATTACGTTCATTTTCTCACGCTAAGTACATGAACGACGCAAGCTAGAGAGTTGTATCAGTTGCATGCGCTAGCTTCTTATATGTAGCTATGTGCGACAGCACTGCTAGCATCTCCACGCTTGCTATATGTACGTGTGTGTGTGGATGCATTGATTGTAGCTCCACGTTAGATAAGTTACGGTTCCTTAAATTAAAAGGAACCAAAATAGTTTTATTGGACAGCGTGTCCGCTTTATTTGAAGTCAAATGCTAATGGCGGCGATATACCAACAGGTTATCATAACCTCTAACGAGATTTTTAGCTGAGCTTCTCTTTCCAACTTGTGGTGTGTTGCTTTTTAGTTTTCCTACAAGTTGGCGGGACCTACAGTTTTTTGCCGACTCCGAACGGCACTTGCAAAGCAAATGAATTGTTTGCTAAGAAGCTTCTCATGGCAGAAATACACTCGGAGAGTTTGCCAAACTACTGCCGAGGGGCGACCCCGTTTAGAAAAATTCTTTTTCTAAATACTTTTTGATGTTACTTTTGCCGGGCATCGAACCGCCACGACTTGGTGTAGAAGGCCGAACACTTAACCGCTACACCATGGCGGCCGCCATCAAAGTCAAATATCAACTCAAAAACTTAGATATAAAATTTTCACTATTTATACTAGAATTATGCCTGCGCTGCAACTGCGGTTGACCTAATTTCTATGTGTGCGTTTCTTGTGAAAGCATTTCACCATATCCGAAAATAATTGATTTTATTGGCGAGTAACTGTCGAATTGGGAAATAGTTTGTTTACTTAAGTTGCATTTTCCCATATGACCCATTTCTGTCATTGTTAGCTCAGCGTTTTAATATTTCGCAAGCATTGTGTGGATGTTTGTGCTATGTCACCATTTAGCGTAGCTGAGTGCCGCTTTGAAGTGGATATGACTTAGGCGGCTGAATTATGATGAGTAGTCATATTACAGGCGACTTACGAAATTAATTGCTTTTTAGTTGTTTCTTACAGAAAAATGTTTTGACTTTGCATAAATGCATTGCATTGTAATTTATGGCGTGCGATCGGAGTAGGGTAGGTTAAAGAAATGCAATGCTTGGGAATTTATTTGAGTTGACCGACTTATGAGTGATCATATTTCGGGTGGAATTCTTTAGAATGATTTTGTAAGCAATTATTAAGAAGAATTTATGGGCAATTACTATGAGCAATTTATGGGTGATTATTGGGGAATAATTTATGGGGGTTGGATCGGCTATTGTGTAATGGGCGATCCTGTTTCACGCAATGTAGGTGGTCTTAACTTGTTACAAGTTAACTCTTCCCCTCTTAAGTCGATTGTCCTCAATCGGCATTAGCATTAGCGTAATAAGCAAAAAGAATTTTATGAAAAATTACTATGAAAGCAAGTGGTGTATGAGAAATTATGGAAAATTACTACAAATTGGGTTTTATCCGCAAGAATGGTCCATTTGTTATATTTTCAATGTTTCGCGTTGGCAATTGCAGCTCAGGTGATACATAAAATTTTAGTTTATATTTATAAATGTATATAGAAATAAAAATTGATATAATGACAATACATATAATTAGCAAATCAGAACTTAGACTAATTAAATGAATATTACTATTTTTCTCAATTAACAATTTTATATGTTCTTCCTGTTTGATTTAGTGTACAAATTTTCCAATTGTAAATTTTTATTTGTAAAATTATGATTTCCTTTTATTTTTGTAATTTTATTTGGTAAAATGAATGTATCATAAATCTTAATATTATAATTTTCGAATGTATTATTTGTAATTGAAATTTTATAATTTTCGAATCTAATTAAAAAGGTTCCTGTCTGTTTAATTTTTAGCTTGTTACAATCGTGTTCAATGGATGAAAAAAAAATTTGTAAATACAATTATTCCTGGCATTATTTCACTTATACATGATTTAAAAAATGGATTTAGATTACAAAAAGCTTCTTCAAAGTTTAAAATATTTGTTATACAGTCATTTTCTATTATTTTTAAGTTTTTTTCCAAATTGTCTTTTATATATTTATCATAGATATTATTGTTTTCATCCAACAAAATTTCGTTATTTTCTAATACAATTGTCATATTGTTTTTGTTTGGAATTGGTTCGAATCTAATTTTGGAAAGATTTTTAGAAGAGAATTGTGGTATCAATATTGTTATTATAATATTGTTGTTTTGAAAAATTACAGCAATTTTAATTTCCTTATAACTGTCAAAATCGTGAATATGATTAAGTTCAATTTGAGTTAAAATGTCCGTAGGAATTATACCTATTTTGCTAGAAAAAATTATTTGTCCGATGTCGTTAATAATAATATGTCGTTATTAATTTGGTAAGTATGTTGCATAAATTGTAAGTCATCTTCTAATGTTTTGATTTTATTTTGCGTTGTTTCCCTAAATTCGTTTTTATAAGTTTGTATTAATATCTGTTGTTTATTTATGTGAGTCGTAATATTATTAATTTGGTTAGTTAAAAAATTATTTTATAAATCATTTTGTTTACATCGTCTGTTGTAGCCTGTTCGTTTTTTTGTATTTTCTCTAATGCATTCATTATTTGTTGTTCGTCGTCGCTGTCCATAGTACCCGCTATATATTTTAATCCTTTACCTAGTATATTAATCAAAGCTCGTTTTGTCTTAAATCTTGGTTGTAAATAGTCTGTTTTTGCTTTTAGTAAGTTAAAGCTTTTATCTAAAGTGTATATTAGTCGTTCATCTTCAAAAGTAGTTGCCTTTAATGCTTTAATATTGTCCGCGATTAATGAAATAGCTTGATCATACGTAGTTAAGTTAATAAAGTGAAGAATTTTGTCATAATGATTAATTGTTCGATGTTCTCCGATTTTAATTGGGATGTATCCGTTATTATTCGTTAAATCCTGTATATCAATTTGTTGCCCTTTAGTCATTAGTATAGTTGCAATGGTAGTTAATATAATAGTTATTGTAGCCATTTTGCCTTTTATTTTACCTAGTAGAGAAAGAAAAAGGAAACCAATTTCAGCTTTGTTTAATATTATTTTTATGTACTATTCTACCTGATTGTGTTTTAACTGTAGTGTTATAATTTTGGGCGACTATCTCTTTTTTATACCTAGGTGTAAGTTTATTTCCTAATCTTTTATTTATTTTAACGTAAATTTGATCCCCTTGGTTATATTGTCTTACTGCTACCCTATTCTTGTTGTGGTAGGCCAGAGCTGTAGTTTGCTTTTCCCTAATTTTATTTGTTGTCTCTAACCTATGTTTATCTAATAGTGAAGGGTCACTGCAGACTCTTCTACTAAAATATACTTCCATTGGTCTTTTCCCTGTTGTGGAATGTATTGAATAATTATACTCTTTGATTGATCTTTCTAGAAGTTCATTGAAAGATTGGTGAGCTTTTTCGCGTTGTAGGCATCGCATTATTTCTTGGAGAGTGGAATGAAATCGTTCCACCTGTCCATTAGAGCAACTTGTATATGGTGCCGTTCGGTGAATTTCTATGCCGAACTCATTTTCCATCATGAAGTTTATTTCTTCTGATTTAAATGATTTTTCGTTGTCCATCACAATTGTTTCTGGTACAAGAGAGAAGAGAATGTCTCGTAATGGTTGTTTTATATCCTCCGCTGACTTGGACTGAATTAGTTTTGCGATTGCATATTTTGAGAATTTGTCAATTGCGGTTAAAATTAATTGTTTCCCCATATGCAATATATCAATATGCACAATTTGACCCGGGAAAGTGGGTATTGGCGTTGCCTGAATTTGTGGCTTTGCTGGATGACGATCATATTTATTTTCCTTACACGTCACACAATTTTTTATGACCTTTTTAATCTTACTGGTCATTCCAGGAAAATAATATTTTTCTAAAATTTGAATTTTATTTTCTTTGCAATTTCTATGCGCTCTGTTGTGTTCCTTAATTATTATCTCCTGCTGTCTATGGTTATTGGTTATGTCCTCCACCATTCTTTGTGTAAATCTTATTTTGAAATTACTAAAATGCAGTGGGTAAAGTATTTGTATTTTTCCCATGACAGACTCTTCTGCTTTAATGCAGTTTATAACTGACGGATTTAAATACTTTTTTAATATAGTCAACAAGTTTTTTTCCGAATAATCTTGCTGTCTCACTACGTGGCGATGGTACGTAGGAAATATTATTTTGAATTCGTAGGATGGCGTGTTACCAATATTCAAAAAAATTTGATTTTTGAATGCATTTATTGGTCCTTCAACACTGTAGATTAAATTATGAGATGAACTGTCATCCGACCTTGATGCTACTGATAAACTATTGACCTGTGTCTCTTTGACGGGTATTCGCGATAGTGCATCAGCGACTACATTTTGTTTACCTGGTTTGTAACATAGCTCATATGAGTATTCCTCTAGAGCTGCTTTCCATCTTTTCATTTTTGCATTATTATTTGTATTGCTTAATGCGTATGTAAGCGGTTGGTGGTCAGTAAATATTTGTATTTTATCTGATCCATAAAGATAATTTCTTAGTGAGTTCAAAGCCCATATTATAGCCAACATTTCTTTCTCATTAGCTGCATAATTTTCTTCAGCTTTATTTAATGTTCTTGAAATAAATGCTATTGGCTTTGACTCTTGCGACAGCTCAGCTCCAATAGCAAAATTGGATGCGTCTGTCGTCAATTCAAATTTTTTACTATAATCAGGGTATGCAAGAGTGACATCCCTTGAAATGAGTGAGTTTTTTAAACTGTTAAAAGCATTTACTGCTTGCTTATTTAAGTCGATTTTTACTTTTGAGGATTTATTTTTTGATATCCTACCTTCTTCCCCTCTTAAAAGAGTTGTTAGGGGTTTTGTCATTTTTGCATAATCCTTTATGAACTTCCTATAGTATCCGGACATACCAAGAAAACTACGGAGTTCCTTTAAAGTTCTTGGTTGTGGGAAATTCGCAATCGCCTCCACCTTTGCGGGGTTGGTTTTTACACCGTTTGCTGATATAACGAATCCCAAAAGTTCAACCTCTTTTTTAAAAAAATGACATTTGTCTAGTTGCACTTTCATATTTGCTTCTAGCAATGTTTTAAATATTTTTTTAATATGTTCAATATGCTCTTCTTCTGTTTTACTGAAGATTATTATATCATCAATATATACGTAAGCATATTTAGCTATGTGTTCATGCAAAATGTCATCGAGCGCTCGCTGAAAAATTGACGGCGCATTTTTTAATCCAAATGGTAAACGAGTAATTTCGTATTTACCATTATTTACTGAAAAAGCGGTTTTTTCAATATCAGATCCCTTCAAAGGAACTTGATGGAAACCACTTTTCAGATCCAATACCGAGAAAAATTTACTTTCTCCTAAATTAGATATTACCTCGGAAATTTCAGGTATTGGGTATTTATCTGCTGTTGTTACCGAATTCAGCTTACGATAGTCTATTACCATACGGTATTGTTTATTCCCTTCTGAATCCGCTTTTTTGCGAACAATCCATATTGGTGAATTGTAGGGTGACCTTGATGGCCTAATAATTCCATCAGCTAACAGTTCTTTTAACTGTTTCTCTACCTCTGGTTTGAGAGAAGCTGGATATGGATAAAATTTTGAGTAAATAGGAGTTTTATCTAACGTCCTTATTTCTCCAACAACTTTTGTTGTATATGTTAATTTCTCATTTGGTTCTGAGAACAGTTTTGGGAATGCATGAATTAGCTCGTTCATGTCCCTCTTTTGTTGTGACGATAAATGCTCGTCTTTTATTTGGATGGCATTTACTGCCTTGCAGGGAAGCTGTTTGAGTGTAATCCTTTTACCATTTCCCAATACTAGGTAATTTTCCCTAGTGTGGATTACAGCCTTTAAATCCCTTAATGTGTCGTTTCCTAAAATTGCATCAAATGTCTTTAGAGATGGCATTAGGAAAAATTCTATTTCTTTATTAGTATCGAATAATTTCGCATACGTGTGGTTTTCGATTTTAATGTTTCCTACTACTGACTTGGCGTAGAACGGAATTTTATTTTTAATAATTGTCTTTGCTAACTGTGGTTGGATATATGTAGTTCTTGCTAGATCCTGTGTCCACTAGAAATTTTAGTATTGCGCCCCCCTCTGCCTTGGCTTCGAAATAGGGCAACGAGGAGCTCATAAAACTAAAAAATTGACATCCGATGGTTCATCTCCTGGTTGATGTCCTTCTTCTTGTTCCGATATATGGAAGGTCCTTTGGGCCTTGCTATTTCTTTGCACAAAAGATTCTGCAGGTCTTTTTCCCTGGAATTGGCCTTGGTTATTCGCAGGTTTATTCATATAGTTGACTCTACGAGAGTGTGTGCTTTGGTCCACATCCATGGGCTCGGGCCTAGGTTGCGGTTTGGGTGGCCTGGGTGGTGCATTTGCATTCGTGTTTGAACGATTATTTTGCCACGTTTGTTGGTTTGGTTGCGGGTTATGGGCTAATTGGGGGTAAAAATTCTGCTGTTGTTGTGGTGAGGAATTGTATTTCCTTACTGGGATGTGGTTTTTTTGGTACGATTGCCTTATATTATTGGCATGGTTCGTCCTAAAGTTTTGATTATCCAATTTTTGGCACAGATGCAGAGCCTGAGGTAAATCAACAGGTTCCTTCATACCTAGTAGCCTTGGTAGATCCCCATTCAAACCTCTTATAAAGGTGTCTAACGCCTTATTGCGGTACGATTGCGTCAGCATACGCAGCGTTTCATTGCTTGTACCTTCATACCCTAGCTTATTTAATATCAACGAAAGGTGTTTGTATACCTGTTGATAAAATTTGTTTATTGTTTCATTACCTTGCACCAGTGTCGTCATCTGGTACTCCAAGGTTGACAAGTCGCGTCTGTCGGCATAATGCATCGCTAAGCATTTTGTTATTGCCGGCCAATCAAGTTGAGTGTTGTAGGATTCTAAGGCTGTGTCGGCTTGACCAGTTATCTTATTCCTAATCACACTCAGGATTCCATAATATTTGGGAGTTCCTTTTATTGGTTCGTATACATTGAGTATACGATCCACACTTTTTTTCCAGGAATTAAATTCGCCTGATTTTCCTGAGAATTCCTTCAGACATTTTACTACGTCTGGTATTTTGTCTAATTCATTTATATTTTCCCTATGCCTTTCCTCTATGACCTGGTCAACTGCTGTGGCCAAGCTTGCGTTCGGATTCAGCACATTTTGGACCACCTGCGGTCCTTGTTGCGTCAATACGTTTGTAGCGAGGTCTGATATTAGTCTTCTCAGATCATCCATGCTTATTTGTTCGTTATTCGCCGCTTGAGGGGCGTTGGCGTTTAAGATTAGGGGCCTGATCAAATTGGTTTGGTTTGCCATTTTTCCCTATTTTCTTATTTTAAAAATCAAATCAATTGTAAAAATCTGTATTAGTTTTTGCTTAAATTTTTATTTATTTTGCGAAAAGAAAAAGAGAGAAAAAAAAATTCCCTTATAGCTTTTCTTTATTATAGCGCTTATTGGCCCTAATTATGGCTGTTATTTCTTGCTCTACTGTATCTTTATTTTCATAATCTGCTAAAGCAGCCCTTTTATTCTTGCCTATTATATTAAAAACCATTTGCATACACACAACTCTACCTATTCTTTCTTCTTTCGTTGTCCACGTCAGATGGCAAAGCGTCCATATTATAATAATTTTGCATGGATTTATTTGGCAAGGAGTCTTTTTTTAGTTCGAAATTTTATTTTTATATTATTTTATTATTCTGTCTATAGATCCAGAATTCTCCACTAAAATATCCTTTTTTTTGCAAAAATCTAGCAATAATTTAGCGAATAAATTACTCGACTGGTTAAAAGTCTACAAATAAAATTTCCAAGTGCACAGAGAATAATTAATGTGTCAATACTTATGACTTAATTCTATGACTTACTCGTTTTTGTTACTTTAGGTGTAATACTATGCGTTATCTGCTTGTGCGTGCTGTTGCTGTTCGTATGCGTGCGTTGTTGATATTTGCGCTGCTGATTTTTGCGCCACTGTTCGTACTCATGTGCTGCCGTCAGCCTGACGTGACAAAATTCCAATGCGCTTTATTAAATCCACTAGGCTTACGCTGGCTTCGCGTGACATTAACTAGTGGTGTTGTATTAGCTCGCCGTTAAGTTTTTGGCCTTTGGCAAATTTTTCATATGTAAACTGGATTATTACGGCACTTTTTTCAACCGTTTCAGCCTTTGGCAAATTTTGCCTATACAGTAAATTTTATGGCTATACGGCACGATTGTACTATTACTGTACTATTTTTTCCGTTACGTGTACCGTATTCTTTTAGATGTCAAATTTCAGGTTTTTTTTTTTTTGTTTCTCAACTGCACTTTTTTGTTTTTCTATATTCTTCTTTTAAAGTTTGTTTTTTTCTATATTCTTTTTTTTAAGTTTGTTTTTATTTTTTTGCTGAGAACATGGGGTGGCTGGCACGTAATGCCGTCCCTTTTGCTTGTGGCTACTAGGGTACCACTTCCCAATGTTCATACGGTGGAGTCTTTCTCGTAATTTTTATTAATTAATTTTTTCACCGCCGGATATTCCGGCTTTTTTTATGCACACGTACCCTTACTTTTTGGTTTTCAGGGTTTTTCACTACCGTATATTTCGGATTTTTTTATGCACACGTACCCTTACTTTTTGGTTTTCAGGGTTTTTCATATATTTTCCGTATATTTTCAGGGTTTTTCATATATTTTCCGTATATTTCGGATTTTTTATGCTCCCGTATCCTTACTTTTTTTTCAGGATTTCTAAACTCGGGTTTTTACACTCCGTATTTTCGGGATTTATTAAGCTCGGGTTTGCCCACGCGTATCCTTACTTATTATTATTTTTTTCAGGATTTATCCGCGACTTTGGCATCGGGCGCCAGTTACGGTTCCTTAAATTAAAAGGAACCAAAATAGTTTTATTGGACAGCGTGTCCGCTTTATTTGAAGTCAAATATCAACTCAAAAACTTAGATATAAAATTTTCACTATTTATACTAGAATTATGCCTGCGCTGCAACTGCGGTTGACCTAATTTC
The DNA here is from genome assembly GCA_964058755.1 of Campiglossa producta. Lineage (NCBI taxonomy): Eukaryota > Metazoa > Arthropoda > Insecta > Diptera > Tephritidae > Campiglossa > Campiglossa producta. Next base: position 81,165,754 of record CAXKVI010000002.1, read on the forward strand.
TATGTGTGCGTTTCTTGTGAAAGCATTTCACCATATCCGAAAATAATTGATTGTATTGGTGAGTAACTGTCGAATTGGGAAATAGTTTGTTTACTTAAGTTGCATTTTCCCATATGACCCATTTCTGTCATTGTTAGCTCAGCGTTTTAATATTTCGCAAGCATTGTGTGGATGTTTGTGCTATGTCACCATTTAGCGTAGCTGAGTGCCGCTTTGAAGTGGATATGACTTAGGCGGCTGAATTATGATGAGTAGTCATATTTCAGGCGACTTACGAAATTAATTGCTTTTTAGTTGTTTCTTACAGAAAAATGTTTTGACTTTGCATAAATGCATTGCATTGTAATTTATGGCGTGCGATCGGAGTAGGGTAGGTTAAAGAAATGCAATGCTTGGGAATTTATTTGAGTTGACCGACTTATGAGTGATCATATTTCGGGTAGAATTCTTTAGAATGATTTTGTAAGCAATTATTAAGAAGAATTTATGGGCAATTACTATGAGCAATTTATGGGTGATTATTGGGGAATAATTTATGGGGGTTGGATCGGCTATTTTGTAATAGGCGATCTGTTTCACGCAATGTAGGTGGTCTTAACTTGTTACAAGTTAACTGATATGTTTGAATATGTGTTGATGACTGCGCTGGTTATGCATTAACTACACACAGCTATACTCAGAGCTATGTACATATGAATGCATGCCCATATGTGCAAGCGAGAGTCTGGTCTTAGGTTTAGCCAATAAGAATATTTCTTACGTTTGTAGTAAATAAGAAGTAAGTATGTATAGGTTATTTTCTAAGATATTTTAAGGTATAAATAAGCCGAATATTCTGAATAAAAAAGAGATTTTACATCCAGCACTCCAGAGTGCTGATCCATTTAATTTTGTGTTTGCATTTATTACAGTTTCTCGAGGAAATCAAAAATATTTCATTAAAAAGTTATATAAAATAAGACAAAGTTGAACAATTTTTTTTTTTCAATAATAAAAAAATTAAAAGCGATTGTCGGTACATCTTGTGATTAGCGGGGCTTATTGCAGAATTAGTTAGAATTAAAAAAAAATAAAAAAGGGTCGGACTTTTTTCGAAAAAAAAAATATAACTCTGGGCTTTAAAATTTTTTTTCTGAAAACTACGTTTAATAACAAAAATTTAAAAAAAAAATGATCCCGAACGGTCGATTTTTGAAAAAGTTACATCATTAAAAAAAACATTTCTTTTAAGTTCATAATTTTTTTTTTATTTGAGGAAAAAAATTCTAAAAAATGTATTTTTTTTATTTTTTTCGAAATCGAAGGGGGTCAGGTAAAAAAGTTGTCGATTTGGCATGGAATGACCCTTATATTACCAGGGAAATATATATATTTTTATTTTTCAACAGGACTGCTTGGTTCAAGGTCATCCACAACCTTGTTGAAAACAAATCTATCAGTGCCATTATTTTGGACTATAAACGGAAAATTATTGAAATATCTTTCAACGGTATAGATGAAAATGAAAACGTTTTATCAGAAGCTGTATGGAAACTCATTTTGAAACTTCAATTAAAATATAAGGATTGGTGAGTTAGTTTATTTATATTAATAATCAACCGCGGTTCCTGGGAGGGAATGATTTCAAATTAACAACTCTTCTATGCTTGTATAACAATAAATTTATTTTGGTTTTTATTATAAATATTGTATACTTATATTTCTTTACAACAATGGAATTGTTGTACTACGGCCTTTACATTTAAACAACATTGTAATTTCGAGCTTAAGGCCTCTAACTTGACAATCAAGTTACCACTACCACTCTCGAAAACAATTTAGTTCGACTCTAAAATTAAAATCAATTGCGCATACAATTCCCGTTTAATAACCGTTGTTGTTGTTGTTGTTGTTGTAGCGAGCTGTAGCCCTGTCTAAATGTCAGACAGGGTCACGCCGAGTGTTGCTCTTGGCCGGGTCGATATAAGAAAACGGCCCGGGTCGTTTCGGCACGATGGGTACAGCACAAGTACTGGTACCGTTCTCGTAGAACCGGCAATACAAGAAACTAGCCGCGTAGGCCATGTAGGTCATTTAGCGTTACCCAGGGTGCACCAACTTGGAGGCGACCTACTCTTACACCCCTTTAATAACCGTAATTAAGTAGTGCTAAAAAAAAAATCGAAATTTGTTTTCTCAAATTTTATTAAGAAAAAAAAATAGTAGTAGAAATTTCCACCATTCGATTAAGGAAAAGGAAATATGGGAACGAAAAAATAATTGCCCAGTTTATTGCTGCTTTTTAACCGTAAACACACCGTGAAATCCAAAAACTACTGTTTTTGATTTTTTAAAAATAACCCGTAGTAATGCTAACTTGACAGTCAAGTTAGCACTACCACCCTCGAAAACAATTTTGTTCGACTCTAAAATTAAAATCAATGGCGCATATAATAATTCCCGTTTAATAACCGTAATTAAGTAGTGCTAATGAAAAAAATCGAAATTTATTTTTTCTCAAATTTTATTAAGAAAAAAAAAAATAGTAGTAGAAATTACCAACACTCGATTAAGGAAAAGGAAGTATCGGAACCAAAAAATTATTCCGCAGTTAATTGCTGCTTTTTAACCGTAAACACACCGTCAAATCCAAAAACTACCGTTTTTGATTTTTTTAAAATAACCCGTAGTAATGTTAACTTGACAGTCAAGTTAGCCCTACCACCCTCGAAAACAATTTAGTTCGACTCTAAAATTTAAATCAATTGCGCATATAATTCCCGTTTAATGACCGTAATTAAGTAGTGCTAAAGCAAAAAATCGAAATTTTTTTTCTAAAATTTTATTAAGAAAAAAAAAATAGTAGTAGAAATTACCAACACTCGATTAAGGAAAAGGAAGTATCGGAACGAAAAAATAATTCCGCAGTTAATTCCTGCTTTTTAACCGTAAACACACCGTGAAATCCAAAAACTACCGTTTCTGATTTTCTAAAAATAACCCCTAGTAATGCTAACTTCACAGTCAAGTTAGCACTACCACCCCCGAAAACAAATTAGTTCGACTCTAAAATTAAAATCAATTGCGCATATAATCCCCGTTTAATAACCGTAATTAAGTAGTAATAATGAAAAACCCGAAATTTTTTTTCTAAAATTTGAACTATTTTGTTCTTATGATTTTTTAAAAATAACCCCTAGTAATGCTAACTTGACAGTCAAGATAGCACTACCACCCTCGAAAACAAACTAGTTCGACTCTAAAATTAAAATCAATTGCGCATATAATTCCCGTTTAATAACCGTAATTAAGTAGTGCTAATGAAAAAATCGAAATTTTTTTTTCTCAAATTTTAACTATTTTGTTTTCGAGGGTGGTAGTTCTAACTTGACTTTCAAGTTAGCATTACTAGGGGTTATTTTGAAAAAAAATCGAGAAAAACAGTTTTTCGATTTTTTTCATTAGCACTACTTAATTACGGTTATTAAACGGGAATTATATGTGCAATTGATTTTAATTTTAGAGTCGAATTAAATTGTTTTCGGGGGTGGTAGTGCTAACTTGACTGTCAAGTTAGCATTACTAGGGGTTATTTAAAAAAATGAAAAACGGTAATTTTTTGGATTTCACGGTGTGTTTACGGTTAAAAAACGGGAATTAATCCCATATAGCAATATTAATTTTTTCAAAGTTGTAGTGCTAACTTGACGGACATACCAATTTGACAGTGAGAAACAGTCACGAAGTACAGGAAATTACAGGAAAGTGATCCCTGACTGGTGAAAGCAGAAAAAGAGAATAAATTGAGCTCTCTCCAGTCAGAGAGCTGCAAGTTTTAGTCAGAAGATTTTTTGCTGACTACTTCTGATAAAACTATCAAACGAACAGCTGTCTGGCAATTTACTTCCCACTTATTTCAGGCAATATTTGTATCAGCACGTTAAGAGCAGTGTGAAAGAATTATTCAATTGTTCACTAATTTCTTGTGTGTGCGGAAATTGACTGTTTTTAAATTTTTTACTAGAAGGCAATCCCGTTTCCTTTCGTGTTGCTCTCGCACTGAGAACGGAATTTTTAATTTTGACAGTTTTACTAGTTTTGGTCAGAAAAGTAAGGGATAACAGCTATTATGGTTTTTATAAGCTTTTATTTAGTTTCACCTGACGGCTGTCTGTTATCAAATCTTGCAAGCTAAATTTGATACACTTCCCGGTGTCCGATTGATTTGAAATTCTGCACCCATGTATAACCCTGATGACAATGCAATATTATAAAAAAAAAAATTCGATAGGTGGCGCGTGGGTCGCTATATTTTCAAAATTCGCATTTATGGTCCGATTTAGCTGAAATTCGTAACATGTATTACTACCATGAAAAGAAATATTTTTGTAAAAAAAAATTCCGCTAGGTGGGGCTGAGGTAGCGGTAATAAAAACTCAAAATCGTAATTATGGACCGATTTGGCTGATATTTTACGTGTGTGTTACTTAATTAATTTCTAAATGTTAAAAAAAAAATTGGACCCGCTAGGTGGCGCGTGTGTCGCTCTATTTGAGAATTACGAAGGTCTGTTTTCAGTGTCGATTAATTCGTTTTTCAACGAACTTCCCGTTGAGGTAGGATCTTGAAATTTTCATCATCGCTTAGTTTTATACCCCAATGCACTATAATAAAAAAATAATTCCGATAGGTGGCGCATGGGTAGAGATATTTGAAAAATTTAATTTACAGAGATTTTGCTTTCGATTTTGAACTAACTCCCCGTTGAGCTGGGGTTTTTAAAATTTTCACCATCGATCAGGTTTTACTGGCAATGCATTATACAAAAAAAAAAAATCTAAAATATTGCTTTATTTGCAAAAATCCAATCATCACCCAAGTTTAGTCGTTTTTCCCTATTGCCATAGAAAGAAGATTGGAATTCGCCGCGTGATGTATTCCAAAAGTACCTTTACTTACCACGTACGAATTCCTTTACTCTTATGAGCATTGTCTATTGATATGCAGATGGCGCTGAAGAATGCAACAATCGGCTAATTCCTTCACTCTTTTGAGCAATTATGCATAAAAAGTTGGCTCTGCTGATTTTGAATTATTAAATTGAAGAAAAAAGGAAACAGCTAATTATTATTGAAACGCAGTTCTAATTAATTATAAGCTTTTATTTAGTTTTAGTGTACGAAAATAAACTTTATTAAAAGCTGAGTTCTCTTTGAAAACTGTAAAATACATTTTTTGAAAATTACATCCAAAATGAAAAACAAAACTAAAAAAACATTTTTTTCCGTTAGGTGGGGCTGAGATAGCGGTAATAAAAACTCAAAATCGTAATTATGGACCGATTTGGCTGATATTTTACGTGTGTGTTACTTAATTAATTTCTAAATATTAAAAAAAAATTGGACCCGCTAGGTGGCGCGTGAGTCGCTTTATTTGAGAATTACGAAGGTCTGTTTTCAGTGTCGATTAATTCGTTTTTCAACGAACTTCCCGTTGAGGTATGATCTTGAAATTTTCATCATCGTTTAGTTTTCTGCCTCCACGCAAAATAACAAAAAAATAATTCCGATAGGTGGCGCACGAGTAGAGATGGTATAATTAAGAACATTTAGGACCTTCTTTTCTATTTGATGGTATAATTAAGAACATTCAGGACCTTCTTTTCTTGCTATCGAAATTTAACACGCTTTTATTATTAATAAAATTAGGAATGTGATATATACTGGAAGATTTAATAATTTAGGTGTAAAGTTTTAATGTTAGAAATATATAATTATGTACAATATGGAATTATTTTGTGGCAGACGAAGAAGCCAAATTATCTTTAAAGGTTACAATGAACTTATAAAGTGTTATATTCCTTTACAGTGAATTTATTTTTTACTTTTTAGTTAATTTTATAAACCAATAATAAAAGCTTATTTTTAAAAAAGTTTTTTTTTCTTTAATTTTTATTATAAAAGTCAAATTCTTAATTTTAAGTATTTTGATCTTAAATTTTTTAATTTTATTTCAAAAATCGATTTTTGAAGTTAACTTCTTAGGCAGCGATATGAAGTTTTGAATGAGAGTAAAATTTGAGAAAATGGATGCTGATGCAACGGAAATAGAAATTGTAGCTGACTTTTAGGCGTATGTTGTAGCCGTAGGAGATTTTCACCACGAATTCATGGGTGTTGCCACTTATGGCGGTTTACAGGGTTGCCACCTATCCCAATTTTTTTAAATATAGAGCTAGATATGCCAATATAGGTATCAAATGAAAGGTATTTTCGACCGTATTCCAAATAAGACAATTTCAAGCAGGGTTGCCACCTAACCGCAATTTATTTATTTTTACGTATATCTCGGGAACTGCTTGACTGATTTGGATAAAATTTGACATATAGACAATTTGATTCATTCTAAGATTATATACATGGGTGTTGCCACTTAGGGCGGTTTACAAGGTTGCCACCTATCCTAATTTTTTTTAAATATAGCGCTAGATTTGCCAATATGGGTATCAAATGAAAGGTATTTTCGGCCGTATTCCAAATATGATAATTTCAAGCAGTGTTGCCACTTAGGGTTGCCACGTAACCGCAATTTATTTATTTTTTCGTATATCTCGGGAACTGCTGGCCGATTTGGATAGAATGTGGCATATAGACAATGTTATTCATTTTTAGATTATATACATGGGTGTTGCCAATTGGGTTGGTTTACAGGGTTGCCAACTTTCTCGATTTTTTTCTAAAATATTGAGCAAGATATGCCAAAATGGGTATCAAATGAAAGGTGTTTTCGACCGTATTTCAAGCAGGGTTGCTAACTGACCGCATTTTATTTATTCTTTGTTATCTCGACCACTATTTCGGTTGCTTATTGACTGGTACATTGAATTACTTCGATGCATTTCTATCACAAAATCGTTTTTGCCTTCCAAAACGAACGACCCCAAAAACTTTGATTTTGTCAAATTTTGTCTTCTTCTTTTGAGCTTGATGGTCAAACGATGGCGGGAATGAAATTAGGTATTGTACAAAAAGAAAGAAAGATATAAGTTGATGACCGCCAACGAGTTTCGAACTCGCAATAAAGCGCTTAGCATGTAGGTAATTTCGATAAAGTCGATAGAACTGATACAATTATGCCCGTTCTTCAAATCCTTATACGAGTGGTTTCATAAAATCCTCATAGGTAGGTAGGTAGAAGTGGCTGCCGCAAAGGCACACCTAGGCCAGTAATAAAAGGCCCGTTGTGATACCACCAAACACTAGGAAAGTCAGTCCCGGGGCCCGGCCATATGGAAAATCCCAGTGCTGTCGGGACTCTCCATATAGCCGAAACCCGGGACTGACACTCCTAACCGACACCGCTACCCCTCCTCGAACCATTTTTATAACTTGATGAAGGCCATCAAGTCCTTTATGTCTAGCTCCGCGACCTGGCTTAAGCTAACCAGGAAGGGAACTCCCAGAGAGCGCCTTCTCGCTCCGCTTAAGGCCGGGCAGTTGCAGATGAGGTGCTCCACCGTTTCCTCTTCCTCATCATCTTTGCAAATCCTGCAGCATCGTCGGTAGCGAACGCCTAGCCTTGCTGCGTGCCTACCAATAAGGCAGTGCCCGGTTAAAACACCTATTAATATGTGTCTAGATCTTTTAAGATCGCATTTTGGCCAGGTTTGCTTGGATATCCGGCACCCTGGGGCTTGTAGCCATCTTTCGTTGGCTTCGCGGAGTGTATGCTCCTTCAGCATTAGCTTGCACGTGGCAAACGGCATACCTATGCGCTCTTTATCTTGAAGAATCTGCTTGGTCGTGCCCTGCCTGGCAAGTTCGTCTGCCCTACAGTTTCCCTCAATGTCCCTGTGTCCCGGGACCCATGTGAGGTTCACGCGGTTCTGTTGGGCCATCTCTTGAAGAGATCGACGACAGCTGAGCGTCAGTTCAGAGTTGAACGAGTAGGAGCCAAGGGATTTGATGGCCGCTTGGCTGTCGCTGAAAATACAGATATCCTGTCCGATGGTGCGTTCACCTATCCAAGTCGCGGCGTCCATGATTGCTGAAACTTCAGCATGGAAGACGCTGCAGTGATCAGGTAGTCTAAAGGAGAGTTCTAGGTCCAAATCCCTTGAGTAAACCCCTCCTCCGACTCTGCCGTCTAACTTCGAGCCGTCGGTGTATATAAAAGTGCCGCCATTAGTAGCGGGACACCGATCTATGTTCTCCCAGTCTTCCCTGCTGGGAATGTTTATTCTAAAACAACAATCTCCGATTGTTGTGGTCGCACACCGATCTGTGCTCAGAGGGAGAAAGCTGTAAGATCTTAGAATACAGGAGTGTCCAATAGTGCTTGCGCCCCAGACGGACGTTTCCCTTAGACGCACAGCCGATGCTGCTGCTGCCCGGTACCCTTCCAGATCGAGTGGCAAAAAGCCAAGAATGGCCTGGAGAGCTTCATTGGGCGTTGTTCTTAACGCCCCGCTTATACAGATCATGCTCGATCTGTGGACTTTCCCTAACAGATTTAGGTTTGTTGCCTTTCTTAGCGCAGGCCACCATACCACGACTCCATACAGCATAATTGGCTGGATTATCGCAGTGTAGATCCATCTGCAAATTTTGGGTCTGAGCCCCCATTTTTTGCCAATGGCTCTTTTACACGTGTAAAGTGCAATGCACGCTTTCCTCTGGCGCTGGATGACATTCTCCTTCCAGTTAAGCTTTCTATCTAGAACTGTGCCTAGGAATTTGGCTTTGTCAGCTAAGTTCAGGCGCACGCCATCTAGTTCTGGTAGGTTCAACGGTGGTATCTTGTACCGCCTGGTATAAAGGACAAGCTCCACCTTTCCCGGGTTGATGCTAAGTCCGCAGCGAGAGGACCATGAAGAAACTTCTCGCAGTGCTACTTGCATCAAGTCACACAGGGTTTGTGGGAATTTGCCCCTATATGCAATAGCTAAATCGTCTGCATATGCCACTATCTTCCCCCCCCCACCTTGTGTCTCGTAGCAGCGAGTTTACGGTGAGGTTCCATAGGAGCGGGGAGAGAACACCACCCTGAGGCGTTCCTCTTGTGACATAGCGTGAAAGATCAACTGTTCCCAGTGAAGAAACTATTTTCCTTCCCTTTAGTAGTTGATCAATTAGTCCAATAAGAGACCTATTTATGCCCAGGTTTGTTAAAGCAGTGTTAATAGCCTCCGGCCTTATATTGTTGAAAGCCCCTTCAATGTCCAGAAAGGCCACGAGACAGTACTCCTTTTCATGCAATGATTTTTTAACAATAGAGACTAGGCTGTGGAGCGCAGTTTCCGTTGATTTACCTTTGGTGTATGCATGTTGATAGCTAGAAATAAGGTTGCTATCAATAGTAGAAGAGAGATAATCGCTAATTATCCTCTCGAAGGTTTTAAGTGCAAAAGACGAGAGACTGATCGGTCTGTAGTCTTTAGGCTCATAGTGTGAGGCCTTCCCAGCCTTTGGAATAAAGACTACCGTGGCACTTCTCCAGGAGCACGGAATGTAATTAAGAGCCAGGCAGGCTGAATAGAGAACTACCAGCCATTAAGCTGATATTTCCAGCGTGTTTATGAGTTGTGCGGGGAAAATCCCGTCTGGCCCAGCTGCCTTGAACGGCTCAAAGCTTTTGATTGCCCACCTTACCCTTTCCTCCGTAATGGGTATGTTTACCGCCAGGTTTGTTGCAGATGCTACAGGTGCATCACACAAGTTCCCCGGAAAGTGTGTGTTTAGGAGCAGCTCCAGGGTTTCCCCTTCCGTGCTGGTCCAAGATCCGTCAGGCTTCCGTAAATAGCTAATGGCTGTTTGAGTTTTTGATAGCACTCGTCTAAGTCTCGCTGTATCATCGACTTTTTCGACCCCGGTGCAGAAATTTCTCCACGAAGTTCTCTTCGCTTGCCTTAGAGCCTTTTTATAGGCCCTCAGTTTAGCTTTATATTCGAGCCATTCAGGCTCCGTACCGATGCTCTTGGCCTTGTTAAATTGCTTCCTGCATGATATACGGAACGAATCCAGGTCGTAAGACCACCAGTGGGGTCTATGTTTGCCGCGTGGTTTTGGTACTGGACAAGCCTGCTCTAGGGCATTTGAGAGCGCCGTTGTAAAGGTCGTTACCAGATCATCCAGTTCACCCACTGATGAGGGGGCTTGTGGAGGTAATACTGGTAGGTCCCTAGCTAATATTTGGTTATGTAGCTGCCAGTTAGTGTTGCGTGGATTTCGTTTCATAACTGGCTGCTCAACAATAAAGTCTAACACAATTTCTATGTACCGATGGTCAGAAAATGAATGCTCATCAAGAACACGCCATATTCTGACCCACTCATAAGCGCCTTCGCTACAAACAGTGAGGTCTATAACCTCCCTACGAGCTTTAGTTATAAAAGTAGGCTCGTTACCCACGTTACAAACCACCAGGTTAGTTGTTAGTAGGTAGTCAAACAGAGACTCGCCCCTAGCGTTAATATCGGAGCTTCCCCACTGGACGTGATGAGCATTAGCGTCAGCTCCAATAATAAGATGGCCCGTACAGAAATTATCCACCAGATCTTTCACCTCCTTTTGTGGAGGAGGTTCTTCGGCGTCATAGGGCATATAGACCGACGACATCGTTAGGCTGGTGCTGCCGACTGTTAAGCTGGCAGCTGTAACGTCACCATTTGAGTAGTTGGGTAATAGAAAGGTGTTTAGCTCAGACTTTACCAAAATACAGGTTCTGACCTTGCCCTCATCATGGGCTTGGATGAGCTTGTACCCCTTAGTCCCCAATCCACAGATCCTAGAGCTATTGACCCAGGGCTCTTGGATAAGGACCACGTCTACGTCGCCTTTAGAAAGACGACTGCTTAAAACAGCCGAGGCTGCTTTAGATTTGTGCAGATTTATCTGAAGCACCACCAACATGAGAGAGCTCAGACTTCCCTGCCGCCAGCGTGTCGTCGAGGTCTGGCCTGTTCCGGGGGCTGTCTCTCAACGAGGAGTTGGTCAGAGCACCTGCACGATTTGGCGTGGCGGGAACCCTGCTGTCTGAAGCAGCATCAACGTTAGTGTGCTCAGGTTTAGCCACGATCGTGACGTCGAGGACTTCTTCGTCAAGCAGGCTTTCTTCTATCGCCGAGTTGTTCGCAGCACCATCGCAATTTGACGTGGCGGATAACATACTTTCCGCGTCGGACTCCGCTGCTTCCCCTTCCGATGCCTCGATCTCCGAGTCCTCCGGAGCGTCCGGAATAGCAGCGCGCTGTGCATCGCCACGGTATACGTGGATCACGATCTGACCCAAGCCGTAATGGACTCGTCCGTTGCACCGTTTAAGGGGCTCGAGCGCCTCCTTATTCAGAGTGATAACCACCTGTCTATTGGGCCCAACCACATCATCGACCAGATTGACGCCTCAATCCTGCGTCGGGAGAGACGGATTCCAGACCTGCAGCATCTCAAGAATATTCTCGGGTTCTGCAGGGACGGCAGGAATCCATGCCCTTGCCCTTGGCCGAGCAGGAATGTCCTTCCAGTCGACGACATCTAGTCTTGCCCCTGGGTAGACTTCACCCAGTCTTGCAACTGCTGCCTTATACAGTGCGACAGTTCTTGCATCCTCGCACGCGAAAATTTTGATCTGACCTTGGTGCCAGCCCGCGTCAGTACCTCGCGGCGGACTACCCGGAGACTCACGCATTAAGTCGAGGAGGGCCCCCTGCGGGTTAGGGGTTTAGAATATGCCCGAGGTAGGCATACCGGTCGTAAGAGGCGACTAATATGCACATAGGTAATTGACGTGCACTCGATGGTTGATCTACGGATATGATGCCTCTCACCTCTCTTTACCCATCTTCTCCTTCCTCACGGATGGAGGGATGACATGACCTAGAAGGTTCCACTGGTCATACCAAATCGCTACCACGACAGTCGGGCAGTACCGCAAGGGAGTACCGCATCGTACCGGGGTCATATCCGGCCAAGGACTGTCAACTTCGGCATCACTCCCCAAAACCTTCGGGGAGTATATTGCTGTTAACAACAACAACAACAGGGCCCTGCCCATTTCATTCCGGACATACAGCCACCGGTCTTTGGGGATGGACCAACGGTCGGCAGAGCCCCATACCGCGGTAAGACCATAGTTACTCCCTGAGGCGGCCCGGTATCAGTGAGGCTCCGTTCGACTACAGCCACGATTTGCCTCCCGGCTGCAAACGTCCAATGGGCACGGTATCGCATAACACCCTGGATTGGGAGGGAAAAGTTTTGCACATTTATATAGCGAGCCGCTTGCTTCAAGACAGACGCCCGCTTACAGCCGCACCTCATGGTGTACAGACGCTGCGAAAAAGACCCCGGTGAGCCCTTAAACCAAGTATGTCAGAGTGGCCCCACCGGGGCTCCCCCCACCGGGGCTCCCTAGGTAGCTCAACGTTGCCCAGAGTGCACGAACGAGGACGCAAGAGTCGGGATTGAGCGCGGTCACTCAGCAACCACACCCCATTACACTCCAAATCCTCATATAACTCTGTTGAATTTTAGTGTCCTAGCATGAATACTTCCGACATGAAAAATCCCATTTTTATGTGAGATACCCGCGCCTTTTCCCCTATCCCTCTTAATTCGTCGATGGTTTTCAGTTTCTGTTCTAAAGTTGGTTATGATCGGTCAATCCGTTTAGAACGCAACTTAAGTTATGCATACATACACAAATACAATATTTGAATCTTATATAATATATATGTAGTAGACGCAGACGTCCTGTCTAAATGTGAGCTCACTGTACCCACCTTTTACAACTCTCCTCTCTATTTTTCTTCGCCTTCACAATATCTCCCTCCCTTTTTCTCTCTATTTCCCTCTTTCCTTCTTCTATATCCCTGTTAATTTAGGTATAATTCTACCCATGTACCAAATTTGAAGGAAAACGCACCATGTATAAGATATTTTCGAATAGATCGCTGGTCCAATTCCTGGAATTAAGAAATTGTGAATCTAAACCATTCTCGAATACACTTTATTCATACTTCGTTATTTCTGAATTTAGGAAGTTAACTTCTTTTACGTATACTGGCTACACGCGGTTTTTTTACTTTTATTTTGATTTTTAAAAATCTTAAATATTTAGTGCTCACAGTTATAAGGCCGCACTGCGTGCCTTGCAGTCTTACACAACAACTTATTGATGAGTGCGTCGCAGTCCTTAATGACAATGAATATCGGCCGTTACAGCCCATTGATAGAGTTTTAAAGTAGTCGATGAAGAAAAAAAAGTTAAAATTTCCAAATGCTCGACTTATCAAGTGTTCGAGGTTTCGGGAGTGCACAGTATTTTTACTGTGTTAAAAAATCTTACTTAGTTCGGTCACATATATTAGGGGTATTCGGCATCACGATGCAAGGGCATCGTTGCATAGCAAATTATTATAGCAAAACAATGTCAAGCTAGCAACAAACTACACGCGCATGCAAATGTCAAGCAATTTGCAGAATGCAACACAAAAAATATATTGCATAGCATTTTGTTGCATTGCATACGTAGGAACAGCTGTTGATATACATATGAGTGCTGTCAGACGTTCAATATGAATAGTGATCCGTATTGATGGATCGGCTTGAATTCAAAATAGCTTCATCTCCCAAATAAAAAAAAATGACGGGAGAGATAGATATTATTAAGATGAGTTAAAATATACGATATATATTTTTGGAGCGAACATAAAAAAACAACAGTTATTAAGGGTCAAAGTTCATTTAAAGCGTTTTTTTAAATCAAAATTCACAAAAACTAATGAAACGATTCTACAATATCAATTAACTTTTATTTGATGTACCGTTGTTTGAGGTGCAAAACCGTTTATATGCAAAATTTAAAGCATTTCCGTAGGGGTACTGTGGATAGAGTAGCCAATGCGGAAATGTGTTCTAAGGGTTACAATAATACCTATCGCTATCAATTTTTAGTTTTTTATAAGAGAGCTCGAGCTTTTCTTCAGTTGTTTTATACAATACTAGCTGACCCCGCAGGCGTTGCCCTGCGTAAAATTGTGTCTTTAAAATCACAATTTCTATAACCGATAGTTTGTTAATCCGCGGCCTTTTTTTACCAAAAAATATATATTTTTAAAAGTTTCAGAATAATTTTTACCATCGGTCTTTTTCTACTTGAAAATCCATTTTTTTCTCTTTTTATGGGGGGGTTTTTCTTTTCAAAATAGAAAAAAATTCAAATACTTACTGTTCCTTTTTAAAAAAAAGAATTGAATAGGTTAGGTTCAAGTGGCTGCCGCAGAGGCACACTTAGGCCAGTTTTGAAAGGCCCGTTGTGATACCACCAACACAAGGAAAGTCAGTCCCGGGACCCAGCCATATGGAAAATCCCTGAGTTGTTGGGATTTTCCACATAGCAGAATCCCGGGACTGACACTCCTAAACCGACACCGTTACTCATCCTCGAACCACTTAGATGACTTTATGAATCCCATCAAGTCCTTTATGTCCAGTTCCGCGATCTGGCTTAGGCTATCCAGGAACGGAACTCCCAAAAAGCGCGTTCTCGCGCCGCTTAAAGCCGGACAGTTGCAGATGAGGTGCTCCACTGTTTCCTCCTCCTCATCATCTTTGCAACTCCTGCAGCATCGTCGGACACCCTTGCAGCCATCTTTCGTTGGCTTGACGGAGTGTGTGCTCCTTCAGCATTAGTTTGCATGTGGCAAACGGCATACCTAAGCGCTCTTTATCCTGAAGAACCTGCTTGGTCGTGCCCTGCCTGGCAAGCTCGTCTGCCTTACAGTTTCCCTCAATGTCCCTATGTCCCGGGACCCATATGAGGTTTACGCGGTTCTGTTGGGCCATCTCCTGAAGATATCGACGACAGCTGAGCGTCAGTTCAGAGTTGAACGTGTATGAGCCAAGGGATTTGATGGCCGCTTGGCTATCGCTGAATATAGCGATATCTTCTCCGATAACACGTTTGCTTAACCAGTCCGCGGCGTCCAGGATTGCCGAGACTTCCGCCTGGAAGACGCTACAATGATCAGGTAGTCTGAAGGAGAGCTCAAGGTCCAAAACCCTTGAATAAACCCCTCCTCCAACTCTGCCGTCCAACTTCGAGCCGTCGGTGTATATGGAAATGCCACCATTTGTTTCGGGACACCAATCCGTCCTCTCCCAGTCTTCTCTGCTGGGAATGTTTATTTTGAAACAGCTACCCCCGACTGTAGTGGTTGCACAACGATCTGTGCTTAGAGGGAGAAAGCTGAAAGATTCCAGAATACTGGAGTGTCCAATAGTACCCGCACCCCAACTGGAGGTTTCTCTTAGGCCTTCCAGATCAAGTAACAAAATGCCCAGAATGACCTGGAGGGCTTCGTTGGGCGTTGTCCTTAGCGCACCGCTTATACAGATCATATTGGATCTATGGACTTTCCGCAATAGATTCAGGTATGTTGCCTTGCTCAGCGCAGGCCATCATACGACCACCCCATACAGCATGATTGGGCGAATGATGGCCGTGTAGATCCAACTGCATACTCTAGGGCTGAGCCCCCATTTTTTGCCAATGGCTCTTTTGCATGTGTAAAGAGCGATGCAAGCTTTCTTCTGGCGCTGAAGAACATTCAGAGACTGATCGGTCTGTAGTCTTTTGGCTCGTAGTGGGATGCCTTCCCAGCCTTAGGGATAAACACTACCGTGGCGCTTCTCCAGGAGCCCGGAATGTGGTTGATAGCCAGGCAGGCTGTGAAGAGAAATACCAGCCATTTAGCTGATGTCTCCAACGTGTTTATAAGTTGCGCGGGGATAATCTCGTCCGGCCCGGCAGCCTTATACGGTTCAAAACTCGTAACTGCCCACCTTACCCTTTCCTCAGTGATGGGTATATTTACTGCCAGGTTTGTTGCAGGTGCTAGTGGTGCGTCATGCAGATTCCCCGGAAAATGTGTATTCAAGAGCAGCTCCAGGGTTTCCTCTTCCGTGCTGGTCCAGGATCCGTCAGGTTTTCGCAAATAGCTGATGGCTGTTTGACTTTTCGAGAGGACTCGTCTAAGTCTCGCTGTGTCGTCGACCTTTTCGACGCCAGTGCAGAAATTTCTCCACGAGGTTCTCTTCGCCTGTCTCAGAGCTTTTGATGGGGCTTGTGAGGGCAGTACTGGCAGGTCTCTGTCTAATATTTCATTGTGTAACTGCCAATTAGTGTTACGTGGATTGCGCTTCATGATTGGTTGTTCTACAATAAAGTCTAGAACCATTTCTATGTAACGGTGGTCGGAGAATGAATGTTCTTCCAGAACCCGCCATTTTCTGACCCACTCATAAGCGCCTTCACTACAGATAGTGAGGTCTATGACCTCCCTGCGGGTCTTAGTGATAAAAGTAGGCTCATTACCCATGTTGTAAATTACCAGGTTGGTTGTTAAGAGGTAATCAAACAGAGACTCGCCCCTGGGCTTGATATCGGAGCTCCCCCTTTGGACATGGTGAGCATTAGCGTCCGCTCCAATAATAAGATTACCCGTGCAGAAATTTGACACCAGGTCTTTCACCTCCGTTTGTGGTGGGGATTCTTCGGCGTCGTAGGGCATATAGACCGACGCCACCGTCAGGCGGGTGCTGTCGACTGTGAATAGGTTCGTTGCTGGATAACCCATCACAACGTAACACAAACATAAACGTCATTGATCATCAAGAACGCTTTATATAAAATAACAAAAATTCGCACCATACAAAATGTATGGGAAATTTTTTTTTTTTTTTTGGAATTTTTCGGGATTTTTTGTGGATATTCTTCGATTCTGGCCAGAGAACAATCTGAATTGGTGTCCATCATCCAAATCGGTGCAGGCGTTCTTGAGTTATAAGTGTTTGTACTAACGCCACTTTCTTTTATATATATAGATAACAAAAATTCGCACCATACAAAATGTATGGGAATTTTTTTTTTTTTTTGGAATTTTTCGGGAATTTTTTTGGATATTCTTCGATTCTGGCCAGAGAACAATCTGAATTGGTGTCCATCATCCAAATCGGTGCAGGCGTTCTTGAGTTATAAGTGTTTGTACTAACGCCACTTTCTTTTATATATATAGATAACAAAAATTCGCACCATACAAAATATATGGGAAAATTTTTTTTTTTTTTTTTTGGAAATTTTTCGGGAATTTTTTTTGGATATTCTTCGATTCTGGCCAGAGAAAAATCTGAATTGGTGTCCATCATCCAAATCGGTGCAGGCGTTCTTGAGTTATAAGTGTTTGTACTAACGCCACTTTCTTTTTATATATAGATAACAAAAATTCGCACCATACAAAATGTATGGGAAAATTTTTTTTTTTTTTTTTGAAATTTTTCGGGAATTTTTTTGGATATTCTTCGATTCTGGCCAGAGAACAATCTGAATTGGTGTCCATCATCCAAATCGGTGCAGGCGTTCTTGAGTTATAAGTGTTTGTACTAACGCCACTTTCTTTTATATATATAGATAACAAAAATTCGCACCATACAAAATGTATGGGAAATTTTTTTTTTTTTTTTGGAATTTTACGGGAATTTTTTTTGGATATTCTTCGATTCTGGTCAGAGAACAATCTGAATTGGTGTCCATCATCCAAATCGGTGCAGGCGTTCTTGAGTTATAAGTGTTTGTACTAACGCCACTTTCTTTTATATATATAGATAACAAAAATTCGCACCATACAAAATGTATGGGAATTTTTTTTTTTTTTTTGGGAATTTTTTTGAATATTCTTCGACTCTGGCCAGAGAACAATCTGAATTGGTGTCCATCATCCAAATCGGTGCAGGCGTTCTTGAGTTATAAGTGTTTGTACTAACGCCACTTTCTTTTATATATATAGATGTTATTTTTTATTGAAAATATTTTAGTTTAGAGCTTTCAAAGAATTTAATACATTGAAAATTGTATAAAAAAAGTATATTTAATTTTTGAAATTAAATAGAATAAAGTAACGTATAGTATAAAAAATATTTCATAGAATAAAAAAAAAAAACCTTTAAAAAGTTATCGTAAATTAATATCCTATTTCTCCACCACTTTTTTGGTTACTTTATCTATTCTCCTAAGCAAGAAAGTTAACAGTTTACGGCAAATTTCGATTGGCATGTAAAAAAGGATTTTTGGGTATTTTTCCGACATTGGCGGCCGACGTAGTGTAGCGGTTAAGTGCTCTGCCTACTACACCAAGTCGTGGCATATCGATGCCCGGCAAAACCAACATAAAAAATTATTTAGTTTGGCAAACTATTTCAGCCATGAGAAGCGTCTCGGCAAAACACATTTGCTTTGCAAGTGCCGCTCGGAGTCGGCAAAAAACTGTAGATCTCGCCAACTTGTAGGAAAAAATATAGTTTAAAAAAACTAAAACTCCCGCTTTTAGAGAATAGTGAACTAAGAAGTTGAAAATAATTTAAAAAAAACCCTACACAGTAGTATTGTGGAAAAAGCGTGGTCCGCTTTGTTCCAAAATCTTCGTTTTTTATTTAAATTATTTTTAACTTTTTAGTGCAATATTCTTTAAAAGCGTGTGTTTTCGCCATATTCATTTTTTACTTTTTAGTTAAATGTTTTATGAAGTAATCGATAAATATATCGAAATATTCCAAAGTCCAATAGAAACCTGTGGACCTTCTCTTTCGTTTGATACCCAGATTGTAGGCATTATGACCGATAACTTACTTACTTACTTAAAATATCCTTTAACCGCCTAGGCTATTTTGGACGTCTAACATGTTTCGGCTCTTATTTGAGCCAACTGGCGCCAATTGGAGACACCGCGTGTTCTCAGATCTGCCTCCACTTGGTCCTGCCATAGGAGAGGTTGCCTCCCTCTTCCTCTACTTCCACCGACGGGTGCCGATAAGAATACCTTCTGGGCCGGAGCGTCTTCTCTCATTCGCACCACATGACCTAGCCAGCGAAGCCGCTGGGTTTTGATTCGCTGAACTATGTCGACGTCTGCGTAAAGCTTATATCTTATATATTATGATATCTTTTTCGGTACTCGCCGTCGCCAACTTTTAGGGGTCCATAAATCTTTCGAAGAATTTTTCTCTCGAATACTCCCAAAGGACTGTACTTCTCAATTGCCTACTCTGCCCAAAGAAGCATTTGTTTGCAAGAGTTATCCTTCGATGGATTTCCAGGCTTACATTGTTGTTGGTACTAATGCTGCTTCCCAGGTATACAAAGTCCCTTACCAAGACGCGAATGCCCTGACTCTTTGCATGATGCCAGCAGGTACTTCCTTTTACCTTCGTTCACCACCGAACCCATTTTTCCGCTTCTTTTTCTCCAACATCAAATTAAAGAAATCGCACGATAGGGTGTCGCCCTGCCTGAAACCTCGCTTAGTTTCGAACGGCTCGGAGAGGTCCTTCCGAATTTTAACGTCGCCTTATAGGCATCGTCCTTTCTTTTGACTCCGTCTTTGTACTCTCTATCATCGTACCAGATGCTTTTTTTCACTTTCCGGAATCGAATTACTTTTTCGGCTGCGGTAAGAAGTGCTCCGGAAATATGTTCCCACTGCTCATGCACTCCGTTGGGTTGAATTGTGCTCTCAGAGAGCAGGTGTGATCTGCGAAATAATTGGCTGCCTGTTGTGACTGCAGTTATTCGACGTCGAAATATACAGAAGTCCAAACGAAACCTCTGCACCTCCCCTTTCGTTTGATGCCCATATTGTAGGGAAATTTAAAGGTTTTTGGGCAATCACATTTTGACCGATAACTCAGTTATCGATAAATTTATCGAAATATATCGAAATCCAAATGATACCTGTGGCCTTCCACTTTCGTTTGATACATTGGTCGGCAAACATAACCCGTGCGGGTATTACGCTCTTCACATATATTCTTACACTCTTCTGATGAGAGCGAAAAAGCACTTGCGGCACAGTGGTACGTACTGTCGCTTTGTTGATTGTTTTATGTGATAGTAAATTATTCGCGATTTAAAATGAATCAAAGAGTAATTCTAAATAATTTGTCACTGTGAACCAAGCGAGTGAGAAAATCCGCAATATGAAAAATTGTTTAGAATTGCACTAATTCTTTTACGATTTCAGATACTTTCGCTAAAATAAATAGAAAAGAAGGAGGGAATTTCAAAGAACGTAAGACCTCAAAAATGTCAAAATCTTTATGGAAAATATTATAATGCCTCTTAATGTTCTACTCCCGGTTCATAATAGAAGCATAACATAAGAGGCATTGCATTTTTCCAAAGGCATCGGAAATCATGAAAAAATGTTTGCCATTCATTTTAAGACACGCATAAATATTATCATTAAAATTTTGCATCAAAGCGATAGCGTTGTTACTTTCTTGCTGTCGGTTAAGCAACTGACACTCTCGCATTTACCAACATGTACTAAAAAAAAACGCCGGCCACTGGTTTGATACCCATATTGTAAGGGAATTTTAAGGTATTTGGGCCTCACATCAGTTGTCGAAAAATTTATCGAAATATATCAAAGTCCAAATGAAACCAGGGACCCTCATCTTTTGTTTGATACCCGTATTGTAGAAAAATTTAAAGGTTTTTGCGCAATCACATTTTGACCGATTACTCCGTTATCGATAAAATTATCGTAATCTATTGAAGTCCAAATGAAACCTGGGGCCTTCCCCTTTCGTTTGATACCCATATTGTAAGGAAATTCAAAGGTTTTTGAGCATTCACATTATGGCCGATAATTCAGTTATCGATAAATTCATCGAAATATATCGGAGTCCAAATGAAACCTGGGGCCTCTCCCTCTCGCTTGATACCCATATTTCAGGGAAATTTTAAGGTTCTTGGGCAATACCCGGGTACCCGGGCCGTTCGGGCAATGCCCGATTACCCGGGCAGGCTGTTACCCGGGCCCGCTATTACCCGGGTAATACCCGGGCATCATATGGCAAACTTCTACTGTAAGCATGCTTGGTTTCTTTCAAATATTCAATTCAGTGTACCAGGCGCACAGAATTTATATGTAAGCAAATCAAAAAAGCTGAAATGAAAATTCAGTTTCTTCAGTTTTAGGCAAAATATAAGATTCATGAGGAAGTTTATGAAATTTCTTTCATATGAATTTGTGATGTGAACTTCTAAAGCTGTTAACAACAATATATTAGTAAGAGCATAAAAATGGCATTTTGTAAATATCTCAAAAGTTTTGCGTTTCATTTAAAAGAGATACTCGCTGTGATTTTTTCAACCCTTTTGTATATTGAATGGTATCTACATGAAACTTGGGTTGTATCTGTTGTTCTTTGTCGCTACCTCTAAACATAATTCTACAGTTTAGTCCCTATAAAGGTTTTAGTCAAAATCATCAGGAAAACTAAATCCCGAAAATCCTATGTATATTTTACTGAAGCAAAGGATGAATGCTTTCACCCCATCAAGTAAAAACTTTCAAGGCGACGTAAAAGAGCCAACCTTAATTTTAAAATTGTTCCATCATTTTTGGATTTAAAGCTAACATAAAAATAAACATACATAGCTATAATATTTATATTCGGTCTTATTGTCGTACACATTGCTGTAGTATTAAAATTTGAAACAGGTTGCTGGCGTATTTGTCAGTGCAGCTGATACTTTTTCGAAACAAATTTTTGTTCAAGTTTTGTATCAGGCGCACAAAATTTACATGAAATAATAATAGGTTGCTACAAAAACAAAAATTCAATTGGAATAAAAATTTCTGCCTCAAACTGGTGTGTACAGAAGGGGGCGTAAGTTAGGCTACTGCCCCTAATTCACTCAACCATATGCTAAAGAAAATCATTTTTATTGATAAAAAAAAGTCGGTATTTTCGTTGTACTATTATTTTTAGTGTTAAAAGTGAGGATTTTACAACAGTAACAGTAACAGCTACCAATTGGTAGGGTGTGTCGAGTATAATGCCACATCAAAAAACTTTAGAAACTTTCGTCAAGAAAATATTCTCAGAAAAAAAATGTAACTCTTACGATAAGTAATGCGTTTTATTCTTTGGGTCGCAGCAACCACATGGTGGTAAGTTTTGGAACAGTCTTCCGATGTGGGGTAATCTTCGACGTTAACCATATGTTCGCTAATAATGTTTTTATACATTTTTAAGATAAAACAAGTAAGGAAAGCTGTCTTCGGCTGTGCCGAAGGCTAAATACCTTTCATGAATAAGCGTCACGATTTTCACTGTTTGATCCCAGTACAGCCTGTGTGAATTTAACTTAAGCTCATACCGAAATTATTGGAACTATCGATTATATAGTGGCGATGTGTTATATTGGTCCAATCTCATTGACATTCCACATTCTAAAATAGCAATAGGTACGAAATTTCACGTTCCTACCTATATAATTACAGGAGTTATCTACCAAAATCCGTTTATCGGAACAATCGATTGTATGGGGGCTATGTGAAATATTTATCCCATTTCGATGATTTTCAACATCGATATATCAGATATAAAAATAGCAATACGTCTAAAATTTCATGTTCCTACGTGTTTAATTACAGGAGTTATAGTCCAAAATCCGTTTATCGGAACAATCGATTGTATGGGAGCTATGTGAAATATTTATCCCATCTCGATAATTTTCAACATCGATGTTTCACATATAAAAATAGCAATACGTCCAAAATTTCACGTTCCTACGTGTTTAATTACAGGAGTTATAGCCCAAAATCCGTTTATCGGAACAATCGATTGTATGGGAGCTATGTGAAATATTTATCCCATCTCAATGATTTTCAACATCGATATTTCATATATAAAAATAGCAATACGTCCAAAATTTCACGTTCCTACGTGTTTAATTACAGGAGTTATAGCCCAAAATCCGTTTATCGGAACAATCGATTGTATGGGAGCTATGTGAAATATTTATCCCATCTCGATGATTTTCAACATCGATGTTTCACATATAAAAATAGCAATACATCCAAAATTTCACGTTCCTACGTGTTTAATTACAGGAGTTATAGCCCAAAATCCGTTTATCGGAACAATCGATTGTATGGGAGCTATGTGAAATATTTATCCCATCTCAATGATTTTCAACATCGATATTTCACATATAAAAATAGCAGTACGTCCAAATTTTCACGTTGCTACGTGTTTAATTACAGGAGTTATAGCCCAAAATCCGTTTATCGGAACAATCGATTGTACGGGGGCTATATGTAATATCGGTCCGATCTTGCTAGTTCCGACAAATGATTGCTATATTGGAAAATGGTGGCCGCATACAAAATTTCAGCCAAATATCTCAAAAACTGAGGGACTAGTTTGCGTTCAAACAGACAGACAGACAGACAGACGGACATGGCTAAATCAACTCATCTCGTCATCCTGATCATTTCGGTATACTTATTGATGGGTCTATCTCTTCTTCTTCTCATACTTACAAACATCGGACCAAAGTTATAATACCATTTCATGTTCATGAAAGGTATAAATATAAACTTTTTAAATTGTTTTAAAAATGGGTACCAGTTATTTTTCAATCCTACAATCCTCAACGGGAATTATTTATAAAAAAATTTAACTTTTTTTATTCGGGACGCTACGGAAATGATTTTTTAATTTTTAAGAAACGGCTACTAGATATTTTTTTCAATCCTACAATGCTTGGTAAAAAAATTAATCACCTACATACATATACACATCGGAAATTATTTTTAAAAAAAATTAAATTTTTTTTGTACAGGACGCTACTGGAATATTTTTTTAAATTTTTGGGAAAAGGCCACTCGATTTTTTTGTTTTCAATTTTAAAGTCAAACGAAGTTGATTACATACATACATACATATACACACCATGTGTCTTGCTATGTTTCTCAATTATCATGTTTTTGTTAAGAGATTTAAAAGTTTACATAAAAATTTTATAAATTTCCGTGTGCGGTTCTTATATTGTGCCTAAAACTGTATAAACCAATTTTTCATTTCAGATTTTTTCATTTGCTTACATATTAATTCTGTGCGCCTGGTACACTCAATTGAATTTTTTAAAGAAACCAAGCATGCTTACAGTAGAAGTTTGCCATATGATGCCCGGGTATTACCCGGGTAATGCCCGGGTAATAGAATGCCCGGGTACCCGGGTCTTCGGGTATCATCAGCTCTATTTGATACCCATATTTTAGGGAAATTTTAAGGTTTTTGGGCATTCATATTTTGACTCAATTATCGATAAATTTATCGACATATGTCGATGTCCAAATGAAACCTGGAGCCTTCCCCTTTCGTTGTTTGGTACCCATGTTGTACGGAAATATTAAGATTTTTGGGCAAACACATTTTGACCGATAACTAAGTTATCGATAAGTTTATCGAAATATATCGATGTCCAAATGAGACCTGGGGCCTTTCCCTTTCGTTTGACACCCATATTGTAGGGAAGTTTTAAGGTTTTTGGGCAATCATATTTTGACCGATAACTCAGTTATCGATAAATTTATCTAAATATGTCTAGGTCCAAATGAAACCTGGGGCCTTCCCCTTTCGTTTGATACCCATATTGTAGCAAAATTATAACGTTTTCGGGCAACCACATTTGACCGATAACCCAGTTACCGATAAATCTATCGAAATATGTCGATGTCCAAATGAAACCTGGGGCCTTCCCCTTTCGTTTGGTACCCATATTGTCGGGAAATGTTAAGGTTTTTGGGCAATCATATTTTGACCGATAACTCAGCTATCGATCAATTTATCAAAATATATGGGACATTCCACCCAAAAGAGGAAAAGTACCAAATTTTTAAAGTGCCATAAACTCCCACTGCTCTGACAGAACTTTACAATAAACGTCTTTTTATTATCATGGGTTAGGGGTAACTAGTTGCATAGCTAAATTTTTAGGGAACTGCATCGATAAAACTGAAAAAACTTAAAAATTGTATCACGAAAAAAACAGGAAAATGTCCCAGGAGTCACACTCTTTAACCTTTGTAAAAAGTTTCCAAAAGCTAATACTGATCTTATTTTTAAAGAATATGGTACTATGTAGTATGTACTTTCGATCATATACAAATTGTAGTTCAAAGTTGAACTGTAAAGCTAAAATTCGTTTTCGTGCTCAAAAAGGTGCAACAAAGGGATTTTTCCCAGGAGTCACACTCACTTACTTAGTAGTTATAAAACTATTTGTTGTTATTTCGCCAATTCTTTTAATGCATTTATTGTATTGGATATTTATCCATGTCGATAAATATATTTCATAGCAATTGAAGTCCCAATTCCATTCCATTTATTTAAACAATAATTAGTACAATGAGATTTAACATCTTTTGTAGTACAACAATAAGTATGATAATTTTAATAATAAAAACATTTTAATTAATTTAATTTAATTTAGTTAACAAAAATTTTAAATGTCAGTTTATTAAGTCAAAGTTGACTAAGCTCTCGAGTCAAATATCCCAGGAGTCACGATCAAATGTCCCATATCGATGATACCCATATTGTAAGGAATTTTTTAGGTTTTTGGGCAATCATAATTTGACCGATAACTCAGTTATCGATAAATTTATCAAAATAGTGTCAGTTGACACTTTTTCCATTTTCGAAATGGAAATAAGGTCAGTTGACTTAACGTCTCTTTGTCAATATGTTTATTGACGTTATTTCCTAATTGAAATGGGAATAGCGTCAACATTGCTTATAGCATGTCAACTGAACATCACGCGATGTTTGATGATGTGATTTTCAACATTACAAAAAGCGTCTCGTTTTATAATATGATTTCAATTTAAAATACTCAATGGTACGATTTTTTCAATTGTAAATTTTTATTTAAGAATCTGATATAAATCAATCGATATTTAATTATAAATTGAATTTTTTCTTTCAAATTCATCTGAAAAAGCGCCGCAGGCAAATATTTGAAATTAAAAAACCGCATGATTTTAAATTCAAAATTTGTATTAGTTAATCCGTTATGATGACCGTTTGTTAGTGAGGAGGAAATAAACAGTTGCATATAACCATTGATCAGTTTATAATTGAGTGAATCAAAAAAGTCCAAAATGTCGTTAAAGTGCTCTTTTATAGAAGGGCTTAGGAAAAATTCAAAATTATTATTGGAATCAAGTTCTTCCTTTCAAAGACATGTCCATTAACCCGGATTGGGAGTGTAATGGGGTGTGGTTGCTGAGTGACCGCGCTCAATCCCGACTCTTGCGTCCTCGTTCGTGCACTCTGGGCAACGTTGAGCTACCTAGGCTCGCGGCAGAAAGAGAGGGAGCCCCGTTGGGGCCACTCTGACATACTTGGTTTAAGGGCTCACCGGGGTGTTTTTCGCACCGTCTGTACACCATGAGGTGCGGCTGTAAGCGGGCGTCTGTCTTGAAGCAAGCGGCTCGCTATATAAATGTGCAAAACTTTTCCCTCCCAATCCAGGGTGTTATGCGATACCGTGCCCATTGGAAGTTTGCAGCCGGGAGGCAAATCGTGGCTGTAGTCGAACGGAGCCTCACTGATACCGGGCCGCCTCAGGGAGTAACTATGGTCTTACCGCGGTATAGGGCTCTGCCGCGGCGGACGAAACACTTCCCCTTACACTACCCTTGACCCTAAGCTGGCCTTGTCCGGCGAGGGGTCGTACGAACAAGATGAAGAACACACAAAATACAAAGCAATTAACGACTTCGTTTACTCCGCAGCAGAGAAGAACTATGCTGGAGCAAGCGAAAACACAACGCCGGAGGACAAACTCCGCCTCAAAGTTAACTGGGAGGCCGACAGCGATGGAAACTACGGGTCAGTCATCCCCCAAACTGCTATCAAGTAAGAGTGACTTGATGGGAGCAAGCAGCAGTGCGGCTGCCTACGCAGTCAAGCAGAAAACGGCGGAAGCTAAACTTCCATTAAGCGCTGGTGCGAAACCCAATCTCTTCACATCTGGGGCAATGGTCTCACGACCTGGTTTCAGAGTTTCGAAAGAGAAGGAAGACGCCGCAAAGGGAGAGACCGCGATGGCAACTACGAGTCTGAATCCCCCCCAAGAGGCATCTCCCCGACGCTCTGCGTACTGGGATAAAAGAAAGGCCGCAAGGATCCTTAAAAAATATGAGGGAGCATCGCAGGAGAAGCTGTCGCCGGAAGAAAGGAAGATGGTGGAGGAAGCGAAAGCTCTGGTACCAAATTTCCAGAGGCCCTATGTGCCTAAGAGGGTGAACGGTAATCCCTTCAAACGCCAGAGATCGGACGGAGAGGTAGACCCCCATCCGAAGCGGCATCAGGTCAACCCCGTAGTGGGAAAACTCAGCTTTGCTGAAGTAACCAAGGACAGAATCCTTATAGGTTTCATTGACCGAGGTAACGACCGTTGGTCCATCCCCAAAGACCAGTGGCTGTATGTCCGGAATGAAATGGGCAGGGCCCTCCTCGACTTAATGCGTGAGTCTCCGGGTAGTCCGCCGCGAGGTACTGACGCGGGCTGGCACCAAGGTCAGATCAAAATATTCGCGTGCGAGGATGCAAGAACTGTCGCACTGTATAAGGCAGCAGTTGCAAGACTGGGTGAAGTCTACCCAGGGGCAAGACTAGATGTCGTAGACTGGAAGGACATTCCTGCTCGGCCAAGGGCAAGGGCATGGATTCCTGCCGTCCCTGCAGAACCCGAGAATATTCTTGAGATGCTGCAGGTCTGGAATCCGTCTCTCCCGACGCAGGATTGGGGCGTCAATCTGGTCGATGATGTGGTTGCGCCCAATAGACAGGTGGTTATCACTCTGAATATGGAGGCGCTCGAGCCCCTTAAACGGTGCAACGGACGAGTGCATTACGGCTTGGGTCAGATCGTGATCCACGTATACCGTGGCGATGCACAGCGCGCTGCTATTCCGGACGCTCCGGAGGACTCGGAGATCGAGGTATCGGAAGGGGAAGCAGAGGAGTCCACAGCCCCCGGAACAGGCCAGACCTCGACGACACGCTGGCGGCAGGGAAGTCTGAGCTCTCTTATGTTGGTGGTGCTTCAGATAAATCTGCACAAATCTAAAGCAGCCTCGGCTGTTTTAAGCAGTCGTCTTTCTAAAGGCGACGTAGACGGGGTCCTTATCCAAGAGCCCTGGGTCAATAGCTCTAGGATCTGTGGATTGGGGACTAAGGGGTACAAGCTCATCCAAGCCAATGATGAGGGCAAGGTCAGAACCTGTATTTTGGTAAAGTCTGAGCTAAACACCTTTCTATTACCCAACTACTCAAATGGTGACGTTACAGCTGCCAGCTTAACAGTCGGCAGCACCAGCCTAACGATGGCGTCGGTCTATATGCCCTATGACGCCGAAGAACCTCCTCCACAAAAGGAGGTGAAAGATCTGGTGGATAATTTCTGTACGGGCCATCTTATTATTGGAGCTGACGCTAATGCTCATCACGTCCAGTGGGGAAGCTCCGATATTAACGCTAGGGGTGAGTCTCTGTTTGACTACCTACTAACAACTAACCTGGTGGTTTGTAACGTGGGTAACGAGCCTACTTTTATAACTAAAGCTCGTAGGGAGGTTATAGACCTCACTGTTTGTAGCGAAGGCGCTTATGAGTGGGTCAGAAAATGGCGTGTTCTTGATGAGCATTCATTTTCTGACCATCGGTACATAGAAATTGTGTTAGACTTTATTGTTGAGCAGCCAGTTATGAAACGAAATCCACGCAACACTAACTGGCAGCTACATAACCAAATATTAGCTAGGGACCTACCAGTATTACCTCCACAAGCCCCCTCATCAGTGGGAGAACTGGATGATCTGGTAACGACCTTTACAACGGCGCTCTCAAATGCCCTAGAGCAGGCTTGTCCAGTACCAAAACCACGCGGCAAACATAGACCCCACTGGTGGTCTTACGACCTGGATTCGTTCCGTATATCATGCAGGAAGCAATTTAACAAGGCCAAGAGCATCGGTACGGAGCCTGAATGGCTCGAATATAAAGCTAAACTGAGGGCCTATAAAAAGGCTCTAAGGCAAGCGAAGAGAACTTCGTGGAGAAATTTCTGCACCGGGGTCGAAAAAGTCGATGATACAGCGAGACTTAGACGAGTGCTATCAAAAACTCAAACAGCCATTAGCTATTTACGGAAGCCTGACGGATCTTGGACCAGCACGGAAGGGGAAACACTGGAGCTGCTCCTGAACACACACTTTCCGGGGAACTTGTATGATGCACCTGTAGCATCTGCAACAAACCTGGCGGTAAACATACCCATTACGGAGGAAAGGGTAAGGTGGGCAATCAAAAGCTTTGAGCCGTTCAAGGCAGCTGGGCCAGACGGGATTTTCCCCGCACAACTCATAAACACGCTGGAAATATCAGCTAAATGGCTGGTAGTTCTCTATTCAGCCTGCCTGGCTCTTAATTACATTCCGTGCTCCTGGAGAAGCGCCACGGTAGTCTTTATTCCAAAGGCTGGGAAGGCCTCACACTATGAGCCTAAAGACTACAGACCGATCAGTCTCTCGTCTTTTGCACTTAAAACCTTCGAGAGGATAATTAGCGATTATCTCTCCTCTACTATTGATAGCAACCTTATTTCTAGATATCAACATGCATACACCAAAGGTAAATCAACGGAAACTGCGCTCCACAGCCTAGTCTCTATTGTTGAAAAATCATTGCACGAAAAGGAGTACTGTCTCGTGGCCTTTCTGGACATCGAAGGGGCTTTCAACAATATAAAGCCGGAGGCTATTAACACTGCTTTAACAAACCTGGGCATAAATAGGTCTCTTATTGGACTAATTGATCAACTACTAAAGGGAAGGAAAATAGTTTCTTCACGGAGAACAGTTGATCTTTCACGCTATGTCACAAGAGGAACGCCTCAGGGTGGTGTTCTCTCCCCGCTCCTATGGAACCTCACCGTAAACTCGCTGCTACGAGACACAAGGTGGGGGGGCGGGAAGATAGTGGCATATGCAGACGATTTAGCTATTGCATATAGGGGCAAATTCCCACAAACCCTGTGTGACTTGATGCAAGTAGCACTGCGAGAAGTTTCTTCATGGTCCTCTCGCTGCGGACTTAGCATCAACCCGGGAAAGGTGGAGCTTGTCCTTTATACCAGGCGGTACAAGATACCACCGTTGA
Organism: Campiglossa producta; assembly: GCA_964058755.1. Classification (NCBI taxonomy): domain Eukaryota; kingdom Metazoa; phylum Arthropoda; class Insecta; order Diptera; family Tephritidae; genus Campiglossa; species Campiglossa producta. Next base: position 81,195,813 of record CAXKVI010000002.1, read on the forward strand.
ACCTACCAGAACTAGATGGCGTGCGCCTGAACTTAGCTGACAAAGCCAAATTCCTAGGCACAGTTCTAGATAGAAAGCTTAACTGGAAGGAGAATGTCATCCAGCGCCAGAGGAAAGCGTGCATTGCACTTTACACGTGTAAAAGAGCCATTGGCAAAAAATGGGGGCTCAGCTCCAAAATTTGCAGATGGATCTACACTGCGATAATCCAGCCAATTATGCTGTATGGAGTCGTGGTATGGTGGCCTGCGCTAAGAAAGGCAACAAACCTAAATCTGTTAGGGAAAGTCCACAGATCGAGCATGATCTGTATAAGCGGGGCGTTAAGAACAACGCCCAATGAAGCTCTCCAGGCCATTCTTGGCTTTTTGCCACTCGATCTGGAAGGGTACCGGGCAGCAGCAGCATCGGCTGTGCGTCTAAGGGAAACGTCCGTCTGGGGCGCAGGCACTATTGGACACTCCTGTATTCTAAGATCTTACAGCTTTCTCCCTCTGAGCACAGATCGGTGTGCGACCACAACAGTCGGAGATTGTTGTTTTAGAATAAACATTCCCAGCAGGGAAGACTGGGAGAACATAGATCGGTGTCCCGCTACTAATGCCGGCACTTTTATATACACCGACGGCTCGAAGTTAGACGGCAGAGTCGGAGGAGGGGTTTACTCAAGGGATTTGGACCTAGAACTCTCCTTTAGACTACCTGATCTCTGCAGCGTCTTCCAGGCTGAAGTTTCTGCAATCATGGACGCCGTGACTTGGATAGGTGAACGCACCATCGGACAGGATATCTGTATTTTCAGCGACAGCCAAGCGGCCATCAAATCCCTTGGCTCTTACTCGTTCAACTCTGAACTGACGCTCAGCTGTCGTCGATCTCTTCAAGAGATGGCCCAACAGAACCGCGTGAACCTCACATGGGTCCCGGGACACAGGGACATTGAGGGAAACTGTAGGGCAGACGAACTTGCCAGGCAGGGCACGACCAAGCAGATTCTTCAAGATAAAGAGCGCATAGGTATGCCGTTTGCCACGTGTAAGCTAATGCTGAAGGAGCATACACTCCGCGAAGCCAACGAAAGATGGCTACAAGCCCCAGGGTGCCGGATATCCAAGCAAACCTGGCCAAAACGCGATCTTAAAAGATCTAGACACATATATGCCCTAAAAAGGAATATTAATAGGTGTTTTAACCGGGCACTGCCTTATTGGTAGGCACGCAGCAAGGCTAGGCGTTCCGTACCGACGATGCTGCAGGAGTTGCAAAGAGGATGAGGAAGAGGAAACGGTGGAGCACCTCATCTGCAACTGCCCGGCCTTAAGCGGAGCGAGAAGGCGCTCTCTGGGAGTTCCCTTCCTGGTTAGCTTAAGCCAGGTCGCGGAGCTAGACATAAAGGACTTGATGGCCTTCATCAAGTTATCAAAATGGTTCGAGGAGGGGTAGCGGTGTCGGTTAGGAGTGTCAGTCCCGGGTTTCGGCTATATGGAGAGTCCCGACAGCACTGGGATTTTCCATATGGCCGGGCCCCGGGACTGACTTTCCTAGTGTTTGGTGGTATCACAACGGGCCTTTTATTACTGGCCTAGGTGTGCCTTTGCGGCAGCCACTTCTACCTACCTACCTAACCCGGATCGGTCCCCATCCCAAAAAAAAAAATTTTTTTTTTGCCACGTAGTGTCAAAAAAGTAAATAGCCCATCAGGGGGGGCGTGGCAAAAAAAAAATTTTCTTTGGGATCGCCTTCAAAATATCTTTAATCCTAAGGGTGGACTGGAACAACTTTTTTTGTCGATCCACCCTAATGTCCATAACATATACGCGTTCGCGGCCCAGCCCAGCGGTTCCGCGACGAGGTGCGTCCCGCGGCGCCGCCCCGCTGTGGGACGCGGCGGAGAACCGGGGCGCGGGCGTCATGATACCGACTTAGTGAAAAATTAGATGGGACGCTTTTTGTATATCACATCATCACACTTAAACATCACGTGATGTTTAGTTGACATGTCGTAAGCAATGTTGACGCTATTTCCATTTCAATTAGGAAATAAAATCAATGACTATATTGCCAAATTGCTGTTGACTTTACTTCTGTTTACAAAATAGAAATAGTGTCAATTGACACTATTTCCATTTATAATGCGAAATAATGTCAATTGACACTATTTCCATTGACATTGTTACCTGTCACCATTGTGATCCGTGATCCAGATTTCAAAATTTCTAATAGGGGGAGGACCCCAATGAGGAGATCGATGCTGCATCATCCGCTTTCGGGCCATGCATCGGACTGGCCCGGCAAGTTTCGACATCAGCATCGTCCTCCCCATTGTCGTCCCTCTCCAGCTCCGCCTCTAGGTCATCCGCCGACCTCAGATCGCTGGAGTATACTTTAATTTTGACTTTTAAAAAGCCAAAATTCACCTTCCTTTTCTCCTTTCCAGGAGGAGGAGGGACTCCCTATTGAGCATCAGCCTCACCTGACGCGTTGCCTTAGTACTCGCCGCTAGGCTAAGGACCCTTGGGGTTCGAGGTACCAGCTCCGACCTTCATGGACCTGTTGCGTTTCGCGGCCCTCTCCTCGCTCGCCAGACGACTACCATCGAAGTCCGGGACGATTATCTTAGCCCACTCAAGCTCCGCCTTGAGTTCTGCGACGTCGCCAGGCAGCGCCTTGGTAAGCAGATCGGGCGTATATCAGGACCTCTTCAAGATCCTGAGCGCTGTCCGCCTGTGTTTCGCACGTGCGTCTAAGTGGCGGCCTATCGTAGGCCTTTGAGAACGCAGTGGGCATTGGGAAGGGGTTCCTCGGAGCGCACGCACCTGCTTCAGCATTTACCCCAGTATCGAGCCGATTACTGAATACGCCTCTGCAGCAGACACAACTCCCTTGGTTGCAACACCCTCGCTCACTGATTCCTCTTTGGTGGCAGCAGACTCCGGCATCACCTGAAGTCCACGCGATATTTTTAATTCGGCAGCAGCGCGGCTGGTAGAGGCGCCCTGGAACACAAGAGCGCCGTAAACAATGGGGGATAACCCCTCCGACGTTTTTAGAGTGTCGGTCTCTTTTTCGTTTTTTTTTCAATTATTGTTCTACATACCGAAAACCCACAAGTAGCGGAGAAAGGGTTTCGTCCACCTCGAGCAGAGATCCGCAGTACTCGAGGTAAGGTCAAGATTACAACTGGGAATGGCCATGACGCATAACACCTTGATCCAGTCCTTTACATCAGACCATAGTCAAAGACCATCTCCATTCGTCATTCCGTACAGGGGTGGCACAAGAGTACCAACCTGACCAGAACAACCGTGGTACCGGTCGGCACCTTCGTGGAGAGTTCAGTCTGAGGAGTTTTTGCCAACTGATGGCTATCAAACTAAAGGAGAAGTTTAGAGGTTTATTTTGTAGGACAGTATATTCCGATATATTTATCGATAACTTTCATATAAATTGTAAAAAATTAAATATAGTTTAAAAAACTAAAACACACGCCTTTCAAGAGTATTGCACTAAAAATTTAAAATTAATTTGAATAAAAAACTAGTATTATTGTGAGAAAAGCGTCGGGCGCTAGATATACGAAAATTATGGCACAAAGCGGGCCACGCTTTTCCCACAATAGTTAGTATCTACTCGTGTTTTCTAAATAATTTTAAACTTTTTAGTTCAATACTCTTTAAAAGCGTGAGTTTTAGTTTTTTTAAACTATATCACAGTGCAACAGCAGTTCTGGGCTCGGAGTGAGACTAATTGCGAATGAAAGATCTTGGGCCATATAGTAAATCCCCAACATTCTTTGGCGGAACTTTTTTTATGGTCACTTTAAGTTGAAATTTTTTTTAAAAAAGTGGAAAAAAGGTTTAAAATTCATATCGGATCAAAATATGTAGTTCGGGTGCATATAGTAAAATTAAAAGAAGAATTATTTTGTGGAATATTTTAACCCGTTGGCTCTATCATAAAAGGGACTTTTAGACCTCTTTTTCGAAAATATTCTCAGACCAAATCTTTATAAAAAAGATTTTGGAGTCTCCAGAAGAGAAAAAAAGAATAAATACCCCTTAAAATATGCAACGATTTTGAAAGTTTTCTTTATTTCACCAGCTTTTATACCTCGAACAAACATTGCTTTTAGCCCATTTTAAAGGTAAGTCAATCAAAAACTATTCCCATGCCTACAATTACCTTTTAGCTTTGGAGTGAAAACGTGTGGAGATTTATTATTATTATTTTTTTTTTTAACGTACTAGCAGAGTTAATGAACCCCATACAATTTTATGGTGATAGGATACCGTTTTGAGGTGCTCCGAGCCACAAAAAGTTGAAAGCAGTACTCACGATCTGTTACGAATATGAAATTTCGAAAATTATAAAATCAAAAAACGTGGTATAAGGATTGAGAAACATGGTTAAGCTGAGTATTACTGTGATTTTTTTTTGGAAACAACAACAACAAAATTGATTGAAGCTCAAAAAAGTTCATAATGCATTTGTAGAATTGAAATTACTTAAAAACTACTTAACCGATTTTAAATGTTTTTATACCATTCGGTAGGTATTTTGAATCCCTTTCATTTGATATACATTTTATATATGAAAGGAAGAGAGTAATACTCAGCTTAACCATGTTTATCAATCCTTTTACTTCGTTTTTTGATTTTATAATTTTCAAAATTTCATATTCGTAGCAGATCGTGCTTACTGCTTTCAACTTTTTGTGGCTCGGGGCACCTCAAAACGGTATCCTATCACCATAAAATTGTATGGGGTTCATTAACTCTGCTAGTACGTTAAAAAAAAACAATAAATCTCCATACGTTTTCACTCCACCCTAATGTATATTCTATATTCAAAAGCTAAAAGGCAATTGTAGGCATGGGAATAGTTTTTGATTGACTTATCTTTAAAATGGGCTAAAAGCAATGTTTGTTCGAGGTATAAAAGCTGGTGAAATAAAGAAAACTTTCAAAATCGTTGCATATTTTAAGGGGTATTTATTCTTTTTTTCTCTCCTGAAGGCTCCAAAATCTTTTTTATCAAGATTTGGTCTGAGAAGACCCCCAGTGAAATTTTCCGCTGAAGAATTTCCCAGAACATTTTAACCCTCTCACGACCTCACAAATAATATTTTAAAAGTAATTTTCGAAAAAAGGGTCTAAAAGTCCCTTTTATGATGGAGCCAACGGGTTAAAATATTGCACAAAATAATTCTTCGTTTAATTTTACTATATGCACCAGTGTTGCCACACGTAGGGTTTTATCCCTATTTGTAGGTCTTTTTGGCTAAAAAATGTGTGCGTAGGGTAAAAGGTCGGCTTTTACATATTTCACGAAATGTAGGGTTTTTTTACATGGAAAACATTCAAGGTGTAAAAATTCACCATTTGTTGCCAACATGCGTTCTGTGAGTTTTGTACTATTGCACACACATACAAAATCCAGTAATTTTTAAATGGCTTTAATTATTTTAATACATAATTAAAATAATCGCACACGGTTTGACGTTTAAGAAGCTTCAACTTTAAGAATAAGTAAAGATTTTTTTGAAAAAAATTCTAAAATTACGACCAAATTCATTTTAAAAATGCCTTTTTCCCCATACAAAGGGCGAAAAAATAGGCACCCCTAAAGGGGCAATTACATAAAGCTTTGTTAACCTCGCCTGACTTTTGCAACCTCAAAACTTTGCGCTCAACTTCAGAGGTATGCTACAATGAACGCTTTGACGCTTCTCTTTTATACATTTGTTTTCTCCAAATTTTAATTCTTAAATTAAAGCAAAGTCAACAACATCTGATTGTCAAAGCTAGCAAAGCAAGCAAAATTTGAGAGTTTGCCAAATTTCAACCTTGCTTCAACTTTGAGGTTTTCTATTTGCCATGTTTCTTTGAAACACGTACATTGAACTTATCTGTCAAAGTCAAAGTCCGAGGTAAAGTTGATATAAAGTTTTATGTAATTGAGGCTTTAGGGTTAAGTTACAGCGATGATCTTTTGCAAATCTTATTTTCTCATCAATTACTAACTTTTTGGGGGGTTATACAAAAAAAAAAAACATTTGTTTTTTATTTGAATCACCCGAATATACATTTATGTATAAAAACTCGTTCAAGTTTGTTGAAGCTAATAAAAGTATCTGAAAAAATACCTATTTTTGATCATTTCTGTATAAGCATTGTCCTATAAAAAAATTGCAATATATAGCTATGCGGTTTTTAATATTTCCGCAAGGAAAAAAATGTAGGGATTTTTGTAGGTATCTTTTTTTTAACGCGTAGGGTAATCTAGAGAGTTTTACTTCATTTATAGGGATTTTGGAGGAAAAAAATGTGGCATCACTGATATGCACCCGAACTACATATTTTGATCCGATATGAATTTCAACCCTTTTTTCACTTTTTCTAAAATCACTTTTTTAAAAAAATTTCAACTTAAAGTGAACATAAAAAAGTTCCGCCAAAGAATGCCAAACAATTTTGGGGATTTACTATATGGCCCAAGACCTTTAATTCGCAATTAGTCTCACTCCGACCCCAAACAAAAACTTTAAAATTGTCGCACAGTGTATTTATTAGAGTTACATTGTGCTGATAAAAACAGGTTTCGGTAATATTTATCTCGACTACATCTTATTTATTTATTTAGTCTATTAGTCAATCAACGGACACGATTCCTTAGCTTAGTGTTGGCCGGATGCCTCTTTCATTTTATCCGAAATTTATTTTTCTTTTTGATTTTATGCAATAAAGGACGAGTTATCCATGGCTTGAGGCATAAAGAGGATGGTTTCGGAAAAACAAGTTTTTTTGAACTGTTAATGTGGAGAGTGAGAGTGTTAATAAGTGAATTATATGCCTTGTTAACGTTTGTTTCACCAAAAACAGTTTCCCAGTTTTCAAAGCGAAGGGATTCATAAAGAACACTAAAATTTATTTTGCTTTTTCCTGATTGGGTATTGCAACTGTTAACTTACCTATTTAAGTTAACGTTCCTAAGTTGAATACCAGTCATACAATGGTCAGAAATTCCAAAATCAAGATTTATACCCAGACGTAAGTCACCTTGAAAATTATTTAATCTACCTTATATGTACATTAGAGTGGTTTTTTTTTTTTTTTTTGCATATAAGTAAGAATTTTGTGAGCTATAGACCGGGATAATAATGCCTATTGAAACTTCATGTTGAATTGTTATATTTTTGTTTTGAAGAAAAACTCAAAGAAAAGCTACAAACAACATTAAACGCTATAGTTATAGTACTATTTCACCCTGGCGAAAGCGATCTACGGACTGATTCGTAATGATTTTACTAGACGTATTTTGCTTCCGAGCGGGCTTTGATCTCGGTTGCTTCAACTTCGAATGACGGCAGTCTAACCACTAGGCTGTACCGTGTATGTTTGAATGCTGGCTTAACTAGAGTTTTCAATCAATTTATTTGCTGGTGTTCTTTGCCCATTGCCTACTAGCGAAGAAACATTCTGCTTCCAACAATGCTATTTAGGCAGGGACTTTGGTTTTAATACAATTGTTGTTGTATTTTTAAAAATTCTAAAACGCTTCACCGAAATATGGTTCCTTATGACAAAAAAGAGGCTGCTATTTTTTTATTACAAAAATATAGGTTGTTTAGAGGTCGCGCTACTCGGTTTTATAAAAAATTAGATGCTTGCAATTTTAATTTTATTTTAATATGTTTAAGTATAGCAAAAATTTAGTTTTTTTGTCAGTTATTATTCTGTTTTAATTGGCGAATATTCGATGTCCGTCAAGTTAGCACTACAACTTTGAAAAAATTAATATTACTATATGGGATTAATTCCCGCTTTTTAACCGTTAACACACCGTGAAATCCAAAAAATTACCGTTTTTCATTTTTTTAAAATAACCCCTAGTAATGCTAACTTGACCGTCAAGTTAGCACTACCACCCTCGAAAACAATTCAATTCGTTTCTAAATTTAAAATCATTTGCGCAGATAATTCCCGTTTAATAACTGTAATTAAGTAGTGCTAATGAAAAAAATCGAAAAAATTTTTTTCTCGATTTTTTTTAAAAATAACCCCTAGTAGTGCTAACTTGACGGTCAAGTTAGCACTACCACCCTCGAAAACAATTTAGTTCGACTCTAAAATTAAAATCAATTGCGCATATAATTCCCGTTTAATAACTGTAATTAAGTAGTGCTAATGAAAAAAATTTAAAAATTTTTTTTCTCGATTTTTTTTAAAAATAACCCCTAGTAGTGCTAACTTGACGGTCAAGTTAGCACTACCACCCTCGAAAACAATTCAATTCGATTCTAAATTTAAAATCATTTGCGCAGATAATTCCCGTTTAATAACCGTAATTAAGTAGTGCTAATGAAAAAAATCGAAAAATTTTTTTTCTCGATTTTTTTTAAAAATAACCCCTAGTAGTGCTAACTTGACGGTCAAGTTAGCACTACCACCCTCGAAAACAATTCAATTCGATTCTAAATTTAAAATCATTTGCGCAGATAATTCCCGTTTAATAACTGTAATTAAGTAGTGCTAATGAAAAAAATTGAAACATTTTTTTCTCGATTTTTTTTAAAAATAGCCCCTAGTAATGCTAAGTTGACGGTCAAGTTAGCACTACCACCCTCGAAAACAATTCAATTCGTTTCTAAATTTAAAATCATTTGCGCAGATAATTCCCGTTTAATAACCGTAATTAAGTAGTGCTAATGAAAAAAATCGAAAAATTTTTTTTCTCGATTTTTTTTAAAAATAACCCCTAGTAGTGCTAACTTGACGGTCAAGTTAGCACTACCACCCTCGAAAACAATTCAATTCGATTCTAAATTTAAAATCATTTGCGCAGATAATTCCCGTTTAATAACCGTAATTAAGTAGTGCTAATGAAGGAAATCGAAAATTTTTTTTTCTCGATTTTTTTTTAAAATAAGCCCTAGTAATGCTAACTTGACGGTCAAGTTAGCACTACTAGGGGTTATTTTAAAAAAATGAAAAACGGTAATTTTTTGGATTTCACGGTGTGTTAACGGTTAAAAAGCGGGAATTAATCCCATATAGTAATATTAATTTTTTCAAAGTTGTAGTGCTAACTTGACGGACATGCATATTCGTGTAATTTAATAGCCACCTTGGATGGGTAGACTAGGTTTAACGACTGAAAATATGTTTCGAAATTGAAACTGGTGGTACTAAAACGTGTATACTGACCCCATTGCGCACTTTAAAATTTGGTACTCGGGTGTTCGTGCAGTAGCTGATCACGAATCCAAAGTCACCTTTTCAAAATTCGAAGTGGTGGATAAAATATAGCGGTGCTTTTTTTTTGAAAACTGATTGAATTTTATCGGATCCACCAATGTGAATTTTGTAAAAGTGATATCGGATTCGTCATCAGCAACTATATGAATCCTCGAGTACCAAGTTTCAAAACAATCACCGCCATATTGGATCCCCCATTTTTAATTTAGAAAAAACTGACTTCGGATTAGAGGTGGGCGTTGTGCGTGTTTTTGCCCGTGACACGAAAATGCGATTACGTGTCGTGCTCGTGCGTGATCGTGTTGAGCCAGAAAACAAAAACAAAAAAAAAAAAACACGCACGAAATACACGATCATTTTTTTCACTTTTTGTACTAAACTGGCGCACTTTTATTTTTTGTATTATATTTTTTATAAGTATCTTAATTCCACTTCACTCAATCACAAACTTAAGTTTAACACTTGATTAAATATAAGGTGACCATAATTTTCGAGCGAAAAAGGAGGACAAATGCACTAAAATCATAAAAATTACTGAGACGATCGAAACTTTTGGCGAATAAGGAGGGAAAATTGTCGGCATTAAAACACATCCTTTTTAATATACATATGTATGTATGTATATTTATTTAACATCGTGAAAAATACGAAAATAATAAATAAATATTGCATTGTCAACGTTTTAAAACATTTAAAAGATTTGCAATTATATTGACCAGCGCGCCATCTATTGTAATTTTGATTTTTACAAATTGTATTGCCAGCGTTCTATTAACTAAATGCCAAGTTTCAAGTTCCTATGTATGTTACCAGGAAGTTAGTCAAATGTCGATCGCATGATTCTCAACTTATCTGAATTTTTTGGTGAGGGATTGCATTGTCTACGGGTTCCGACAAATGTGTCAAGTCTCAAGGCAATAGCTTACCGGGAAGTTGCTCAAAAATCGATCGCAAAATTTCCCGTGTTTCAAAGAGTTTCAATTATACCGACAAATTGTAGTCCCCGTGCCCGGAATTTTCCTGGCTTACCCTTTATTTTATCCCTCGACTTTATTTTCATGTTTATTCTTAAGAAGGCAGCGGCTATTTGTATTTACCCTATCACGAAAAAGCATCTATGAATTATAAGAGAAAATGAAACGAATGAATTTTGTATATTTTAACTGGTATAATTTCATCCGGGAAAATCTAGTTGTATATGTATATTTACTAGTATGGAATGGATATTTCCTGACTAGTATGGGTTCAGCCAGAAAATTCTAGCTGTATACTGGTATGAAATGGATATTTCCTGACTAGTATGAGTTCTGCCAGAAAGTTATAGTTGTATACTAGTATGAATGGATATTTCCTGACTAGTATGAATTCAGACAGAAACTTCTAGTTGTATACTGGTATGAAATGGATATTTCCTGATTAGTATGAATTAAGACAGAAAATTCTAGCTGTATACTGGTATGAAATGGATATTTCCTGACTAGTATGAATTAAGACAGAAAATTCTAGTTGTATACTGGTATGAAATGGATATTTCCTCACTAGTATGAGTTCTACCAGAAAGTTATAGTTGTATACTAGTATTTTTCTGACTAGTTTGAGGTTTCGCTGCAGGTTATGTTCCAAATTTCAAGTCTCTAGCTCAACGGGAAGACTTTGCAAGATTCCACAAATTCGTATGAAAATTGTGGTACAAACAAGAAAGCGACTTAATGTAAAGAATTTGAAAAGGAGTATAAAGTCGTCAAAAAAGGAGGACAAGGAGAAGAAAATCGTCAAAAAGGAAAACAAAGGACAAGCCGCGTTTTTGGAGGATAATCCTCCTCCTTATTAAATACACCTTATTAAATCACCTTATTAAATACAAAGATACAAATTTTTTTTATTCTACCATTATAATAGTTTTGCCTAGTGTTTTTTATTCATGTATGTAAGTACATAAATACTTAAAAAAATATGTGTAAAAATATATCGACGGCTGAGTGGAAGATCACTCTGTTTCAAAATATTTTTCAAAACCGTTCTAGATAGGTTGTTTGTGTATCAAATAGTTAGAGCGTTGCTGAAAAAAAAGTATTAAAGAAAGTGTTTTTTAAACACATTTTGATATAGGGAGTTTTCGAAAAATATTTTGAAATAGGGCGACATGCCCTGGTACGTACATACCATGCACAAAGTACATTTTCAAATATATACAAGAATAAAAAAAGCCAAAAATGGCATATAATCTAATCTAATCTTGTCTTGCGTCATATAAAACGCTTAACCGCCTAGACGATTTTCCACTTTAACGATAACTGACGCCAATTAGAAACCCCAAGGGAGTTCAAGTCATCCTCCACTTGTTTCCATCTCAGTCGAGGCCTCCCCCTTCCTCTGCTGCCGAATTCGGGTGTCGAGTTCCGGAGAACTTTTCTCTCAAATACTCCAAGGTCCATCTCATCTTCTCTTGACACTGTCCATGATTCCGAGCCGCACATCAAGACTGGTATGATGAGAGACTTATAGAGCGTGATCTTTGTTTGTCGAGAGAGGACTTTACTTCTCAATTGCCTGCTTAGTCCAAATTAACACTTGTTGGTAAGAGTGATTCTCCGTTGGACATTTGTCGTATAAATACATATGTAGATTTACCGCTGCAGCACAAGTCCAGTAATATGGCCGAAAGTTTTCATAGCCGATTAAATATCTCAGTTCCGAAACATGGAAACTTTTACAAATTTTTGGACATGCTTTGCGGCTTAGATGAAGTGAAGTGTGTTGAGTATAACAAATCCATTACTGGATTAACTTTGATAACAAGAAGAAGGAAAAGCGCATTTATAAATCGTGACAAATTTATTAAAGACCGTCTACAACAATTAAGGAATAAAAAAAATTTGCATAAAGGAAATTCTGCTTCAATTCTCAAATATGAACTAGGCTATGGTTTCAAAAGATTTTTAAAATGAAATCCACACCTCTGATAGTGATGAAGTTATGATTCGGGTGATGAAGAAATATCCGAAACTGTACCTGTAGACGAACCTCAACAAAATTATATCCTTTGTATTATATGCTGCGAACAAGAACCGCAACTTTTGTTTGTTCCATGCAAACATTTTAAAGTTTGCAATGACTGTTTTCAGCAAATGAAAAATAATGCTGAGGAAGGAAATACAGAAATAATTTGTCCGATTTGCCGAGCAGTTGTTAATGATGCCTTCTCTATATTTTACTAAACTTTACATAAGACTTGAATTTTGTGAACTGAGCCACCTAAAATTTTTTCGACGGCCATGTATTTTAATGAAACTTGGTAGTATGGTACACAACGATTAAACAAAAATACGTATTTAACCATTTTTCGAAATTCGAATTATTTTCAAAGTTATAGCTGTTCGCACTTTTCGAAATTCCTCAGTTTTTGATGATTTTCTCACGATTGGTCAAGCCGATTTTGCTATGATGTTGTTGGGCATTCCATTAGTAACTATTAGCAAAAAAAAATTTTTTTGGCACTTTAAGGGAGCGGGAGTTATTTACATTTTTTGTCTTCATAATACACAGTACGTAGTGAAAAAAAAATTACATAAAAAATCAACAAGTCTGTAAAAAATGTAAATAACTCCCGCTTCCTTAAAGTGCCAAAAATTTTTTTTTTTTGGTAATAGTTACTAATGGAATGCCCAACAACATCATACAAAAGCGCCATCTGACCACGATGGAGAAGTTGATTTTTGCGTATAATGTTTGCGACCGGTCGCAGCGGGTCGTACTCGGCTTGGCCCCGACTTAAGCATGTTTGATATGAGCCCCTTGTGATCCTGTCTGAAATGAAATACTATATTTTTATAAATGAATTACAAAAAGAGAAAAAGTAAGTTTTTCATATTTGGAATTTATTCAAATAATTTGAATATGTTTATAAATATTTTCAGATTAAATTCAGACGTGAATTAACAAAGGCCATGCAGGAGGTTAAACGGGGGTGCTCGCAGCCGCCATATGGTAATGTGGCAAAGTTAAAACGTTTTAACTTTACCAGATGACTGTGAGTTCCCTAATTATTTATTTTCTTCAGGCTAATTATCTCTTCATACAAAACAAACAAATACAAATTGCCTTCATCCCCATTTACAGCCATAAATGCTTGTTTGATTTGCTCGTCTCTGCTAGCAGAACTTCGCGCGCACTCGTTAGCATTGCTTTTCTTTTCCCCAACATTCGGTGCACTTGTCACAACTTGCTTTTGGTTAGCTGACTGCGTTGGTGTTGTTGTTGTTCCTTGTACTATTTTTCTTCGCATAGCAGTGCTTTTGTCACAGCGATACTTTTTGTTGTTTGACTTGAAAAAGTCTATATCGGCTGCATTGATGTTAACACAAATGCCATGAAAAAAATAAGTAAGTTGCCCAAAATTATACTTCAAATATCGGTTATCCAAATCTGATCTCTTTGTATGGGTAAAATATAGCAAAGCTAATGAACTTAAAAGAACAATATCTCTAGTTCTGAAAGAGATATCTAAAAAATCAAAAAAGAGTTTTTAAGGGAAATGGTACTGCTTTCTAAGGGTAAATTAAGTTTTAAATGAAAATTTTATTTAATGAAGAAATTGAGTGGTGAAAATAGCAAAAAATCGTGTTTTTTCGTTTTAGGCAAGAATATCTCAAAAGCCAGGCCCAAATTTACAAATCTGACATCAGATTCAGATTCTGCATACTGAACGCCTTTTGAAAAATATTGGCTCATTTCTGGGTCTAAAATTTGTCATATGTATATGTAGAGATTGAACAAAATCCATCATGCCCGGATAAGAAAGTTATAAAAGTAAGTTATACAAATTTCGGACACCGGAAAATGAAACCGTAACGGAAATAAAAGTTGGAGAACGAAACCGTTACCGCAACCGGAGCCGCTGTTCTGTGTGTAGGTATGACCACTTGAATTGGTATTTTTGTTGGAGAGCCTGAGTTTGAGCGCAAGAGCTGCTTTGTGGGTTAAGGGAGCAAAAACAAACGAAAGCAAGTACATACACACATTGATCACACATGCAGTGTTTACAAAAATAATGGGTTTTATTACCACGCTTTTATTAGCTTCAGTTGTTTGTTTGCTGGTATGTACATATGCAACTCTCCTTCGGTCTAAGCCGAATCGGCCCAAAACCCGTAAAATGTTCCTACGATATGGATATCAAACGAAAGGGGAAGGCCCCAGGTTCCACTTGGACACCGATATATTTCGATAAATTTATCGATAGCTGAGTTATCGGTCAAAATGTGATTCTTAAAAACATTAAAATTTCCCTGAAATATGGCTATCAAACGAAAGGGAAGGCCCCAGGCTTCATTTGGACATTGATATATTTCGATAAATTTATCGATGGCTCAGGTATCGGTCAAAATGTGGTTGCCCAAAACCTTTAAATTACCCTACAATATGGGTATCAAACGAAAGGGGAAGCCCCCAGGTTTCATTTGGACTTCGATATATTTCGATAAATTTATCGATAACTAAGTTATCAGTCAAAATGTGATTGTCCAAAAACCTAAAAATTTTCCCAAAATATGAGTATCAAACGAAAAGGGAAGGCCCCCGGTTACATCTGGACTTCGATATATTTCGATAAATTTATCGATAACGGAGTTATCGGTCAAAATGTGATTGCCCCAAAACCTATAAATTTCCCTACAATATGGGTATCAAACGAAAGGGGAAGACCCCAGGTTTCATTTGGACACCGATATATTTCGATAAATTCATCGATAAATGAGTTATCGGTAAAAACGTGATTATTAAAAACGTTAAAATTTCCCTACAATATGGGCATCAAACGAAAGGGGAAGGCCTCAGGCTTCATTTGGACATCGATATATCGCGAAAAATTTATCGATAACTGAGTTACCGGTCAAAACATGATTTCTCAAACACCCTAAAATTTCCGTACAATATGGGTATGGGTGTCAAACGAAAGAAGAAGGCCTCAGGTTTCATTTCGACTTCAATATATTTCAATAAATTTATCGATAACTGAGTTATCGGTCAAAATGTGGTTGCCCAAAAACCTTAAAATTACCCTTCAATATGGGGGGATTACCCTACAAAGGGGAAGGCCCCAAGCTTCATTTGGACATCGATATATTTCTATAAATTTATCGATGACTAAGTTATCGGTCAAAATGTGGTTGCCCAAAAACCTTAAAATTACCCTACAATATCGGTATAAAACGAAAGGGGAAGCCCCCAGGTTTCATTTGGACTTCGATATATTTCGATAAATTTATCGATAACTGTGTTATCGGTCAAAATGTGATTGCCCAAAAACCTAACAAATTTTCCTACAATATGGGTATCAAACCAAAGGGGAAGGCCCCAGGTTTCATCTGGACTTCGATATATTTCGATAAATTTATAGATAACCGAGTTAGAAGTTACAATTTTGTTGCCCAAAAACCTTAAAATTTCCCTACAATATGGGTATCAAACAAAAGGGGAAGGCCCCAGGTTTCATCTGGACTTCGATATATTTCGATAGATTTATCCATTACTGAGTTATCGGTTACAATCTTGTTGCCCCAAAACCTTACAACTTCTCTACAATATGGGTATCAAACGAAAGGGGAAGGCCCCATGTTTCATTTGGGTTTCGATATATTTCGATAAATTTATCGATAACTGAGTTATTGTTCAAAATGTGATTGCCCAAAACCCTAAAAAATTCCCTGCAATATGGTTATCAAACGAAAAGGGAAGGCCCCAGGATTCATTTGGACATCGATATATTTCGATAAATTTATCTATAACCGAGTTATCGGTCAAAATATGAATGCCCAAAAACCTTAAAATTTCCCTACAATATTGGTATCAAACGAAAGGGGAAGACCCCATGTTTCATTTGGACATCGATATATTTCGATAAATTTATCTATAACCGAGTTATCGGTCAAAATATGAATGCCCAAAAACCTTAAAATGTCCCTACGATATGGATATCAAACGAAAGGGGAAGGCCCCAGGTTCCATTTGGACACCGATATATTTCGATAAATTTATCGATAGCTGAGATATCGGTCAAAATGTGATTCTTAAAAACATTAAAATTTCCCTGAAATATGGCTATCAAACGAAAGGGAAGGCCCCAGGCTTCATTTGGACATTGATATATTTCGATAAATTGATCGATAACTGAGTTATCGGTCAAAATGTGGTTGCCCAAAAACCTTTAAATTACCCTACAATATGGGTATCAAACGAAAGGGGAAGCCCCAGGTTTCCTTTGGACTTCGATATATTTATCGATAACTGAGTTATCGGTCAAAATGTGATTGCTCAAAAACCTAAACATTTTCCTACAATATGGGTATGAAACGAAAGGGGAAGGCCCTAGGTTTCATCTGGACTTCGATATATTTTGATAAATTTATCGATAACCGAGTTATAGGTTACAATTTTGTTGCCCAAAAACCCTAAAACTTCCCTACAATGTGGGTATCAAACGAAAGGGGAAGACCCCAGGTTTCATTTGGACACCGATATATTTCGATAAATTGATCGATTAATGAGTTATCGGTTAAAACGTGATTATTAAAAACGTTAAAATTTCCCTCCAATATGGGCATTAAACGAAAGGGGAAGGCCCCAGGTTTCAATTGGATTTCGATATATTT
Source organism: Campiglossa producta (assembly GCA_964058755.1). Lineage (NCBI taxonomy): Eukaryota > Metazoa > Arthropoda > Insecta > Diptera > Tephritidae > Campiglossa > Campiglossa producta. The sequence goes on from CAXKVI010000002.1 coordinate 81,212,719, forward strand.
CGATAAATTTATCGATAACTCAGTTATCGCTCAAATTGCAATTTCTTAAAACCTTAAAGTTTCCCTACAATATGGGTATTAAACGAAACGATAAGGACTCAGGTTTCATTTGGACTTCGTTATGTTGCGATAAATTTATGATAACTGAGTTATCGGTCAAAATGTGGTTGCACAAAAACCTTAAAATTTTCCTACAGCATGGGTATCAAACGAAAGGGGAAGGCACCAGGCTTCAGTTGGACTTCGTTATATTTCAATAAATTAATCGACTACTGAGTTATCGGCCCAAATGTGATTGCCCAAAAACCTTAAAAACTCCCTACAATATGGGCATAAAACGAAAGGAGAAGGCCCCAGGTTTCATTTGGACATCGATATATTTTGATTGCCCAAAAACCTTAAAATTTCCGTACAATACACATTGGTCCCAAATCCAAAATTTGTGGCATAAACTCAATTTTTAAACTTTTGAGTTATCGGTCAAAATGTGATTCTTAAAAACATTAAAATTTCCCTGAAATATGGCTATCAAACGAAAGGGAAGGCCCCAGGCTTCATTTGGACATTGATATATTTCGATAAATTTATCGATGGCTCAGGTATCGGTCAAAATGTGGTTGCCCAAAACCTTTAAATTACCCTACAATATGGGTATCAAACGAAAGGGGAAGCCCCCAGGTTTCATTTGGACTTCGATATATTTCGATAAATTTATCGATAACTGAGTTATCAGTCAAAATGTGATTGTCCAAAAACCTAAAAATTTTGCCAAAATATGGGTATCAAACGAAAGGGCAAGGCCCCCGTTTACATCTGGACTTCAATATATTTCGATAAATTTATCGATAACGGAGTTATCGGTCAAAATGTGATTGCCCCAAAACCTATAAATTTCCCTACAATATGGGTATCAAACGAAAGGGGAAGACCCCAGGTTTCATTTGGACACCGATATATTTCGATAAATTCATCGATAAATGAGTTATCGGTAAAAACGTGATTATTAAAAACGTTAAAATTTCCCTACAATATGGGCATCAAACGAAAGGGGAAGGACTCAGGCTTCATTTGGACATCGATATATCGCGAAAAATTTATAGATAACTGAGTTACCGGTCAAAACATGATTTCTCAAACACCCTAAAATTTCCCTACAATATGGGTATGGGTATCAAACGAAAGAAGAAGGCCTCAGGTTTCATTTCGACTTCAATATATTTCAATAAATTTATCGTTAACTGAGTTATCGGTCAAACTGTGGTTGCCCAAAATCCTTAAAATTACCCTTCAATATGGGGGGATTACCCTACAAAGGGGAAGGCCCCAGGCTTCATTTGGACATCGATATATTTCTATAAATTTATCGATGACTAAGTTATCGGTCAAAATGTGGTTGCCCAAAAACCTTAAAATTACCCTATAATATGGGTATAAAACGAAAGGGGAAGCCCCCAGGTTTCATTTGGACTTCGATATATTTCGATAAATTTATCGATAACTGTGTTATCGGTCAAAATGTGATTTCCCAAAAACCTAACAAATTTTCCTACAATATGGGTATCAAACCAAAGGGGAAGGCCCCAGGTTTCATCTGGACTTCGATATATTTCGATAAATTTATCCATTACTGAGTTATCGGTTACAATCTTGTTGCCCCAAAACCTTACAACTTCTCTACAATATGGGTATCAAACGAAAGGGGAAGGCCCCATGTTTCATTTGGGTTTCGATATATTTCATAAATTTATCGATAACTGAGTTATTGTTCAAAATGTGATTGCCCAAAACCCTAAAAAATTCCCTGCAATATGGTTATCAAACGTAAAGGGAAGGCCCCAGGATTCATTTGGACATCGATATATTTCGATAAATTTATCTATAACCGAGTTATCGGTCAAAATATGAATGCCCAAAAACCTTAAAATTTCCCTACAATATGGGTATCAAACGAAAGGGGAAGCCCCAGGTTTCCTTTGGACTTCGATATATTTATCGATAACTGAGTTATCGGTCAAAATGTGATTGCTCAAAAACCTAAACATTTTCCTACAATATGGGTATGAAACGAAAGGGGAAGGCCCTAGGTTTCATCTGGACTTCGATATATTTTGATAAATTTATCGATAACCGAGTTATAGGTTACAATTTTGTTGCCCAAAAACCCTAAAACTTCCCTACAATGTGGGTATCAAACGAAAGGGGAAGACCCCAGGTTTCATTTGGACACCGATATATTTCGATAAATTGATCGATTAATGAGTTATCGGTTAAAACGTGATTATTAAAAACGTTAAAATTTCCCTCCAATATGGGCATCAAACGAAAGGGGAAGGCCCCAGGTTTCATTTGGATTTCGATAAATTTATCGATAACTCAGTTATCGCTCAAATTGCAATTTCTTAAAACCTTAAAGTTTCCCTACAATATGGGTATTAAACGAAACGATAAGGCCTCAGGTTTCATTTGGACTTCGTTATGTTGCGATAAATTTATGATAACTGAGTTATCGGTCAAAATGTGGTTGCACAAAAACCTTAAAATTTTCCTACAGCATGGTATCAAACGAAAGGGGAAGGCACCAGGCTTCAGTTGGATATCGATATATTTTGATTGCCCAAAAACCTTAAAATTTCCGTACAATACACATTGGTCCCAAATCCAAAATTTGTGGCATAAACTCAATTTTTAAACTTTTGAGTGTTCAAAAAAGGCATGCGTTTTCCAATAGTACATATATTATTACACCTTAAAACCAGTTTTATTCATTACATCTGGCAACCATTACTTTTTGACAAGCCATCGAAGTCAGCTGTTTCGCCACAATAATAAAATTTTGCGTATTTTTTTTGCTGTTAACTATTCAAGAGTGGAAAACTTAAGCTTGATTAAAAACAACATTTTTATGGATAACACAGGAAAAAGTAAGTAGAATTTACTCTTAACAAGTTTTTCCGTGTTACTACGTGTATTAGGGTAGCTTTGAAATGCTTTACGAAAGGTATTTTATGTTAAAAAAATTTATAACTTTTGTGTTTCGTAGACAAAAACTTATATAACTACACAACGATTCACAAAAGTAAAGAGGCTATATTATTTAGTAAGGGTATTTGATAAAGCCGTGTAGATATATTATAGCCGTTCATAACCGTTTTTAAGAAATTCGATCTTTTTCTAGTGAACTTCTATCTCAGCAATTCCGAATTGTTCAAAATTTGGGTATCAAATGGAAAAAAATGAATCAATCTCGTAGTGGGTGTTTGAAAAAGTAGAAGCAGGTCTCACAAAACGAAAAATTCTAGAAATTAACAAACAAATTACAAATTTTCACACTTATATTAAGAGATTTTTTTAAAAATTCAAGGGAGATATTGAAAGATTCAAAAGAAAACATCAGAAGTGGTATACTCGGCATATGGTGATTAAAATTGGAGAAAAAGATTGTGTGAAGTCTAGTAAGGTAGGACGCCCCTGAAGTGTGCTAGTCTTCCACGCTAACTGAACTGTGCTAGTCTTCGTTGGGAGCGACGAGATATTAGTTTTCCACTAACTTCTGGAACGGTTTTTTTTGCACATTTAATAACTACCATATCTTTACAATATTTTTTAACAGTTTTTCCGTCGACATTATACTTCTTAGCTAATGCCCGATATGATTTTGCTGATCGATCCACAATTTCACTTTTCAATTTTGCTCGAACTTGGCTGCTTTGTAGAACACATTTTTTTCCAGACCCGCGTTTTCTTGTAAACGTTTTTTCCACTCTCGAAAGACTTAATTGTTTGATAAATAAAAGTTTTTTTGAATCCGAGCTTAGAAAAGTGGCAAAATGTCTCATATTTCTTTGCGAGTAGATTATTTTCACAAAATGTACAAATTAATTTTCGGCGCTGTATCTCTGTTAGCGACATATTAAGATCTACGGTTGACATATGATAATGGCTTTTAACTGAATGATATCTGAAATAGTGACCTTTCTCCCCTGTTACTTTGTTTTTTGATGAGCTTTTTTTTACCTTGTATTTATAGGTAAAACCAGTTCGGATTTCATTCCGCATACGTTATTACTTATTCAAACTGTTCAAATTTGTATATTAACAGGAATTATGTATAAAACATTTTGATTTTCTTATATTTTATTTTTAATTTTTTTAGGAGGAATATTAGTTTTATTTATTTATATAACATCATTAGCATCAAATGAAATATTTTCAATATCAATAAAATTAATAATTTTATGCATAATAATATTTATTTTTATAATAATATTTTCACTGATACTAGATAAAACTTGTGTGCTAAATTTTATCGAAAATAACGAAATAAAACCAACTTATAATTTAGAATCATATTTATTTGAAAATTCAATAATTCTTAATAAATTATATAATTATCCCACAAATATAATAACTATTATATTAATAAATTATTTATTAATTACACTAATTGCTGTAGTAAAAATTACTAACTTATTTTATGGACCTTTACGATCAATGAACTAATGAACTTTACCAATTAAACATCCACTATTAAAAATTGCAAATAATGCTCTAATTGATTTGCCTACACCTATTAATATCTCAACATGATGAAATTTTGGTTCACTATTAGGATTATGTTTAATTATTCAAATTCTTACAGGATTATTTTTAGCAATACATTATACAGCAGACATTAATTTAGCTTTCAACAGAGTAAACCACATTTGTCGAGACGTAAATTATGGATGATTATTACGAACATTACATGCTAATGGTGCATCATTTTTTTATACCTTTCATGAACATGAAATGGTATTATAACTTTGGTCCGATGTTTGTAAATATGAGAAGAAGAAGAGATAGACCCATCAATAAGTATACCGAAATGATCAGGATGACGAGATGAGTTGATTTAGCCATGTCCGTCTGTCCGTCTGTCCGTCTGTCCGTCTGTCTGTCTGTCTGTTTGAACGCAAACTAGTCCCTCAGTTTTTGAGATATTTGGCTGAAATTTGGTATGCGGCCACCATTTTCCAATATAGGAATCATTTGTCGGAACCAGCAAGATCGGACCAATATAACATATAGCTCCCATACAACCGATTATTCCGATAAACGGATTTTGGGCTATAACTCCTGTAATTAAATACGTAGGAACGTGAAATTTTGGACGTATTGCTATTTTTATATGTGAAATATCGATGTTGAAACTCATAGAGATGGGATAAATATTTCACATAGCTCCCATACAATCGATTATTCCGATAAACGGATTTTGGGCTATAACTCCTGTAATTAAACACGTAGGAACGTGAAATTTTGGACGTATTGCTATTTTTATATGTGAAATATCGATGTTGAAAATCATCGAGATTGGATAAATATTTCACATAGCCCCCATACAATCGATTGTTCCGATAAACGGATTTTGGTAGATAACTCCTGTAATTATATAGGTAGGAACGTGAAATTTTGGAAGTATCGCTATTTTTATATGCGAAATATCGATGTTGAAAATCATTGAGATGGCATAAATATTTCACATAGCTCCCATACAATCGATTATTCCGATAAGCGGATTTTGGGCTATAAGTCCTGTAGTTAAACACATAGGAACGCGAAATTTTGGAAGCGTCGCTATTTTTATATGTAAAATATCGATGTTGAAAATCATTGAAATGGGATAAATATTTCACATAGCCCCCATACAATCGATTGTTCCGATAAACGGATTTTGGTAGATAACTCCTGTAATTATATCGGTAGGAACGTGAAATTTCGTAAATATTGCTATTTTAGAATGTGGAATGTCGATGTTAAAAATCAATGAGATTGGACTAATAGAACACATCGTCCCCATATAATCCGTAGCTCCGATAATTTCGGTATGAGCTAAAGTTAAATTCACACAGGCTGTACTGGGGATCAAACAGTGAAAATCGTGACGCTTATTCATGAAAGGTATTTAGCCTTCGGCACAGCCGAAGACAGCTTTCCTTACTTGTTTTTATTTGTATTTATTTTCATATTGGACGAGGAATTTACTATGGATCTTACTTATTTACTAACACATGATTAATAGGAGTATTAATTCTATTTTTAGTAATAGCAACAGCTTTTATAGGTTATGTATTACCATGAGGACAAATATCTTTTTGAGGTGCAACAGTTATTACAAATTTATTATCAGCAATTCCTTATCTAGGAATAGAACTAGTTCAATGAGTATGAGGAGGATTTGCAGTTGATAATGCAACATTAACTCGATTTTTTACATTTCATTTTATTCTTCCTTTTATTATTTTAGCTATAACATTAATTTATCTTTTATTCCTTCATCAAACAGGGTCAAAAAAATCCAATTGGATTAAATTCTAATATTGATAAAATTCCATTTCATCCCTACTTCTCTTACAAAGATATTGTAGGATTTATTATTATAATTTCTTTATTAACCCTTTCGAAACTTCTTTTTTGTTTTTTGCCTTAAAAATCTGTTTTTGTGTTTTTCCTACTATTTAAGCCATCGTAATGAACAATTAAAAAGAATTTTTAAAAAAAAAATTTTCTAAAGTGGGTTTTTAGCACCATGCCATATGGCATGGAATTTTCTTAACGGAAAGAAATTTTACATACGTGCGTAAGTAGTTTCAGTGGTTTTATGGATGAAATATACAAATCATGCCCCATTTACATAAAATGTGATTAAAAAAATTTTTTTTTATTTTGTATCTCATCTCTTTTTACCAACCTTTTTCTTCCTTAGACAAGGAGGCATAAAATAACCTAGTAGATTCCACTGGTCATACCAAATCGTTCCTGCGACAGTCGCGCAAGTACCCCAAACTGCAGGTACCGGAGGGTACCGAGTTCTTAACCGGCTAAAATCGGCAATTTTTTTCTGAGAAGCTTCTCAGGCAGAAATACACCCGGAGAGTTTGCCAAACTACTGCCGAGGGGCGACCCCGTTTAGAAAAATTCTTTTTCTAAATAATTTTAGATGTTACTTTTGCCGGGCATCGAACCGGCATGACTTGGTGTAGAAGGCCGAAAACTTAACCGCTATACCACGGCGGCCGAAGTCCAAGTGTTCCAAATTAACTAAGATATTCTTCTTATCTTTGTTTAGCTTCTAAGACATGGCAATTACATACCAAGGCATCGAAATACACCCGGAGAGTTTGCCAAACTACTGTCGAGGGGCGACCCCGTTTAGAAAAATTCTTTTTCTAAATAATTTTAGATGTTACTTTTGCCGGGCATCGAACCGCCACGACTTGGTGTAGAAGGCCGAACACTTAACCGCTACACCACGGCGGCCGAAGTCCAAGTCTTCCAAATTAACTAAGATATTCTTCTTATCTTTGTTTAGCTTCTAAGACATGGCAATTACATACCAAGGCATCGAATCCCAAAGCTTTTAGACAATCCCGGGATTTCGGGATTTTAGAATGGCAATCCCAGGGTCCTGGCGAGGAAAGAAAAGAAAAGGCAAGGGAAGGAAAGAAAATCAAAAGAAAGAAAATGAGATGAAAGGAGAGCAAAGGATAGAAAAGAAAGGAAAGGGAATAAGAGAAAAGGAAAGAAAAGAAAGACGTATAAAGACGACCTAGAATAAAAAATCAACATTGAAACTATATTACTGAATGATGTAAAGAGGGAGGAAAAGGCAAAAAGAATAGGAATGTATAGAAACGAAAAGTATAAAAAATAAGGAAAAGAAAGTAAAATTCAAGAAATAGGAAAAGATAGGGAAATAAAAGGTTTTGTGGTTGAATTTCAACCACTGGGCAAACTCTAGTATTTCGGAAAACAGCTATGGGAAAGAAACTCAAATAAAATAAAGAAAAGTAAATAAAATACTGAACTTTATTAAAAAAATAAAGCAAAGGAAAGTAAATTTAAGAAATGAAAGAAAAGGTAACGAAAGGAAAAGAAAAGGCAAGAAAGGAATAGGAAAATAATGAAAAAGAAAATAAAGGAAAAGAAATGGCAGAGTATCAAGGCAAAGGATAGAAAACGAAAGTAAAGAAAGGAAAGGAAACGAAAGGATAATTATCCCCATTTATTGCCCTTAACCGCCCAAGCGATTTTGGCGGTTGGCTATCAAAGCACGCCAGTTATTCCTTTTTAGCGATAACTGACGCCAATTGGAAACCTCAAGGGAGTTCAAGCCATCCTCCACCTGTTGTTTCCATTTGACGATAGGAAAATCTTCTGTGCTGGAGCTTCTTTGTCTATTCGCATAACAAGTGTTGCCGCTGAAAGATTTCAAAAAGGGTCCCGAAAAAGGTTCCCAACAGAAAAAGAGGGTCCCCTCTTTTTTTAGATAGAAACACATTTACATTAACCTGTTCCATGTTTTTTTTTTTTGATGTTGAATGACTTAGTTTTGTAATATTGCAAGAAACACATACAAAATATATACATTTTTAAATGGTTGTAGTTAGTTTAATAGTAATGATAATCACATAATGTAAACCGTTTTTTAAACTTATAAACCTCCATTTTAAGGATATGTTTTTGCAAAAGCTTTACAAAATGATAAGAAAACTCACTTTGAAAAGAATACAATTTGTTCCCCCCTAAGGCACGGTCTTTTAAGTAGGTAAGGGGTAAGTTGCAGAGGCTTATTTTCTCATCATTTACTTACTTGGTAGGGGGTAAGGCCCAAAAAAACTAAAACTTTTTTATTTGAATCACTCTTATGTATACGGCGGCCGCCGTGGTGTAGCGGTTAAGTGTTCGGGCTTCTACACCAAGTTGTGGCGGTTCGGAGCCCGGCAAAAGTAACATCAAAAATTATTTAGAAAAATAATTTTTCTAAACGTGGTCGCCCCTCGGCAGTAGTTTGGCAAACTCTCCGGGTGTATTTCTGCCATGAGAAGCTTCTCAGCAAAAAATTCATTTGCTTTGCAAGTGCCGTTCGGAGTCGGCATGATACAGCGTTGCCAGTAGTAAGGCTTCAGTTAGGCAAGACATTTGGAAATCGGCAAGAGTTCCCGATGTAAGAGTAAAAAAGGAACAAGGTGATTTTTTTTGTTTTCTAACAAAGAAATGATAAAAATTCATTTCATTGCAGTTTTAAAGTGAAAAGGGGTCAAAAAGGGTCACGAATTTTAAAAAAGGTCAAAAATGATACTTTTTGGAAAAGGTAGGGTCCGGGGTCCTCGGTCTAAACAAGGGTCTAATTGACCCTTTAGGGTCCCCAACGGCAACCCTGCGCATAACATGACCCAGCCAGCAGAGCCTTTGGGCTTTAGTTCGCTGAACTATGATAAGATCTGCGTAAAGCTCGTACAGCTCATCGTTAAATTTCCGTCGATACTCGCCGTTGGCATCACGGGAGGAACCATAAATCTTCCGAAGAACTTTTCTCTCAAATACTCCAAGGGCGATCTCATCTTCTCTTGACATTGTCCCTGAATCTGAGCCATACATCAGGACAAGTATGATGAGAAACTTATAGAGCGTGATCTTTGTTCTTCGAGGACTTTACTTTCCAATTGCCTAGTCAGTCCAAAGTAGCACTTCTTGGCAAGAGTGATTCCCCCCTGGATTTCCAGACTGATATAATTTTCGGTGTTAATACTGGTTCCCAAATGGACGAAGTCCCTCACGGTTTCAAAATTGTAACTATCAACAGTGACATGGATGCCAAGGCGCAGGTGCGCCGATTCTTTCTTTGATGACAGCAAATACTTCGCCTTTCCCACTTTTTTCGCTTCCTTATCCAGTCCAGAGAAGGCAGCGCTTACGGCGCGGTTGTTAAGGCCAATGATATCAATATCATCGGCATACGCCAGCGATTGCACGCTCTTATAATTTTTACCATTTGGTTGTTGAACTGTACGGACTTGTTTTGTCGCTCTGCTTTATTGCTCTTTTTGATAATAATATAATTATACTCAATTATAATAATTTTTGTGCAATACAAATAAACAAATACATTACAAGCCTAAACAGAAGACACGTTTGTCCAGTGCAAGTACAAAAACACAAAAAAAATAAAATTAATTTGTGCAAAATAAATATTTAACAATTTAATCATTTTTACAATTATTTACTTCTTTGTTCTTTAATTTACACTAACAATATGCCGTGCTTTTGTGGTCACAGTGGAACGCGCTCACAGCAGTGTGCTATGTGATAAGTGTAAAGAGGTTTTTCATCTGCAGTGTTTTGTTGGGACTTTGACCGCAGATTTGAACTATTTTAAAAATTTTGACCAAATTTATATAATTTTTTTTTTAGTTATATGACGACGCCTATAAGGCAACGTTAAAAGCGCATGCAACGAGGAGCGTTTCGGAAGGGTGTAAGAGTTAGTCGCCTCCCAGTTGTTGCACCCTGGGTAACGCTAAATAACCTACATGGCCTACACGGCTAGTTTCTCGTATTGCTGGTTCTACGACAATGGTACCAGTACTTGTGCTGAACCCATCGGGACGTTTTTTTATATCGACCCAGACAAGAGCAATACACGGGGGTGACCCTGTCTAACATTTGGGCAGGGCTACTTTTTGTTACAACAACAACAGGAGCGTGTGTGAACACTACCGTGAGCTGAAGGGGGAAAGGAGGTGCGAATAGCTATATCACGGCTAAAAAACCATAAAACGGCGGGTGCTGATGGCCTGCCCGCTGACCTATTCAAATGCGGCGGCGAGGAGCTGGTAAGGTGCATGCACCAGCTCTTGTGCAGAATATGGTCGGATGAATGCATCCCTGAAGATTGGAATCTAAGTGTTCTCTGCCCAATCCATAAGAAGGTTATCCCGCAAACTGCGCCAAATATCGTGGAATCAGCCTTTTGAGTATCGCATATAAGGTCCTATCAAGCGCATTATGCGAAAGAATGAAGCCTGACGTAAACCGACTGATTGAACCTTACCAAATCTTGGGAAAAAAAACCGTGAGAAAAGTATCGACACACACCATCTCTTTGTTGATTTTAAAGCCGCCTTCGACAGCACGAAAAGGAGCTGCCTATATGCGGCTATGTCTGATTTTGGTTTCCAAGACGGCAATTGAGAAGTAAAGTCCTCTATCGACGCACAAAAATAACACTTAGGTCACTTATCGTACCCGTCCTGCTATATGGTGCAGAAGCATGGACACTGACAGCATCTGACGAGGCGGCTTTGGGAGTATTCGAGAGAAAAATCCTTCGAAAGATTTATGGACCCCTAAAAGTTGGCGACGGCGAGTACCGAAGAAGATGTAATGATGAGCTTTACGCAGACGTCGACATAGTTCAGCGAATTAAAACCCAGCGGCTTCGCTGACTAGGACACGTGGTGCGAATGAACGAAGACGCTCCGGCCCAGAAGGTTATCTTATCGGCACCCGCCGGCGGAAGTAGAGGAAGAGGGGGGCCACCACTCCGATGGCAGGACCAAGTGGAGGCAGATCTGAGAACACGCGGTGTCTCCAATTGGCGCCAGTTGGCTCAACACTTGCTGACACTTTTACTTAGTTTATAAGATTATATTTTGACTCTTGTTAATATTCTAAAGGTGCGGGCGTGGATATTATTATTTGTACGCAAATTGAACCTTAATTACCATCGCCACAAAAAAAAAGTTTGAAAAATTGAAGGTACAAGTAAGCTTTTCACTTTTGAAATATGCATGGATCTTCAACGCGCTTTTTACGTTAATCAAACATATTGAATACTCAAGTTTACAATTAACATCGCATGAAAATATTTGTCAGTTTTTGTGTGCTAACAAAAAAAATTGAATTATTTAAACTATTCACAAACCAAACAGTTCATTTATAGTGGCTGCTGTAAGCATAATATGAACAGCACAGTAATCGGATCACGTGTGCAGGGTTTCTTTTTGAGTTAGCATCAAGTATATTTGTTCATTTTTTTGATAATTAAAGGGGCGCGCAAGTAAATGGCTTAACTATACCGAAAAATGAAAAGTACAAAAATTTGTTCTCGCATTTTCTTAGCCTTTTAACTTTTAAATGGAAAGAAGCACGCACGCGACCTTGTAGGTTTAGTTTCAGTATGTAGAAAAATAGTTGAAAAAATAAAGAGTGGGTCGCAATATTGAGAGGCGCCCTTAAGAAAAGATTAACAGTTCATAAATTTTTGAAAACTCGCACACGTTTTCACAATATTTTGATTTTGCGAAATTTTTCCTGGATTTATCAAGTATTATTTCATGCTTCTGAGACATTTGAAATGTTGATTTGTATTCATAAATTAAAAAAAAAAAATACTGAGCCTGTGTAACGATATCGTGTTCCTTGCTATTGGATGATATTATCCGCCTCGCCCGATGTTAAAAGTTTTGAGGATTTGCCCATATACCACCTCGGTCGGATATACAAATTTATGATTGTCATACTGTAGCTATTCATAATCTGTACTCGCGTTTGCGTGATAATGATCGCTATGTGGTTCTTGGCGACTTTAATCTGCCAGTCATTAGCTGGATAAACAACGATGATTCTAACTTTTTGACTCCTGTCACTCAGCACGGTTTTGTTGTCTCCCTATAAATCTGCCTCTAATTCAGATCAATAATGTAGTCAACTCTAAAAATAAGTTGTTGGACTTAGCTTTTATTGATAATTCAATGGATATCGGTCTCAGTCGAATCTCAGCCTTATCCCTTCCTGAAGATCCCATGCACCCCATACTTGAGATTGCACTGGATATTTTGCTGCCTACAATTAATTTTTTGGAAGCAAGCTCTCGTTCGAGATGTTTTAACAAGGCGAACTTTGACGTGCTCAACCTTATGATAGCTACCCATGATTGGTGCGATCTTTACGCATGTAACGATGTTGAGCTAAATTTGGTTGAAAAAAGATTTATGTGCCAGTCTCAAATTTTGCATTTGTATTTATTGATGAAGGGCATATATTAGTTATTAGAAATATGAAACAAAAAACCCAGTTTCATGGTCCATTAAAATAAATTAATTATACTTTTCAGGTTAACTAAAAAATTAATGCGAGAAAACTAAAGCACAAATTAATGTAGGCCCGGTTTTTTTCTTAAATTGGGTCAGGATATAGTATGTAAAACAATTTAACGACCTTCTTTTTAAGAAATCTTACTTCACTTTATTGCGCAAATGACTTAGAGTGGGTTTTCGGGGCTGTAAACAGGTTCCAAGGTGTCCGAATATTTCAGAATTGTTTTATTTGATAGCAAAATAAGATTCCAGCAAGCAATTATGTTTCCATTATTTGGAATAAAATTGTTTTAAACGCTAAGAAAAGAAGTCACATCTTCAAAGAATAACTAATATATGCCCTTCATCAATAAATACAAATGCAAAATTTAAGACTTGCACATAGAAACTTTTTTTCAACCAAATTCAGCTGAGCGACTTTATGTGCTTTAGCTTTATCCTACACTGTAGATGCAAAATTAAAATTTTTAATAATATTAAAAAAATTTATGGTTTTGTTAATTCAAAACGAAAATCTTCGGGATTTCCATCATTTTTTCCCCAGGGCCTGATGGTATTCCTGGTTGTGTGCCGTCAATTTGACAGAACCGTCATTCCCGTCAATCTGGAAACGAGTCATTTATTATACCTCTGCCCAAAAAAGGTAGTAGATCTAACATTGAGAACTATAGAGGAATTGCATGATATAAATACTACAGGTAAAACCGTTAATGACACTAATGAAATTCTCATACTCATTTATTTTTTGCCACGACTTTTCTGTTTGGTTTTTTTCAATCAAATAAATTACAAATCAAAATAATTTCTTTTCATTTTTCTTCAATTTGTGATTAGAACTATTGCTAGAATTGTTTAAAATAAGGACTGTAAAAGCTGAGCGAATGGGCCCCTCTAACAGGCTAATCTACCAACTCATTTCCTGCCATTTTACAGTGTCCAGGCGTCCACCTAAACGTGGAGTGTAAATTGGAAAATATTTTTTGATTTTTTTCAAATTTTTCCTATTTTAAATTTTTTGAATATTTTTTTTATTTGACTTATATACTGACACATTTTATATTGCTTAAAAACGTCAAAACAAAATCAAAAGAGAGAACGGTTTTACCTGTAGTATTTATATAATGGAGGAATTGCTAAGCTTTCAGTTATTCCTAAATTTACGTATACCTATAGGTACTTGGTCTTTTATGCAAATTTCCAAATTATTTGGCATATAACTATTTTTTTTTTAATTTAGTTTTCATGGAAATCTTAATAACTTCGTCAGTTTTCAACTTTTTTGAGAAAATCAAAACTTGCATTGCACTCGTAACAAAATTTGGGTACTCTTGGTTTCGTTAAACGCGGGGCTAAAGGGTTTAATGACCCTAGGTTCTTTACACTTCGTTGGCCCGTCCAATACTTGAGTACTGCTCGTGTGTGTGGAGTCCAGGATATACATATTATTCATATAAAGCGTATTGAGTCAGTGCAGAAGCAATTTTTGTTCTTTGCTCTACGGGTCTTTAATTAGGATTCAAATCTTCGTCTTCTATCTAACAGAAGTAGGCTTCTTCTTATTGATTTGCCAACTTTGGAAAGTCGCAGGATATTGCTTGGGGTAATTTTTCTGCATAAGCTGATTCTCGTCGAAATTGACTCCTGTGGGCTGCTAAGCCGACTTTACTTTGCAGTTCCGGCCAGGGCGTCCAATCTAAAATTTTTTATTATTATACCTTTCATGAACATGAAATGGTATTATAACTTTGGTCCGATGTTTGTAAATATGAGAAGAAGAAGAGATAGACCCATCAATAAGTATACCGAAATGATCAGGATGACGAGATGAGTTGATTTAGCCATGTCCGTCTGTCCGTCTGTCTGTCTGTCTGTTTGAACGCAAACTAGTCCCTCAGTTTTTAAGATATTTGGCTGAAATTTGGTATGCGGCCACCATTTTCCAATATAGGAATCATTTGTCGGAACCAGCAAGATCGGACCAATATAACATATAGCTCCCATACAACCGATTATTCCGATAAACGGATTTTGGGCTATAACTCCTGTAATTAAACACGAAGGAACGTGAAATTTTATAAGTGTTGCTATTTTTATATGTGAAATATCGATGCTGAAAATCATAGAGATGGGATAAATATTTCACATAGCTCCCATACAATCGATTATTCCGATAAACGGATTTTGGGCTATAACTCCTGTAATTAAACACGTAGGAACGTGAAATTTTGTAAGTATTGCTATTTTTATATGTGAAATATCGATGTTGAAACTCATAGAGATGGGATAAATATTTCACATAGCTCCCATACAATCGATTATTCCGATAAACGGATTTTGGGCTATAACTCCTGCAATTAAACATGTAGAAACGTGAAAGTTTGGACGTATTGTTTTTTTTATATGTGAAATATCGATGTTGAAAATCATCGAGATTGGATAAATATTTCACATAGCCCCCATACAATCGATTGTTCCGATAAACGGATTTTGGTAGATAACTCCTGTAATTATATAGGTAGGAACTTGAAATTTTGGAAGTATCGCTATTTTTATATGTGAAATATCGATGTTGAAAATCATTGAGATGGCATACATATTTCACATAGCTCCCATACAATCGATTATTCCGATAAGCGGATTTTGGGCTATAAGTCCTGTAATTAAACACATAGGAACGTGAAATTTTGGAAGCGTCGCTATTTTTATTAGTAAAATGTCGATGTTGAAAATCATTGAAATGGGATAAATATTTCACATAGCCCCCATACAATCGATTGTTCCGATTAACGGATTTTGGTAGATAACTCCTGTAATTATATCGGTAGGAACGTGAAATTTCGTAAATGTTGCTATTTTAGAATGTGGAATGTCGATGTTAAAAATTAATGAGATTGGACCAATATAACACATCGTCCCCATATAATCGATAGCTCCGATAATTTCGGTATGAGCTAAAGTTAAATTCACACAGGCTGTACTGGGGATCAAACAGTGAAAATCGTGACGCTTATTCATGAAAGGTATTTAGCCTTCGGCACAGCCGAAGACAGCTTTCCTTACTTGTTTTTAATATATGTTTGATACAATTGTTAACTTTTATTTAATTTACTTTGTAATTTGTATTAGTCGACCGTAATTGTTTGTCGACTCTAAATAAATAATAATAATAAATAATAATATAATAGATTGTACCGTTGTGGTTTAGCTCTGCTGCTCGAATTATCTTCTTCAGAATCAGGTTGAAGAAATCGCTCGAAAGGGAGTCGCCCTGTCTGAAGCCCCGTTTGGTTTCAAATGGCTCAGAGAGGTGCTTCCCGATTCTGACGGAGCTGTTGGTGTTGCTCAACGTCAATTGGCATAGCCGTACAAGCTTTGCAGGGAAGTTAAATTCAGACATGGCGGCATACAGGAAACTCCTTTTTGCGCTGTCAAAAGCGGCTTTGAAATTGACAAAGAGATGATGCGTGTCGCTTCTTTTACCATGGGTCTTCTCCAGGATTTGGCGTCGATGGTAGACTTACCAGGTCTAAAGTCACACTGATAAGTTCCAATCAGTTTGTCTACGATGGGCTTTAGCCTTTCACACAATACGCTAGAAAGAACCTTATATACGATATTAAGAAGACTGATTCCGCGGTAGTTGGTGCGGTTAGCGGGATCGCCTTCTTGTGGATTGGACAGAGCACACTTGCATTCCAATCTGGAGGCATGCACTCGTCTGACCATATTCTGCGTAAGAGCTGATGCATGCTTTTTACCAGCTGTTTGAACAGCTCGGCAGGTAGTCCGTATTTTCCAGGCGCTTTGTTGTTTTTGAGCCGGGATATAGCTATCCTCACTTCATCATAGCCCCACCACCTGGACGACTTTTCCATCGTCAGGGATTGGGGTATCGGGTTCGACGTTTCCCTGGCACTTTAGCAGTGAGGAGAAGTGCTCCCTCCATAATTTAAGTACACTCTGTACGCCGGTTACCAGGTCGCCATTATTGTCCTTACAGGAACTTGCCCCGGTCTTAAAACCTTCCGTCATCCGCCGGATCTTTTCATAGAATTTTCGGGCATCATTCCTGTCAGCCAGCATCTCAACCTCCTCACACTCACGCCTTTCGGCTTCACTTTTCTTTTTTCTGAAAAGGCGTGTCTCTTCCTAATTTGCTTCACGATAGCGTTGCCATACACTACGGGTTGCACCCGTTCGCAACGTCTCTTTGTAGGCAGCGTCCTTTTCTTTCGAGGCAGTTTTGCATTCGTCATCGTACCAGTTGTTTTTGTGGGTTCGCTGGAACTCAATTGTGGCCTCAGCGGCGGAACGCAATGAGTGAGAGATATGCTTCCATTGCTCGGTTACATCGTTAGGTCAAGGATTGCCCTCTGATATCAGGTGTGAGAGTCGAGTGGAGAAATTATCAGCTGTCTTTGTCATGCCTAGCTTCTCGATGTCAAACTTTCCTTGCGTGTGCGTGTTTTGGCTGAAACAAGATAATGGTCTAAGTCGATATTGGGACCACATATGGTACGCACGTCCAGAACGGTGGAGCTATGTCTGCCGTCGATCATGACATGATCAATCTGGTTCCATGTTCTTTGATCAGAGGACAGCCAGGTGGCTTGGTGTATTCGTTTATGCTGGAACCTAGTACTACTGATGACCATATTGCGATCAGCGGCGAAGTCAATCAACCTAGTGCCGTTGGGTGGTGCTATATCGTGGACACCAAAATTTCCAACTGTAGGACGAAAGACTCCTTCCTTGCCCACGTTGGCATTAAAGTCGCCGAGCACGATTTTGATATCATGTTGGGGGCAGCGATCATAAGTCTGTTAAAGTTTATCGTAGAAGGAGTCCTACTCTGCGTTGTCCGTGTCCTCAGTCAGCGCAGATAAATTTTAGATTGAAAAACCTCGCCTTGATGCAGATCGCAGCGAGACGCTAGTCCACGGAGGTGAACGCTAGTACTTGGCGGCGCAGTCTCTTTCCCACCACGAATCCTACACCACGCACTTTGCGCGTGTCTGGCCACTTTAGTATACGTCACAATGTCCGATGGTTATCTTTTCTAGTCCCGTCCATCGCATTTCCTGCAGGGCGGTGAGGACATCAACCAGTCGGGCAGCGGTACCATCCCTTGAAAAGGTCCGGACATTCCAGGTACATGCCCTAATATCCAAAGCTTTATTCCTAATACGTTTTGCCGTTAACATTAAATAGGGTTCTCATCCGAGGCTTTTTGTTTGTTTTCATTAGAGTTGGTTTTTACGTGGCGGGTCCCAAGCCCAGCGCATAACCCGTTTCGGGGTTTTTGGAAAAGATTTACACAGGGTGGACACCTTGCCGCGGTACGAGGACTTAAGTCGATAGCCACAGGGCTACGCTGCCCTTGTGATCATAGCGCCGCCGGTACTACATCACGAGAGAAGCCAAGCCTCTCTGGCGCGACGACTAAGATCTTCCCCCTCCCAATCCAGGGTGTTATGCGACCACGTGCCCATTGGACGTTTGCAGCCGGGAGGCAAATCGTGGCTGTAATCGAACGGAGCCTCTCTGATACCGGGCCGCCTCGGAGAGTAACTATGGCCTTACCGCGGTATGGGGCTCTGCCGCGGTGGACGATACATTCCCCTTACTCTTCATTTGACCCTAAACTGGCCTTGTCCGGCGAGGGGTCGTACGAACAAGATGAAAGATAGTAACAAAAACCCTTAAACTAAAGATACAACAATGTATACCGCACAGCAGAGGAGGAAAATGCTGGAGCAAGCGAGAACGCAACGTCGGCGGACAAACTCTATTTCTTTATCAGCCGAGAGATCGACAGCGATGGCAACTACGAGTCTATTAGCTCTGGATAACAAGGGGGAAATCCCCAAAGTAAGTACCGGTACAAACACGGTGAAGCCAACAACGGCTGATGCTAAAGCCCCAGTAAGTGCCGGTACCGAAACCAAGTGTTTAACGTCTGTGCAGTGGTCTCACGACCTGGCCCCAGAGATCCAAATAAGGGAACGACCGCGATGGCAACTAGGGGTCGAAATTTACCCCAGAAGACATCTCCCAGTCGCTCTGAGTACTTGGACAAAAGAGCGGCCGCAAGGATTTTGAAGAAATACGAGGGTATTTCACAAGAGACGCTATCGCCGAATGCTAGAAAGACGGTGGAGATGGCTGAAGCTATCTTACCGAACTTCCAAAGCGATTACGCGCCAAAGAAGGTTAATGGAAACCCCTTCAAACGCCAGGGATCGGACGTGGATTTAAAACCTCACCCGAAGCGGCAGCAACACGCTCCCGTAATGGGTAAACTCAGCTTTGCTGAAGTGACTAAGGATAGGATCCTCATAGGCTTCATTGACCGAGGTAATGAAAGCTGGGCCATCCCTAGGGACCAGTGGCGGTACGTCCGGAATGCTATCGGTAATGCCCTTCTCGACATTATGGATGAGTCTCCGGGTGCCACTCCGATGGGTTCTGATGCGGGATGGCACCAGGGCCGAATCAAGGTATTCGCTTGCGAGGATGCAAAAGCTGTTGCACTGTACAAGGCAGCAGCTGCAAGACTAGGTGAGATCTACCAAGGGGCAAGAATCGAGGTTGTCGACTGGAAGGACGTCCCGGCTCGGCCAAGGCAAGAGCGTGGATTCCTGCTGACCCTGCTAAAACTGAGAGAATTCTCAGGATGCTGAGGACCATGAACCCGTCTCTCCCGACGAAGGACTGTGGTGTCAATCTGGTCGAGGATGCGGTAGGGCCTGATAGGCATGTGATCTTCACCTTGAATAAGAAGGCACTCGATCCCCTTAAACGGTGCAACGGACGAGTGCACTACGGTATGGGTCAGATCGTGATTCACGTATACCGCAACTATGCACAGCGCGCTGCTATTTCGGCTGCACCGGAGGACTCGGACATCGCAGTGCCGGAAGGGGAGTCGGAGATGTCAGTTAGTAGGATCTTGGCTACGCCAAATCGTGGTCTGAACAAATCGTCGTTGAAAGATAAGCCTCCAGACGAGGTGGAACTCGACGATACGGCGGTGGCAGGGAAGTCTGAGCGCTCTCATATTGGTGGTGATTCAGATAAACCTGCATAAGTCTAAAGCAGCCTCGGCTGCTTTAATCAGTCGTCTCTCTAAAGGCGACGTAGATGTGGTCCTCATCCAAGAACCCTGTCTAACAGCTCAAGGATTTGCGGTTTGGGGTCTAAGGGTTTTAAGCTTATCCGAGTCAGCGAAAGGAAAGCACAAAAAAGGGAAAAAAATGAATGAAATGAGTGTAATTAAAAGCAAAGGATAGGAGAGGAAAGGAACGGACAGCAAAGGAAACGAAAATAAAGGACAGCCAGGAAAGGAATGGAAAGAAATGAGAAGGGAAGGAAAGGAAGGAAGGAAAAGGGCGAAAAAAGTAAGAAAATGAAAGTATAGAAAAGTAAAATAAAGGAAAAGAAACGAAAGGGAACGAAGGCAAAAGGTAGGAAACGAATTGGAAGGAAAAGAAAGGAAAGGGTAAGAAAGGAAAGGAAGGGAAAAGAAAGGAAGGAAAGGAAAAGAAAGGTAATTAAAGAAAAGGGCAAGAAATGACAAGAATGGAATGGAAAGGAAAGGAAAGAATGGGAGAGAAAAGAAAAAAGAAAAAGAAAGGAAGGTACGGAAATGAAAGAAAAGGAAGGGATAGGTAGAGGACGGACAGGGAAGGAATGGAAAGGAATGGAAAATTGAGTAAAAGAAGGGAAATATAAGGAAAAGAAATTACAGTAGATGAATGAAATGAAATGGAAAGGAAATAAATGAATGAATGAAATGAAAAGGAAGGAAAATAAAAGAGAGGAAAGGAAAGGAAATAAAAGAGAAGAAAGGAAAGGAAAGAAAATTAAAATAAAGGAAAGGAAAGAAACGAAAATGCTGAAAATTTGAAGAAGGTGGAGGAAAGGACGCCTTAGAAAAAGAAACATTCCAGCCAAAGGTTAAAAGTACACAATTTTTCAAATGCCATAAATTACCACTGCTCCGACAGAACTTTACAATAAAGATCTTTTTATTATCCAGAGTCAGGGGTTACTAGTTGCATAGCTACATTTTTTTGGAACTGCATCGATAAAACTGAAAAATTTTAAACCTTTATCAGGAAAAATAGAAAAATGTCTCACTCTTTTAACCTTTGTAAAAAGTTCCTAAAAGCTAATACTAATCTTATTTTTAAAGAACCATATTTATTTATTTATTTGTTTATGTCTAAGGTACAGCAGACACTTACTATTACAAATTATATTAGACTTACATTAATTGTTACATAAAAAATAAGTTTTTAATTTAAATTGAGTTACCAGTTTAGGACTCGTTATATCCAAATCTAGAAAATTTGAGAAATAGTTGAATTCAGATAAAGTTCTATTCAGAGGAGCGTTAGCTCCGTAAACAGTTCTATTAAAACCAACTCGAAACACTACAAAAGTACGAAAGTTTCTGCATGGAACATTAAAATTTATAAGCTGCAAAAGAAAAGGGCAGTCAATCTTACCAGAGACAAGATCGGCAATAAAAGAAATTGACAAAATCGATCTCCTATTCGATAATGATAATAAACTTATTAATCGGCACCGTGAAACGTAGGACGGAATAGGATCAGAAAAGTTTAGATACCGCAGGGCAAAACGAATAAAGCACTTTTGGACTCTCTCCAGACGATTAATATGGACCATATGGTATGGCCTCCATATAAGTATAAGCTGCATATTAAAGTTTGGAACGAACAAATGCAGAATACAAAATCTTATAGGTATACGGATCCGAGAAATTAGAAGAGTGGCGTTTTATAAAAGCAAGTGCTCAAAAAGAGCCAGCGATAATATAATTTAAGTGTGTATTAAAGCTTAATTTAGCATCAAAATATACCCCAAGATCTTTAATTTCGTTAACCTCAGATAGGCACGATTCACCTAAGAAATAGCAAGTTGGAAAAGGTTTAACCATTTTCGAGTAAGTGACTTTATGGCACTTGCTAATATTAAGATAAAGCCTGTTCAAAACGCAATAGTTAAAGAATTTATTAAGTTCATTTTGAAGTAGCAAAGAGTCATATGACTGTTTAATTTCAGAGTATATTTTGAGGTCGTCTGCATAGAGGAGAAATTTAGCCGATGTGAAACAACTAGAAATATCGTTAATAAATAATATGAACAGTTAAGGTCCCAAGATGCTACCTTGTGGAACACCTGAGGTAGCAATGAATGGCTTCGAGATCTCCCCATCTATAGCAACTACGCACTTTCTATTAGACAAGTATGACTTTATCCATTTAATGATACTGCAATGAAACCCCATGCAGCCAAGTTTTTCGATAAGGATTTTGTGCGAGATTTTGTCAAATGCCTTGGAAAAATCCGTGTAAATGGCATCAATTTGTAGACCATTACGGAAGCATGAGTAAAAGTCTTCTGTAAAGACTGCAAGGTTAGAGACCGTCGATCTTGCAGTTACAAATCCATGTTGATTTGGACAAATAAGATGCTTCACGTTAAAGTAAATTTTATCCTTTATAATGCATTCATACAACTTAGCAACAGACGAAAGCTTAGATATTGGTCTGTAGTTTATTATATCACTTTTACTCCCACTCTTAAAAACAGGAGTGATAGTAGTGCTTTTCCAAGCATCAATAAAAACTCCCGAGGCTAAAGATAAATTAAACATTTTAGTAAGAGGTTTCACAAGTGCTGGCCAATTCTTCAATAATTTCATAGATAACCCATCCACGTCTGTCTGAGAAGAGTCATTAACATATTCTAGCCCTTCAATAGTATCATTTTCCGACAGAACTATTGATCCAAAAGCAAAAGAAGAAGTGGAATGATGCACAGCAGCCAATTCATTACATTTCATCACAGTCAAAATTAGATGAGAAAAAGACAGCAAACAGATTTGCAGCCTCCACAAGAGAAGATGCAGAAACATCATTTAAAAATACCGTTTTTGGTATACTTGAAACATTTTTCTTAGACTTTATATATGACCAAAACTTTTTAGGGTTGATTTTTATATTCAATTCGAAGTTATTTATGTAGTTTTCATAAAGTGACTTATTCAAATCATTAAACTTTTTCCTATAAAAAACATACAGCTCATAAAAGTTAGGCCTCTCAGTCCTTTTGAACTTCTTGAAAAACTTATTTCTCAAATTTTTTATATGCTTAAGCTCGGCAGTATACCAGGGAAGCTTAAAAACTTTACTCTTAAAAATAGGAACAAATTTGCTACACAACGCTAAAATCGAACTTTTGAAAGTGTTAAAACAAGTTGCAACTTCATTACTTTGGAAGATTAAGTCCCAGTCAACCAAATTAAGCATATTATTCAGACCTTCAAAGTCACAGCGATCAAAATTAAATAGTGGTAAAGTTGAAGAACCAATATTAAAAAATACATAAAATTCAATTTCCAGTAAAATTGGCATATGATGCAAATTAGCTGGGGATATAGAAGTCACAGCTTGCGACAACACAAAGTTCAAGTCGCTACTTATAAAAACTAAATCAAGAATTCGGCTTAAATCATTTCGTAAGCCATTAACTTGGTTTAAACCAACACTCAAAAAGTTATCAATAACGTATGATTCATTACAACTAGAAACATTTACAGGAATCAAATAAGTCCTGTTATCAAGATAATTCCAATTTACATTGCTCAAATTAAAATCACCAAGAACACATAATTGATCACTGCCAATCTCACGCTGAAGAGCAAGAACATTGTCAACATGCGATTTATAAAGGCATTCATCACTAAGCGGGGGAATGTATGATACGCATATATACAGTTTGCCGAAAGAACCACATAACCGAACACACAGTTGGTCAATGAGCGAGTCATTATTAAGAAGATCATAAAGAGATGCACGCAAACTGCAACGAGCTGCAATAAGTACACCGCCTCCTCTGCTACAACCAGTTTTAATTGGATCTCTGTCCTTGCGGAACACATCAAAACAATTCAAATTAAAATACTCCGCATCAAAGAAATTATTATTCAGCCATGTTTCAGTTAGAACAAACACGTCATATTCCAGAAGAATGTAGACATTGCTTGTTTTACTTCTAAGGCCAGAAGTATTTTGTTAATAAATTTTTAATTTATTACTGCTATTATTTCGAACAATCAGGTTCGAAGTGGCATATGCAGACGATTTAGCTATTGCATATAGGGGCAAATTCCCACAAACCCTGTGTGACTTGATGCAAGTAGCACTGCGAGAAGTTTCTTCATGGTCCTCTCGCTGCGGACTTAGCATCAACCCGGGAAAGGTGGAACTTGTCCTTTATACCAGGCGGTACAATATACCACCGTTGAACCTACCAGAACTAGATGGCGTGCGCCTGAGCTTAGCTGACAAAGGCAAATTCCTAGGCACAGTTCTAGATAGAAAGCTTAACTGGAAGGAGAATGTCATCCAGCGCCAGAGGAAAGCGTGCATTGCACTTTACACGTGTAAAAGAGCCATTGGTAAAAAATGGGGGCTCAGCCCCAAAATTTGCAGATGGATCTACACTGCGATAATCCAGCCAATTATGCTGTATGGAGTCGTGGTATGGTGGCCTGCGCTAAGAAAGGCAACAAACCTAAATCTGTTAGGGAAAGTCCACAGATCGAGCATGATCTGTATAAGCGGGGCGTTAAGAACAACGCCCAATGAAGCTCTCCAGGCCATTCTTGCCTTTTTGCCACTCGATCTGGAAGGGTACCGGGCAGCAGCAGCATCTGCTGTGCGTCTAAGGGAAACGTCCGTCTGGGGCGCAAGCACTATTGGACACTCCCGTATTCTAAGATCTTACAGCTTTCTCCCTCTGAGCACAGATCGGTGTGCGACCACAACAGTCGGAGATTGTTGTTTTAGAATAAACATTCCCAGCAGGGAAGACTGGGAGAACATAGATCGGTGTCCCGCTACTAATGGCAGCACTTTTATATACACCGACGGCTCGAAGTTAGACGGCAGAGTCGGAGGAAGGGTTTACTCAAGGGATTTGGACTTAGAACTCTCCTTTAGACTACCTGATCACTGCAGCGTCTTCCAGGCTGAAGTTTCAGCAATCATGGACGCCGTGACTTGGATAGGACAGGATATCTGTATTTTCAGCGACAGCCAAGCAGCCATCAAATCCCTTGGCTCTTACTCGTTCAACTCTGAACTGACGCTCAGCTGTCGTCGATCTCTTCAAGAGATGGCCCAACAGAACCGCGTGAACCTCACATGGGTCCCGGGACACAGGGACATTGAGGGAAACTGTAGGGCAGACGAACTTGCCAGGCAGGGCACGACCAAGCAGATTCTTCAAGATAAAGAACGCTTAGGTATGCCCTTTGCCACATGCAAGCTAATGCTGAAGGAGCATACACTCCGACAAGCCAATGAAAGATGGCTTTTATCGCCAGGGTGCCGAGTATCCAAACAATCCTGACCAAAATGGGATATTAAAAGATCTAAATATATTTACACCCTAAGAAGAAGGGATATATCTATATTAATAGGGGTTTTAACCGGGCACTGCCTTATTGGAAGGCACGCAGCAAGGCTAGGCGTTCCCTACCGACGATGCTGCAGGAGTTGCAAAGATGATGAGGAAGAGGAAACGGTGGAGCACCTCATCTGCAACTGCCCGGCCTTAAGCGGAGCGAGAAGGCGCTCTCTGGGAGTTCCCTTCCTGGTTAGCTTAAGCCAGGTCGCGGAGCTAGACATAAAGGACTTGATGGCCTTCATCAAGTTATCAAAATGGTTCGAGGAGGGGTAGCGGTGTCGGTTAGGAGTGTCAGTCCCGGGTTTCGGCTATATGGAGAGTCCCGACAGCACTGGGATTTTCCATATGGCCGGGCCCCGGGACTGACTTTCCTAGTGTTTGGTGGTATCACAACGGGCCTTTTATTACTGGCCTAGGTGTGCCTTTGCGGCAGCCACTTCTACCTACCTAACTACAACCATTTAAAAATGTTATATTTTGTATGTGCTACTTGCAATAGGTTGATACTAGGTTGATTGACTTCGCCGCTGCTCGCAATATGGTCATCAGTAGTACCAGGTTCCAGCATAAACAAATACACCAAGCCACCTGGCTGTCCCCTGATCAAATAACAAGAAACCAGATTGATCATGTCGACGGCAGACACAGCTCCACCGTTCTGGACGTGCGTACACTACGTGGTCCCAATATCGACTGGGATCTTGTTGCAGCCAAGATACGCACACGCCTCTGTGCAGAGAAGAAAGTACGCACAGTAACGGAAGGGAAATTTGACGTCGAGAAGCTGCGCACGACACAGACAGCTGATAATTTCTCCACTCGACGCTCACACCTGCTATCGGAAAGCAATACTCGACCTAACGATGTAACCGATCAATGGAAGCATATCTCTCACTCATTACGTACCGCCGCTGAGGCCACTATAGGGTTTCAGCGAGCCCGCAAGAACAACTGGTACGATGAGGAATGCAGCACTGCCTCGGACAAAAAGGACGCTGCCTACAGGGAGACGTTGCGAACGGGCGCAACCCGCAGTGTATGGCAACGACATCGTGAAGCGAAGAAGGAAGAGAGACGCCTTTTCAGAAAAAAGAAACGTGAGGCCGAAAGGCGTGATTGTGAGGAGCTTGAGATGCTAGCTGACAGGAATGATGCCCGAAAATGCTATGAAAAGATCCGGCGGATGACGGAAGGTTTTACGACCGGGGCAAGTTCCTGTAGTATATCAGAGCATGTCACTAACAACAGGAAAGCCACACGCCGACTTCTAAATGTTTGGCTGTGGAATGTAAACATTTTGCAGAGTCAACGTATTCATAATTACGTTCACTTTCTCACGCGCCCCAAATATATAAGCGGCACTAGTTATAGAGTTTCATATCGCCTTACATACGCTAGCCGCATATGTGTGAATGCGCGCGACTGCATTGCTGTGTGCGTACGTATGTAACGGCATTACTTGTAGCTGCGAGCTGTATATGTTTGCATGTATGTTGCTGACTGCACTGAATTGTACCTCATACAGTACATAGAATTAGAGTAAATATGTATTCTAGTAAATAAGAGTTTTAGAGTTAAGAATTGTTATAAATAAGCTGAAATAATACTAAATAAACCAATTGCTGCTCTGCCTCGCCAAAGGCAACCAACAAAATTATTTTTATTTCATTTCCAAATACTTTATGGCGATCCTGCCTTGATACTGACGGCAAATATTGCGATCTGCTAGATTTCAAAGGCAGTAAAACCAGGATAATAAAATTAGTATTTCATGAAATTATCCTGCCGTCCAAATTCGGCAGGAATAAAGTAACATAAGAATAATTTTGAACGAACAATTTCTTGAATCGGAACTATTGATCAACATAACTAAATATGAATTAGTGCCCGCACACGTTGTGATGATATCCGAGGAAAAACAAGGATTGTTGGCATAACAGAGGGGAAGTATCCAAAGATTTATTGAATTATTGCCCGAACACGTTGTAATGGCATCCGAGGAAAAACAAGGATTGTTGGCATAACAGAAAGGAATTATCCAAAGAACTGG
This sequence comes from Campiglossa producta, assembly GCA_964058755.1. Taxonomy (NCBI): domain Eukaryota; kingdom Metazoa; phylum Arthropoda; class Insecta; order Diptera; family Tephritidae; genus Campiglossa; species Campiglossa producta. The sequence goes on from CAXKVI010000002.1 coordinate 81,240,193, forward strand.
GTTATTAAAGGGACCACAAAGCATCAATCAACTAAATAATTAAGTATAAGAAAATTTTTTTTTTTTTTAAATTATGGCTGGCCTAACGGCCGCTTAAACTAGAAGGGCACCACATAGTTGCCGTTTCGCATTGTTTTTTTTCTAATCAGCCACTTATTATTGCAAACACAAAAAACAAATATTATTGTAAAAATAAAATAATGTCAGGAGTGTCCATAAAAACACAAAAACAATTTGATAAAGTCTTTTCCGGTATAGTTGAACGCGGCCTGGAAGCGACAAAAGCAATCAAAGAAGAGCAAGTCAGGCAAGACCCTCAGCCGCTGACTTTAGAAGAGTATAGAAAAAGAAATAGGGCTCAAGTAATTGTTGAGCCACGCATTCCAGAGCCGGTAAAACATAATCGGAAAAGAGGAGGTCAAAAATATGCCAAAAGAAGGACAATAGCCGAATTGTACCAACAAATAAATCTATGTAATAATAGAGATTTAAAGATAAAATTAAAAAGAGAGATTCAAATTTTAAGAAAAACAGTCGAAGGATACAAATTTTTAAACAAAAAAAAAAAAATTTATATATATAATTTTATAGTTACTTGCAATCTATCCCCATGGATTGTGCATTGCCCGATGATCTTGACTACGAGGCAATAAACAAAATTGTAGACGAATTAGAGCGTCAAAACGAAGACATTGCTCGGAAGTCAAAGTCACGTAATAAAGGAAGCAATAGACACAATCTAAACTGGTTAAAACAATTATGGTCCTTTATAGTAATGGATAGAGAACCCACAATGGAAGACCTTTTATATCCTTCCACTTTGGAAGAAGAACTAATTAGATTTATAAGAAAAGTAAACCCTTAAGAACCCTCGTGAAGGGTGGACACCTTGCCGCGGTACGAGGGCTTAAGTCGATAGCCACAGGGCTACGTTGCCCTTGTGATCATAGCGCCACCGGTACTACATCACGAGAGAAGCCAAGCCTCTCTGGCGCGACGACTAAGATCTTCCCCTCCCAATCCAGGGTGTTATGCGACCACGTGCCCATTGAACGCTCGCAGCCGGGAGGCAAATCGTGTCTGTAATCGAACGGAGCCTCTCTGATACCGGGCCGCCTCGGAGAGTAACTATGGCCTTACCGCGGTATGGGGCTCTGCCGCGGCGGACGACACATTCCCCCTACTCTTCCCTTGACCCTAAACCGGCCTTGCCCGGCGAGGGGTCGTACAAACAAGATGATAAATAATAACAAAAACCCTAAAACTAAAGATACAACTATGTATACTGCACAGCAGAGGAGGAAAATGCTGGAGCAAGCGAGAACGCAACGTCGGAGGACAAACTCCATTTCCTTATCAGCCGAGAGATCGACAGCGATGGCAACTACGGGTCGATTAGCTCTGGATAACAAGGGGGCAATCCCCAAAGTAAGTACCGGTACAAACACAGTGAAGCCAACAACGGCTGATGCTAAAGTCCTAGCAAGTGCCGGTACCGAAACTAAGTCTTTAACGTCTGTGGCAGTGGTCTCACGACCTGGCCCCAGAGATCCAAATAAGGGAACGACCGCGATGGCAACTACGGGTCGAAATTTACACCAAAAGACATCGTCGCTCTGAGTACTTGGACAAAAGAGCGGCCGCGGGGATCCTGAAGAAATACGAGGGTATTTCACAAGAGACGCTATCGCCGAATGCTAGAAAGACGGTGGAGATGGCTGAAGCTATCTTACCGAACTTCCAAAGCGATTACGCGCCAAAGAAGGTTAATGGAAATCCCTTCAAACGCCAGAGATCGGACGTGGATTTAAAACCTCACCCGAAGCGGCAGCAACACGCCCCCGTAGTGGGTAAACTCAGCTTTGCTGAAGTAACTAAGGATAGGATCCTCGTAGGCGTCATTGACCGAGGTAACGAAAGCTGGGCCATCCCTAGGGCAGTGGCGGTACGTCCGGAACGCTATCGGTAATGCCCTTCTCGACATTATGGATGAGTCTCCGGGTGCCACGCCGATGGGTTCTGATGCGGGATGGCACCAGAGCCGAATCAAGGTATTCGCTTGCGAGGATGCAAAAACTGGTGCACTGTACAAGGCAGCAGCTGCAAGACTGGGTGAGATCTACCAAGGGGCAAGAATCGAGGTTGTCGACTGGAAGGACATCCCGGCTCGGCCAAGGGCAAGAGCGTGGATTCCTGCTATCCCTGCTGAACCTGAGAGAATTCTCAGGATGCTGAGGATCATGAACCCGTCTCTCCCGACGCAGGACTGGGGTGTCAATCTGGTCGAGGATGCGGTAGCGCCTGACAGGCAAGTGGTCTTCACCTTGACTAAGGAAGCACTCGAGCCCCTTAAACGGTGCAATGGACGAGTGCACTACGGCATGGGTCAAATCGTGATCCACGTATACCGCGGCGATGCACAGCGCGCTGCTATTTCGGCTGCACCGGAGGTCTCGGACATCGCAGTGCCGGTAGAGGAGTCGCAGATGTCCGACTCGGAAAGTATGGTATCTGCCACGTCAAATGGCGAAGGAGCAGTGAACAGCTCGGATATGGGAGACAGCCTGCTGGACGGGGAAGACCTCAACGTCACAGTGATAGTAGCTAGTCCTGAGCGCACCAATGTCAATACTGCCACAGTTAGTAGGATCTCGGCTACGCCAAATCGTGGTCTGAACAAATCGTCGTTGAAAGATAAGCCTCCAGACTCGACGATACGGCGGTGGCAGGGAAGTCTGAGCGCTCTCATGTTGGTGGTGATTCAGATAAACCTGCACAAATCTAAAGCAACCTCGGCTGCTTTAATCAGTCTTCTCTCTAAAGGCGACATAGATGTGGTCCTCATCCAAGAACCCTCGGTCAACAGCTCAAGGATTTGCGGTTTGGGGATTAAGGGTTTTAAGCTAATCCAAGCCAGCGAGGGGGGCAGGGTTAGAGCCTGTATTCTGGTTAAGTCTGAGCTGAATGCTTTTCTCTTGCCCAACTATACCAATGGTGACGTTACAGCTGCCAGTTTAACAGTTGACAGTACCAGTCTGACGATGGCATCGGTCTATATGCACTACGACGCCGAAGAACCTCCGCCACAGAGGACACAATTCAATAAGGCCAAGAGCCTTGGCACGGAGAATCAATGGCTCGAATATAAAGTTAAACTCATGGCCTACAAAAAAGCTCTGAGGCAGGCGAAGAGAGTATCGTAGAGAAATTTCTGCACTGGGGTCGAAAATGTCGACGATACAGCGAGACTTAGACGTGTGCTCTCAAAAACTCAAACAGCCACAAGCTATTTGCGCAAACCTGACGGATCCTGGACCAGCACGGAGAGGGAAACCCTAGAGCTGCTCTTGAATACGCACTTCCCAGGGAACTTGCATGAGGAACCCCTAGCACCTACAACAAACCTGGCTGTACACATACCCATCACGGAGGAAAAGGTTAGGTGGGCGGTTAAAAGCTTCGAACCGTTCAAGGCTGCCGGGCCAGACGGGATTATTCCCGCACAACTCATAAACACGCTGGAGACATCAGCCAAATGGCTGGTATTTCTCTATACAGCCTGCCTGGCTCTTAGCTACATTCCGTGCTCCTGGAGAAGTGCCACGGTAGTGTTTATTCCTAAGGCGGGGATGGCGTCTCATTACGAGCCCAAGGACTATAGGCCGATCAGTCTCTCATCCTTTGTGCTCAAGACCTTCGAGAGGATAATAAATGACTACCTCTCCTCTACTATTGATAGCAACCTGATCTGTAGCTATCAGCATGCATACACCAAAGGGAAATCTACAGAAACTGCGCTTCACAGCACGTCCCTTATTTTGGCGGCGATAGGTTGGCGAAATCAGTTGAAATTTTGCCTGAATTAGTAGCTAATTTATTGCTAAGTTAGCGAAACGATCAGCGAAAAATTGTCGGATCAAGTTGAAATTTTGCATGAATTAGTAGCTAATTTATTGCTAATTAATTGCCAAAAGAAAAAATTTATAGCTCTTCAATTTTTTTTTTATGACATTTTTCGCCAAAATAAGACTGAAGTTAGCGAAACGATCAGCGAAAAATCGTGGGATCAAGTTGAAATTTTGCCTGAATTAGTAGCTAATTTATTGCTAATTAATTGCCAAAAGAAAAAATTTATAGCTCTTCAAATTTTTTTTTTTATGACATTTTTCGCCAAAATAAGACTGAAGTTAGCGAAACGATCAGCGAAAAATTGTCGGATCAAGTTGAAATTTTGCATGAATTAGTAGCTAATTTATTGCTAATTAATTGCCAAAAGAAAAAATTTATAGCTCTTCAATTTTTTTTTATGCATTTTTCGCCAAAATAAGACTGAAGTTAGCGAAACGATCAGCGAAACATTGTCGGATCAAGTGGAAATTTTGCATGAATTAGTAGCTTATTTATTGCTAATTAATTGCCAAAAGAAAAAATTTATAGCTCTTCAAATTTTTTTTTATGACATTTTTCGCCAAAATAAGACTGAAGTTAGCCAAACGATCAGCGAAAAATTGTCGGATCAAGTTTAAATTTTGCATGAATTAGTAGCTAATTTATTGCTAATTAATTGCCAAAAGAAAAAATTTATAGCTCTTCAATTTTTTTTTTATGACATTTTTCGCCAAAATAAGACTGAAGTTAGCGAAACGATCAGCGAAAAATCGTCGGATCAAGTTGAAATTTTGCCTGAATTAGTAGCTAATTTATTGCTAATTAATTGCCCAAAAAAAAATTTATAGCTCTTTAAATTTTTTTTTATGACATTTTTCGCCAAAATAAGACTGAAGTTAGCGAAACGATCAGCGAAAAATTGTCGGATCAAGTTGAAATTTTGCATGAATTAGTAGCTAATTTATTGCTAATTAATTGCCAAAAGAAAAAATTTATAGCTCTTCAATTTTTTTTTTTATGACATTTTTCGCCAAAATAAGACTGAAGTTAGCGAAACGATCAGCGAAAAATCGTCGGATCAAGTTGAAATTTTGCCTGAATTAGTAGCTAATTTATTGCTAATTAATTGCCAAAAGAAAAAATTTATAGCTCTTCAAATTTTTTTTTTATGACATTTTTCGCCAAAATAAGACTGAAGTTAGCGAAACGATCAGCGAAAAATTGTCGGATCAAGTTGAAATTTTGCATGAATTAGTAGCTAATTTATTGCTAATTAATTGCCAAAAGAAAAAATTTATAGCTCTTCAATTTTTTTTTTATGACATTTTTCGCCAAAATAAGACTGAAGTTAGCGAAACGATCAGCGAAAAATTGTCGGATCAAGTTGAAATTTTGCATGAATTAGTAGCTAATTTATTGCTAATTAATTGCAGAAAAAATTTATAGCTCTTCAAATTTTTTTTTTATGACATTTTTCGCCAAAATAAGACTGAAGTTAGCGAAACGATCAGCGAAAAATTGTCGGATCAAGTTGAAATTTTGCATGAATTAGTAGCTAATTTATTGCTAATTAATTGCCAAAGGAAAAAATTTATAGTTTTTCAATTTTTTTTTATGACATTTTTCGCCAAAATAAGACTGAAGTTAGCGAAACGATCAGCGAAAAATCGTCGGATCAAGTTGAAATTTTGCGTGAATTAGTAGCTAATTTATTGCTAATTAATTGCCAAAAGAAAAAATTTATAGCTCTTCAAATTTTTTTTTTATGACATTTTTCGCCAAAATAAGACTGAACGATCAGCGAAAAATTGTCGGATCAAGTTGAAATTTTGCATGAATTAGTAGCTAATTTATTGCTAATTAATTGCCAAAAGAAAAAATTTATAGCTCTTAAATTTTTTTTTTTATGACATTTTTCGCCAAAATAAGACTGAAGTTAGCGAAACGATCAGCGAAAAATTGTCGGATCAAGTTGAAATTTTGCATGAATTAGTAGCTAATTTATTGATAATTAATTGCCAAAAGAAAAAATTTATAGCTCTTCAAATTTTTTTTTATGACATTTTTCGCCAAAATAAGACTGAAGTTAGCGAAACGATCAGCGAAAAATTGTCGGATCAAGTTGAAATTTTGCATGAATTAGTAGCTAATTTATTGCTAATTAATTGCCAAAAGAAAAAATTTATAGCTCTTCAATTTTTTTTTATTACATTTTTCGCCAAAATAAGCTGAAGTTAGCGAAACGATCAGCGAAAAATCGTCGGATCAAGTTGATATTTTGCCTGAATTAGTAGCTAATTTATTGCTAATTAATTGCCAAAAGAAAAAATTTATAGCTCTTCAAATTTTTTTTTTATGACATTTTTCGCCAAAATAAGACTGAAGTTAGCGAAACGATCAGCGAAAAATTGTCGGATCAAGTTGAAATTTTGCATGAATTAGTAGCTAATTTATTGCTAATTAATTGCCAAAAGAAAAATTTATAGCTCTTCAATTTTTTTTTTATGACATTTTTCGCCAAAATAAGACTGAAGTTAGCGAAACGATCAGCGAAAAATCGTCGGATCAAGTTGAAATTTTGCCTGAATTAGTAGCTAATTTATTGCTAATTAATTGCCAAAAGAAAAAATTTATAGCTCTTCAATTTTTTTTTATGACATTTTTCGCCAAAATAAGACTGAAGTTAGCGAAACGATCAGCGAAAAAATCGTCGGATCAAGTTGAAATTTTGCCTGAATTAGTAGCTAATTTATTGCTAATTAATTGCCAAAAGAAAAAATTTATAGCTCTTCAAATTTTTTTTTATGACATTTTTCGACAAATTAAAACTGAAGTTAGCGAAACGATCAGCGAAAAATTGTCGGATCAAGTTGAAATTTTGCATGAATTAGTAGCTAATTTATTGCTAATTAATTGCCAAAAGAAAAAATTTATAGCTCTTCAATTTTTTTTTTTATGACATTTTTCGCCAAAATAAGACTGAAGTTAGCGAAACGATCAGCGAAAATTGTCGGATCAAGTTGAAATTTTTTCTTTTGGCAAAAAAAAATGTCATAAAAAAAAAGAAGAGCTATAAATTTTTTCTTTTGGCAATTAATTAGCAATAAATTAGCTACTAATTCATGCAAAATTTCAACTTGATCTGACAATTTTTCGACTATTCGTTTCGCTAACTTCAGTCTTATTTTGGCGAAAAATGTCATAAAAAAAAATATTGAAGAGCTATAAATTTTTTCTTTTGGCAATTAATTAGCAATAAATTAGCTACTAATTCATGCAAAATTTCAACTTGATCCGACAATTTTTCGCTGATCGTTTCGCTAACTTCAGTCTTATTTTGGCGAAAAATGTCATACAAAAAAATTTGAAGAGCTATAAATTTTTTCTTTTGGCAATTAATTAGCAATAAATTAGCTACTAATTCAGGCAAAATTTCAACTTGATCGGACAATTTTTCGACTATTCGTTTCGCTAACTTCAGTCTTATTTTGGCGAAAAATGTCATACAAAAAAATTTGAAGAGCTATAAATTTTTTCTTTTGGCAATTAATTAGCAATAAATTAGCTACTAATTCAGGCAAAATTTCAACTTGATCGGACAATTTTTCGACTATTCGTTTCGCTAACTTCAGTCTTATTTTGGCGAAAAATGTCATAAAAAAAAATTTGAAGAGCTATAAATTTTTTCTTTTGGCAATTAATTAGCAATAAATTAGCTACTAATTCAGGCAAAATTTCAACTTGATCGGACAATTTTTCGACTATTCGTTTCGCTAACTTCAGTCTTATTTTGGCGAAAAATGTCATAAAAAAAAAATTTGAAGAGCTATAAATTTTTTCTTTTGGCAATTAATTAGCAATAAATTAGCTACTAATTCAGGCAAAATTTCAACTTGATCGGACAATTTTTCGACTATTCGTTTCGCTAACTTCAGTCTTATTTTGGCGAAAAATGTCATAAAAAAAATTTGAAGAGCTATAAATTTTTTCTTTTGGCAATTAATTAGCAATAAATTAGCTACTAATTCATGCAAAATTTCAACTTGATCCGACAATTTTTCGCTGATCGTTTCGCTAACTTCAGTCTTATTTTGGCGAAAAATGTCATAAAAAAAAAATTTGAAAAATTTTCTTTTGGCAATTAATTAGCAATAAATTAGCTACTAATTCAGGCAAAATTTCAACTTGATCCGACGTTTTTCGCTGATCGTTTCGCTAACTTCAGTCTTATTTTGGCGAAAAATGTCATAAAAAAAAAAATTGAAGAGCTATACATTTTTTCTTTTGGCAATTAATTAGCAATAAATTAGCTACTAATTCATGCAAAATTTCAACTTGATCCGACAATTTTTCGCTGATCGTTTCGCTAACTTCAGTCTTATTTTGGCGAAAAATGTCATAAAAAAAAATTTGAAGAGCTATAAATTTTTTCTTTGGCAATTAATTAGCAATAAATTAGCTACTAATTCATGCAAAATTTCAACTTGATCCGACAATTTTTCGCTGATCGTTTCGCTAACTTCAGTCTTATTTTGGCGAAAAATGTCATAAAAAAAAAAATTTAAGAGCTATAAATTTTTTCTTTTGGCAATTAATTAGCAATAAATTAGCTACTAATTCAGGCAAAATTTCAACTTGATCGGACAATTTTTCGACTATTCGTTTCGCTAACTTCAGTCTTATTTTGGCGAAAAATGTCATAAAAAAAAAATTTGAAGAGCTATAAATTTTTTCTTTTGCAATTAATTAGCAATAAATTAGCTACTAATTCAGGCAAAATTTCAACTTGATCGGACAATTTTTCGACTATTCGTTTCACTAACTTCAGTCTTATTTTGGCGAAAAATGTCATAAAAAAAAATTTGAAGAGCTATACATTTTTTCTTTTGGCAATTAATTAGCAATAAATTAGCTACTAATTCAGGCAAAATTTCAACTTGATCGGACAATTTTTCGACTATTCGTTTCGCTAACTTCCGTCTTATTTTGGCGAAAAATGTCATAAAAAAAAATTTGAAGAGCTATACATTTTTTCTTTTGGCAATTAATTAGCAATAAATTAGCTACTAATTCAGGCAAAATTTTAACTTGATCGGACAATTTTTCGACTATTCGTTTCGCTAACTTCAGTCTTATTTTGGCGAAAAATGTCATAAAAAAAAATTTTGAAGAGCTATAAATTTTTTCTTTTGGCAATTAATTAGCAATAAATTAGCTACTAATTCAGGCAAAATTTCAACTTGATCGGACAATTTTTCGACTATTCGTTTCGCTAACTTCAGTCTTATTTTGGCGAAAAATGTCATAAAAAAAAATTTGAAGAGCTATAAATTTTTTCTTTTGGCAATTAATTAGCAATAAATTAGCTACTAATTCAGGCAAAATTTCAACTTGATCGGACAATTTTTCGACTATTCGTTTCGCTAACTTCAGTCTTATTTTGGCGAAAAATGTCATAAAAAAAAATTTGAAGAGCTATAAATTTTTTCTTTTGGCAATTAATTAGCAATAAATTAGCCACTAATTCAAGGAAAATTTCAACTTGATCGGACAATTTTTCGACTATTCGTTTCGCTAACTTCAGTCTTATTTTGGCGAAAAATGTCATAAAAAAAAAATTTGAAGAGCTATAAATTTTTTCTTTTGGCAATTAATTAGCAATAAATTAGCTATTAATTCATGCAAAATTTCAACTTGATCCGATAATTTTTCGCTGATCGTTTCGCTAACTTCAGTCTTATTTTGGCGAAAAATGTCATAAAAAAAAAAATTGAAGAGCTATAAATTTTTTCTTTTGGCAATTAATTAGCAATAAATTAGCTACTAATTCAGGCAGAATTTCAACTGATTTCGCCAACCTATCGCCGCCAAAATAAGGGACGTCTTCACAGCCTAGTTTCTGTTATTGAAAAATCGCTGTATGAAAAGGAGTACTGTCTTGTGGCCTTTTTAGATATTGAATGAGCCTTCAACAACATAAGCCCTGATGCTATAAACACCGCTTTAACAAGTCTGGGCATAGCAGGTCTCTTATTGGACTTATCGATCAACTGGTAAGGGGTAGACGAATAGTTTCATCACTGGGCTCGGTTGACTTATCACGCTATGTCACAAGGGGAACGCCTCAGGGTGGTGTTCTCTCCCCGCTTCTTTGGAACCTCACTGTCAACTCGATGCTGCGAGACACAAGCTGGGGGGCGGGAAGGTAGTGGCATATGCAGATGACTTAGCTATAGTATACAGGGGCAAGTTCCCACAAACCCTGTGCGACTTGATGCAAGTAGCACTGAGAGAGGTTTCCTCATGGTGCTCGCGCTGCGGACTGAGCATCAACCCGGGAAAAGTGGAACTGGTCCTTTTCACCAACCGCTATAAGATACCACCGCTAATACTACCAAAACTGAATAACGTGCACCTGAACTTGGCTGACAAAGCCAAGTTCTTGGGCACAGTTCTGGATAGGAAACTAACCTGGAAGGAGAATTTTCTTCAGCGCCAGGAGAAAGCGTGTATTGCACTCTACACGTGCAAAAGAGCCATTGGAAAGAAATGGGGGCTTAGCCCCAAAATATGCAAATGGATCTACACTGCAATCATTCGACCAATCATGCTCTATGGAGTTGTGGTATGGTGGCCTGCGCTGAGCAAGGCAACAAACCTTAATCTGCTAGGTAAAGTACACAGATCTTGAATGATCTGTATAAGCGGTGCGTTAAGAACAACGCCCAGGCCCTTCTTGGCATTTTGCCACTCGATCTGGAAAGGCACCGAGTAGCAGCAGCATCGGCTCTGCGTCTAAGGGAAACGTCCGGCTGGGGCGCAAGCACTACTGGACACGCCTGTATTTTGGGATCCTATAGCTTTCTTCCGCTGAGCACAGATCGCTGTGCGACCACAACAGTCGGAGATAGCGGTTTTAAAATCAACATTCCCAGCAGGGAAGAATGGGAGAGCACGGATCGGAGTCCCGTCACTCATGGCGGCACTTCCATTTATACTGATGGCTCGAAGTTAGACGGCAGAGTTGGGGGAGGGGTTTATTCAAAGGATCTGAACCTTGAGCTCTCCTTCAGACTACCTGATCACTGCAGTGTCTTCCAGGCTGAAGTATCAGCAATCATGGACGCCGCGGCTTGGATAGGCCAACACACTACCAGACAGGACATTTTTATATTCAGCGACAGCCAGGCGGCCATCAAATCCCTTGGGTCTGACTCGTTCAACTCTGAACTGACGCTCAGCTGTCGTCGATCTCTACAAGAGATGGCCCAACAGAATCGCGTTAACCTCACATGGGTCCCGGGGCATAGGGACATTGAGGGAAATTGTAGGGCAGACGAACTTGCGAGGCAGGGCACGACCAAGCAGGTTCTTCGCGATAAAGAGCGCTTAGGTATGCCGTTTGCCACATGCAAGCTTATGCTGAAGGAATACACACTCCGCCAAGCCAACGAAAGATGGCTGCAATCTCCAGGATGCCGGATATCCAAAGAAACGTGGCCGAAATGGGATCATAAAAGATCAAGACAAATTTATGTCCTAAGGAGAAGAGAAATCTCCATATTAATAGGCGTATTAACTGGGCACTGCCTCATTGGTAGGCACGCAGAAAGACTTGGTGTGCCCTACCGACGATGCTGTAGGAGTTGTAAGGATGATGAGGAGGAGGAAACGGTGGAGCACCTCACCTGCAACTGCGCGGCTTTAAGTGGCGCGAGAATGCGCTTTTTGGGAGTTCCCTTCCTGGTCAGCCTACGCCAGGTCACGGAGCTGGACATAAAGGACCTGATGGCCTTCATCAAGTCATCTAAATGGTTCGAGGAGGAGTAACGGTGTCGGTATAGGAGGGTCAGTCCCGGGATTCTGCTATGTATCACAACGGGCCTTTTAATGCTGGCCTAGGTGTGCCTCTGCGGCAGCCACTTGAACCTAACCTAACCTAAACTCTTAAGAAAGAACTTATGAATAAATAAAAATAAAAACTTGAACTCGAAAATTTGCTATTAAATTTTTTTTAAAGAAAAAAAAGAAGAGTAAGTAAAGACCATTTCCTTTTGTCTATCTGACTGTTAATATGGGGGGAAAAACTTCTAAAGTAGATACCCCAAATGCGAATGTAGTCAATAGCATTAAAATTGTTGACCATACTGAAGCTTTAGAATTCATAAAAATCTTGCTACTGATTGTGACAATCTGCACCTGTACCAGTTTGTTCCTCAAAATATACTCAGTCCACAATAAAATTTTAAAAAAGAAATACCAGAGCCGCGCAGACGGTCTGGACAAAGTATAAGTAATAAATACATTTTAATACAAATGGAAAAGTGGGACGATATTTTGAGGGAGCTTTCTGAAGAAAAAATAAACGCGGAAAAGTCATATAAATGCATATGTAAAAATACAAAAATTAAAATTGAAACGATAAAGAAACATCTGAATATCATTTTATTGTCATTAAATAATAGGGGAAAAATATTGAAAAGAACTAACCATTATTTAACAAAAGCTCACCAAACAGAAGCATACCAAATATTTTCGTCTATCAGAGACAAATTGGTATACTCATTATCAAGATATGAAATTGACTTCATAGTGCCAAAATCTTATGAAAAAGACATTGAAATAGATTTTGACGCCAAATTGCTGGAAGATACTTCGGAAGAGGAACTAGAACAAGAAGAAAAAGTTCATTCTGATTCTGATTAATCTGTCCAGACTGAGATTATTGAGAAACAAGAAATATTTTCTCAAACAAATATTGTCGCCCAAGCAGGACAAAATTCCCAAACGGACACCGAAATGGCGCAACCAGCGACATCATTCATTAAAACTGCGTTGTTGTTGTTGTTGTTAACAATGCATTGCCCTGTCTAGAGTGTATGATCATTCCGAAGATCTTCATCAAGCTCTTCTAAGGGGAGTCCAAGGAAACGTGCAGTTTCAACAGGGTTTGTCCAGAGGGACAGAGGGGTTAGAAGAGTAGGTTCAAATGAACAATTGAAGAGATGTAGAGTATCCTGGGGGGTCCTACCACATGCAGGGCATGTGTTTGAGATTGTGTCATTAAGTCTGGACAAGTAGGAGTTTAACCTTACACTATATCCAGACCTAAGCTGTGCCAGGGTAACTCTTGTCTCCCTTGGTAAGGTGCGTTCTTCTTCAGCAATATCCGGTGGAGGACTGTTCAGAACGGGGTTCACAGGTAGAGATCCGACAAAAGTATCTACCGACTCGGTGTGGATGTCGGTTAGAGCCCGCTTATGATTCTGCAGATCAAACGGCAAGGTAATATGATGCCGGATCTCATCATAATGTTTACGGAGATGTTTCCTTATGTTTCTCGGGGGCGGATCTATGTCCAAAAGATGACGGTTTGGATGTGCTGGCTTGTGGCAGTTCAGAAGGAATTGCTTGCTCAGCATTTCCGCATGCTCTTTTACATTGAGCAGTTTTGCCTCCTGATGGAGGTGAGACTCGGAAGACATGAGGAGACATCCCGTAGCAGTTCTGATGGCAGTATTTTGGCAGACTTGTAACTTCGTCCAGTTGGTGTTATGTACATTAGGCGACCATATGGGTGCAGCATAGTCAAAGACTGGTCGGCCAATGGCCTTATATGTAGTCAGCAACGTTTCTTTGTCTTTTCCCCAAGTACTGCCGGCAAGTGACTTGAGGATCTTGTTGCGACCACGTACCTTTGAGACCATTGCAGACACATGACCAGCAAATGAAAAAGTATTATCCAATGTCATCCCTAATAACTTTGGGTGGCTGACAGTTGGTAGCTTAGTGCCGTCACCGAAAATGTCTAATTCATTTCTCACCTGGTGCGTCCACGTCGTAAAAAGCGTCGCCGTTGATTTAGTCGGAGATATCGTCAGATCTCGCTCTGTGAAAAACCTGGAAAGGTCGCAGAGGTAACCGTTGATTTTATTACAGAGTTCATCAGTATAGGGGCCCTTCCCCGTCGCCATTATTGTACAGTCGTCAGCATAAGAAACGACGGAGACACCCTCTGGTGGTGGGGGCATCTTCGATAGATAGAAATTAAACAGTGTCGGGGATAGGACACCACCCTGTGGCACCCCCTGTCTAATTCGTCTTGGTTTTGATGTTGCGTTTCTAAAGTTGACCGACGCCTGCCGCCCATTCAAGTAATTAGCGGTCCATCTCTTTAACCCATCAGGTATTTGTGTTTCTAATAGATCTTGTATGAGAGTGGCATGGTTGACTGTGTCAAAAGCTTTCGACAAGTCAAGTGCCACTAACACAGTCCTGTGATTTGGTTGGTTTTGATTTAGACCGCTATTTATTTGCGTTGTAATGGCATTGAGTGCGGTGGTGGTGCTGTGCAGCTTACGGAAGCCATGTTGATGATTAGCCAGGTGCAGATTTGCGGTGTAATACGGGAGCAAAATGGACTCTAGCGTCTTCACTACCGGCGACAAAAGTGATATAGGGCGATATGAATCGCCTAAGTTTGCCGGCTTTCTAGGTTTTAATAATGGAACCACTCTCGCCTTTTTCCATATTTCAGGAATGACGAAAGTGTTCAGTGAAAGATTGAATAGAGCCGCTAAGTATTTGTGTCCCTCCTGGCCTAGATGTTTCAGCATCTTCATGGCAATGCCGTCGGGGCCGATGGATTTTGAGGGCTTAGCCTGTCTGATGGCTTCCTTGACCTCTGAGGCAGTGATGACAATGGGCGTGTTTTGGTTTTTGTATTTACGCGCCTGTCGCATGGTTCTACGTTTAGCTCTATCGGGTGGGGAATGTAGTACAAATTGTCTACAGAAGGAGTTCGCACATCCCCTAGGGTCCTTCTTCACCCTGTCACCGAAAGTAATATCTACTTTATCCTTGTGTTGTGTTGGATTAGATAGAGCTTTGACCGTAGTCCATAATTTGCCAACACCGTCAGAGAGGTTGCATTGCTCTAGGTGTTGTTTCCATTTGGCCAGTTTGTGTTTATCGACCAACCTACGAATTTCCGCGTTGAGATCCCTTATACGGGGGTCTGCGGGATTGAGACTTCGCACTTCATCTCTTTCTCTAGCCATGGCCGCTGCCTCCGCGGGGAAATTTGGTCTTATTCGGGATATTCGACCCGCAGGAATGAAGCGTCTAGAGGCCAAGTCAATGATGTTGCGGAAGTCTCGTTCGCCTTTGCGTACCTTCGTAGGAATGGATAGAGCAGCCAAGGATTCGTCCGTATATGTCTGAAAACTGTCCCAGTCCGCCTTGGTAAAGTTGATGTATGTACCATGCTCAGGTGTTATAAAGTCCGTCGGTCGTTCGATGGTAATGACTATTGGGAGATGGTCAGACGCCAACGTGAGTATGGGTCGCCAATTGGTGTTCTTCAATAGTCCTGCACTTACGATAGAAATATCTGGCGAACTATAGCAGTTACCCGATACTCTCGTTGGGGCGTCTCCGTTCAATGTACAGAAAGCCGTATCATCTATTTGTTCTGCGAGTACATGCCCCCTACTGTCTGCTGGCAAGTTTGAGTGCCACATGTCGTGGTGCGCATTGAAGTCGCCCAGGATCACGCGGTTATCTCCTCGTAATAGCAAGCTAATGTCGGGGTGATAACCGGTGGGGCAACTTGAGACAGGTGGTATGTAGATGTTAATGATTTGCAGATCGACATCTCCTGTACGGATGGTAATACCTTGGCTTTCTAAGATATCATCCGTTCCTTCGATGTCGGTATCAAATAGATGATACTGTACAGAGTTGTGCGTTATGAACGCTAGACCACCTCCCAGACCTCCTGTTACTCTATGACGGTCTTTCCGGTGAATGTTATATCCGCCATAGGTAATGAGGTCCGACCTTGGACTGAGCTTGGTTTCTTGGATTGCGGCAAGTTTTATGTCATATTGCGTCATCAAATTAGTTATCTCTGCGATCTTACCAGTTAATCCGTTACAGTTGTGCTGTAAGATTTGGAAGTGCGCCGGTGGGGTCGATGTCGAGTTAACCAAAGGCGTGAGAGACGGATGTGTTCGCCTAGGTGTTGGTAGGCGAAGACCAAGGCTGTGCCTCAGCCTAGTTAGCTGTGGACCTGGTGTAACCGGGTTGGTTGGCGTCGTAGGTTGAGGCGTGTTACAGCATGGTGCGATGAACGCATCCGTCCAAAGATTCCTGTTAGCGAGCCCAGAGCATAGATGTACGTGGCATTGGCCTAAGCAGTTATTGCATTTGACCGATGACGCGAGCGTGTATACTCTTTGCCGACAAACAGTACACGTCGAGACAGGTGCAAGAAGATGTTGATCCTGACTCGCGTGTAAACGGGAGGGGGGGTGTAACAAAGAAACAGACAGAGACTGATGCTCGGAGTTGCTCATGTCTAAACTGCTCCGGTGGGAGCAAGAGTGTTGAGCTGCTGCGCGTGATGTTGACGCCATAACAACAAGGGGCCACGAAAGTACTAAAGAAAGTACGGGGTCTGTGGATGTTAAGGTTAAGCCCTGAACATCCAGATTTATGGAGCCATCTCTTACACGAGAAGCATTGCACAGAATGCGACCGTTTAATATATATTTTTTTGCAACAGACACTGCATATCCATTCTTTTGGTCCGGGGTTCGGCTCAACGCCCGCCCGTAACAAAAGAATATCTTGCAGCCCTGCTGCAAGGGGGGAGGATGATAGTTTCGGAATGGGACAAAACATACTAAACAGGGTTACATTGAAAGTGACAGTCCTTGGCCGAGGTAAAACCCCGGGTGGTTCCACTGCGCAGAGATCCATGGCGATGTCCTGGGTTTTCTGCTCTGAGAAGTGACTGTACATAGGGAACCATTAAAACTGCGTCATCGATCTTACCTGAGTTCCATGTCAAACCAGAAAACTTATCGAGTTTTCTGGATGCCTTTGATATCCTCGAACAAATCAAGGAGGAACATGAGGCTTTGGCAGTGTCCATGATAAAAACGAAGCTAAAAGGCACAGCTAGAAATTTGATAAGCGCTGAAGAGTCAATACAGGAAATAAAACTAAAATTAAAAATAAAGTAAAGAGTGAGTCAGTTGAAGTTATAACAGCAAAACTCCTGAACATCCAACAGCGCAGTAAGACTGCTAATCAGTATACTGCAGAGATTGAAAAATTGACAAAATCACTAGAGGGAGCATACATATCTGATGGCTTAACAACAGACCTAGCCACCAAATATGCTACACAAACTGCTGTAAAAGCTATGTGTAAAAATTGTTCCAATGATAAGGTGAAAACAATTATGCAAGCTGGAACGTTCACTTCAATGAAGGAAGCTATATCCAAATTCACCAATAGCTGCACAGAAATAACGGGTAACCCTAATTCATTGTTGCACATACGCCAACAAAATTATTTTCGTGGTAATTTCCGCAGAAGCTATCAAAGTAACTCTTACAGAGGTAACCAACGGCGTTCATTCCCAACACGGTTTAATAATTATAATAATAATAATAGAAATAATAATAGATCCGGGAGAAATTTCGGAAATCAATCACGCGGTCCCAATCGCAATAACCCTAGAAATGTCAGAAATGTAAAAAAAAAAAAAAAAAAAAACAACACTGAATAATTCCATTTCAACCTTCCTGATCGATACAGGAGCGGATATATCAATTATAAAAAAGGGTCAAATTGACAGTAATGTCACAATTAATTATTCTGAAAAAACTGATTTAAAGTGCATTGGTCAGGTTTTAAAAGTACTATTGCCACAGTTACTGCAGATCTAAAAGATGATTACCTATTAATTAATGCTTGATTTACTCGACACTTCGAAATCCATGGGAATGCTGAGTGAGCAAAATAGTTTGTATGCTGGATAGGCTATACATGTACATATCGCACCCTAAATCAAAAACCGTCACAACTCAAAATTTTTTTAGGTCGCTTTCTTGGCATAGATTGCCTAGTAAAAAGTAGTACAGCCAGTACATTAATTTTTTTTCTTTTTGACTATTACCGTTACTCTTTAAAGATCACAGTGATGCCAAGTTTTTAAAAATCGAATGACTTTTGTGCGATCTAGAAGCAATTAACTGAAAGTTACTCTGATTTTGAGTTGTGACTCTTTTTGATTTAGTGTGCGATATGTACATTTAGGTATGTAGGTTCATATGTACATTTAGGTATGCTATGTGTTTAGGAAGATAATTAGATCGTAAGGGTTGGTGAGGACAGCTTTGTGAGCAGCAAAGTTAGTTCCCAAAAGACCGTCCTACCAACCACTAGCGGAGGCGGCAAGATCCGTTTTTGATTAAATAAAATTACATTATAATATATGGCAAGATCCGTTTTTGATTAAATAAAAACTACATTGTTAAATATACATTGAAAAATAAAATACTAATGTGTTGTAATTAGTTAATCGGATAAAACCCCGTAGGTATCACCTGCCCGTTTACCAAAAGATGTGAACGTAACTCGCGCGACTGCATTGCTAGCAGCTCCACGCTTAGTACATGTGTGCGTACGTATGTAACGGCAACTTGTAGCTGCGAGCTGTATATGTTTGCATGTATGTTGCTGACTGCACTGAATTGTACCTCATACAGTACATAGAATTAGAGTAAATATGTATTCTAGTAAATAAGAGTTTTAGAGTTAAGAATTGTTTTAAATAAGCTGAAATAATACTAAATAAACCAATTGCTGCTCTGCCTCGCCAAAGGCAACCAACAAAATTATTTTTATTTCATTTCCAAATACTTTATTCCTATAAGGACAATAATGGCGACCTGGTAACCGACGTACAGAGTGTACTTAAATAATGGAGGGAGCACTTCTCCTCACTGCTAAATTGCGAGGGAGACGTCGAACCCTATACCCCAATCCCTGACGATGGAAAATTCGTCCCACCACCTGACTATGATGAAGTGAGGATAGCTATATCCCGGCTTGAAAACAACAAAGCGCCTGGAAAGACGGACTACCCGCCGAGCTGTTCAAACAGGGAGATGAAGAGCTGGTAAAAAGCATGCATCAGCTCTTATGCAGAATATGGTCAGACGAGTGCCTCCAGATTGGAATTTAAGTGTGCTCTGCCCAATCCACAAGAAAGGCGATCCCGCTAACAGCACCAACTACCGCGGATTCAGTCTTCTTAATATCGCATATAAGGTTCTTTCTAGCGTATTGTGTGAAAGACTGAAGCCCATCGTAGACAAACTGAGTGGACCTTATCAGTGTGGCTTGAGACCTGGTAAGTCTACCATAGACCAGATCTTCACGATACGCCAAATCCTAGAGAAGACCCATGATAAAAGAATCGACACCCAGCATCTCTTTCTCGATTTTAAAGCCGCTTCTGACAGCGCAAAATGGAGTTGCCTGTATGCCGCCATGTCTGAATTTGACTTCCCTGCAAAGCTTATACGGCTTTGCCAAATGACGTTGAGCAATACGAACAGCTCCGTCAGAATCGGGAAGGACCTCTCTGAGCCATTTGAAACCAAACGAGGCTTCAGACAGGTTGACTCTCTTTCGTGCGATTTCTTCAACCTGATGCTGGAGACGATAATTCGAGCAGCAGAGCTAAACCGCAATGGTACAATATTTTACAAGAGTGTGCAATTGCTGGCGTATGCCGATGAAATTGATATCATTGGCCTTAGCGACCGCGCCGTAAGCGCTGCCTTCTCTAGACTGGATAAGGAAGAGAAAAAAGTGGGTCTTGCGAGGAAAGGCGAAGAATTTGCTGTCATCAAAGAAAAATCGGCGCACCTTGGCAGCCATGTCACTGTTGATAGTTACAAATTTGAAACCGTGAGGGACTTCATCCATTTGGGAACCAGAATTAACACCGAAAACAATATCAGTCTAGAAATCCAACAGAGACTCACTCTTGCCAACAAGTGTTACTTTGGACTAAGTAGGCAATTGAGAAGTAAAGTCCTCTCTCGACAAACAAAGATCACGCTCTATAAGTCCCTCATCATACCAGTCCTGATGTACGGCTCAGAATCATGGACAGTGTCAAGAGAAGATGAGATGGCCCTTGGAGTATTTGAGAGAAAAGTTCTCCGGAAGATTTATGGTCCTTTCCGTGATGCCCACGGCGAGTATCGAAGGAAATTTAACGATGAGCTGTACGAGCTTTACGCAGACCTGACCATAGTTCAGCAGATTAAAGGTCACAGGCTCCGCTGGTTAGGACATGTTATGCGAATGGACAAAGAAGCTCAAGCACAGAAGGTTTTCCTATCGACACCCGAATTCGGCAGCAGAGGAAGGGGGAGGCCTCGACTAAGATGGAAACAACAAGTGGAGGATGACTTGCACTCCATTGGGGTATCCAATTGGCGCCAGTTATCGCTAAAAAGGAATGACTGGCGTGATTTGATACGAAACGGCCAAAAGCGCCTAGGCGGTCAAGCGTCAATAAATGACGCAAGCCAAGATAAGATTAGACTTGCAACAGTACAAAATTTAGTCATTCAACATCAAAAAAATGGAAGAGGCTTATGTAAATGTGTTCCTATCTAAAAAAAAGGTACCTTTTTTGTGCTGGAACCCTTTTTGAAATTTTTCTGCGGCAACACGGCAAAGGTGCCACAGTGTCCCACGAGTCACACTCATTTACTGAGTAATTGCAAAGATATTTGTTGCTATTTGGCCAATTCTTTTAATGCACTCGCTGTATTGGAAAAATATAGAAAATTAAAGGAATAATTTGTTGATTCAAAGGAAAGGGACCTCAAAAAACGTAGTGAAATAGGGTAAGGTTTTGTTGTGGAATTCCAACCACTGGGCGGACTCTAGTATTTTATTATTGCACCCACGGTTATTTGTGGTCAGAGCTCATTACATGTGTATAAGAGTTGGAAGTTTCTCCATTCGCAAAATTAAATTGCATACTTATTTCTTGCAGGTATACTACTTTGGACCCCGAAAGTATTCAACTTAAACTACAGCGTTTGTTTGAAAATGAATTATTTAATAACTTTCAAGTTATATGTCCAAAAATGCTGCCATTTTATTCCGCGTTTATGACTGCTTATTTCAGCGAAAGTGATTGGCATGCTCCCTTCGAAACATTTTTAACAAACTTAAAATCAGTTATTTGCTGCGGAAAGCTTAATGCTGAGGAAAATGATTATAAATTACTATTCGATGCATACTTTGATTGCTGTAAATACATTCTAAACAAATTTCAAAGCGACGACCACAAAATAAAAAATACAACATTTGGATTAGAACTCCTCCACACAACTATAGTTGATCCACTTGAATGGTTCCTAAATGCTAATAAGCCAGACGCAGCTAAGATTTATTTTGACTCAGCTACCAGAATGATATTAATGGGGGGAAATGGAAAAACTGAACACAATGAAATGTTTTATGCCCAGCTATTAAAAATGTTCTGGGGATCTATATTTGCTTTATTTACAAAACATATGCATGATACGGAACATGTTCCGGATGAAATGATCGAACTTACCCAATGTTTGGTACAACTAAATCGTGAAGGCCGAAATGGATATATGGGGCTTAAACAGTCTGATGATCTAATTTACAGCGCTAATGAAGAAAAGTTGAAAACAATTGTTTTAAAGTACTCGCGCTGCTGCTTAAATAAAACTGTCCACAGTGAATGTCATAATTATCTACATCACATTCATATGTTTATGGACATATTCGCAGAACCTGGTTTCTATAAAAGTATTACAAACACATCGGACTTGAGAGGGTCAATTCAAATTTTTGTTGTCTTAACTTCCACGATAGATAAAGAGTTTTACTCGGATGTTGCCGAAATAATTTTCAAATTACTACGTTTTGTAAGCAATGATGAGAAATACGAAATTATCAAGAGCAACATTTTTTCCGTAAGTTTAATTCCTACAACTCTTTTACCTTGGCTAATGAAGCTTTAATTTTAGATACAGCCTCTAGAGATGCAAATTTTAATACTCGAATGTATATTGTTCAACTCTTTAATAACGGGAAAGCAAAGAGAATTGTTACTGCTTGGGCCTGAGGCTAGGGCATTCATAAGAAATATTACCAAACAATCATTAATGAAGGGACCCATCATTACGAAAACTTGGTTTCAGCGTTTATTTTTACCTGACGAAAATGGCGATTTTATTGTCGGGGCAGCTACAATCGATGCTCTGCTTAATGACTTATGCGAACCTCTCATAAAGGAAACAAATGACGAAATGAAAGAATTTTGCGGAAAGGCTATTTCTCATGTATTGCCTATTATTTTTGCCCGAAAGCAAGAGTATCGTGAAACGAAAGCGAAAATGATTTCAAAAATGTTTCAAGTTTTAATGGAAAGTATAACTAATAACTTTCTAAAAGAAAGTACGTTTCTTGAACTAGAAGCGCTGTGGAGAAATATTCTATCTAATGAAAATATCGTTACTGAAGAAACAACATTGTTTTGCACAAATTTCCTAAAACATATCCTGGTAAATAAAGCGGTGACTATACCTATTGTCCGCAAATGCGCTGATATAATATCTCAATTCATAATGGGTGTTGCCAAAAATAGTTATACTACCAAAGACGGATCGATGGAACTTAATAAGTTAATCACTAGTTTTCTATCCTCAATGGATAATTCACCACTTTTGAAACAGTTATATGAGTATTGTTTAGTACTTGAAGCTTTTACTGGTATTGTTTCCACAAATAAACAGTTTAACTTTCAATGTTTAGACCATCATAATTTCAACACTATTTTGCAACGATCACTTCTGAATTTATATATAATAAAAAAACTAAATGACTCAGGAGAATTGGATGTGTTGAAGAGCAGCTTATCGCGCAACCAATTAGATGTATTTTATAGCAATACGTGCATTGAACTGCTTAATTGTATGGCTGTTTTATCTGCAGGGGAAAACCTACTTAAAACCAATGATAGGGTATGTATCTTTCTCTAAAATGTTTTGAAACTGCTATCTATATATAAACAAAAAACTTGAAGACGACTAAACCACATTAAATACTTTGTAATTACTACGCGCAACTATAGGTATGGAGATATTGATATCGTAATACCTACATAATACCAACGAAAAAATAGGGGGCTATAGCGAAAGAGGTCGTGCACATCCCATACATACTTATTTATTAATTCTGAATATCTCAAAAAAGGGTTATGACGGGGTCATGAAAATTGGTAATGGACATTCCTATTCCGGATATGAACCCGGTATGCTCCAGTACTCCTTTGCGGTACTGTAGCAATTTAGTATGACCAGTGGAACCTATGCCTTTGAGATCCTGGATATTTTTTTTTGAGTTATGCGTACTACCGCGCTCCCCCAATCAATGCCCACCGATCTGCATACTCGATTGTGGATAATACCAAGTGTGAACTTTTATTTTGACAGCACAAATCAATTTCAAAAAGTTGTTGTTGGAACACAAATCAATGTCAAAATTTGGCGTACGTTTCTGGGTTGCTATTGTCATTTTCGTTCCACTCGGCAAAACAGGATGATGTGCTGGACTGTAAATCGATGAGTCAGGGTTCTTGTTTGCACAAAAGTGCTGCTGTAATTTGTTTAAAGAGGAATTGCTAACAGTTCAAAATGTAAAATAAATAAATATTTAAGGTAAACGGATGCAACTCGCCGCTAAATAGATGGCTCCTACACCAAAAAGCAACTCTAATCATCAGGTGTTAAACTCATTTTGGAATTTTGACGTCTATGCAGAAGAGTTTACACTTGTACTGATCCACAATGTTTTTAGCTTATCGCTGTTTAGTTTTAGGTGTGCGATATGATATCAATACCAAGGTTAGTGTTTACACTCAGGGAAAAAACAAAAACGATGTCAAATCGACAAAAACAGCTATGATAGTCAGACTACACCCCTGCGGGTTAGGGGTTTAGAATATGCCCGAGGTAGGCATACCTCTCACCTTTCATTACCCATCTTCTTCTTCCTCACGGATGGAGGGATGACATGATCTAGAAGGTTCCACTGGTCATACCAAATCGCTACTACGACAGTCGGGCAGTACCGCAGCGTACCGGGTTCATATCCGGCCAAGGACTGTCAATTTCGGCATCACTCCCCAAAACCTTCGAGGAGTGTTTTTGCTGTCAACAACAACAACAACATGGACAAATGGAGATCATAGCGAGTGAACTAAATCTTTTATGACCCATTACCCTCCGAAGTAAAGTTTTGACTTAAAAGACATCATGTATTAGACCTTCCATTCACAGCCTTGTCTCTGTTATTGAAAAATCGTTGTATGAAAAAGATTACTGTCTCGTGGCCTTCCTAGACATTGAAGGGGCCTTCAACAATATAAGCCCGGAGGCTATTAACACCGCTCTAACTAATCTGGGCATAAGCAGGTCTCTTATTGGACTAATTGATAAGCTACTAAAGGGAAGGCAAATAGTTTCTACACTGGGCACAGTTGATTTCTCACGCTATGTCGCAAGAGGAACGCCTCAGGGTGGTGTTCTCTCTCCGCTTTTATGGAACCTCACTGTAAACTCGTTGCTACGAGACACAAGCTGGGGGGCGGGAGGATAGTTGCATATGCAGACGATTTAGCTATTGCATACAGGGGCAAATTCCCACAAACCCTGTGTGACTTGATGCAAGTAGCACTGCGAGCAGTTTCCTCGTGGTCATCTCGCTGCGGACTTAATATCAACCCGGGAAAAGTGGAGCTTGTCCTTTATACTAACCGGTACAAAATACCAACGTTAAGCCTACCAGAACTAAATGGCGTGCGCCTGAACTTGGCTGACAAAGCCAAATTCCTAGGCATAGTTCTGGATAGAAAGCTTAACTGGAAGGAGAATGTCATCCAGCGCCAGAGGAAAGCGTGCATTGCACTTTACACCTGTAAAAGAGCCATTGGCAAAAAATGGGGGCTCAGTCCCAAAATCTGCAGATGGATTTACACTGCGATAATCCGGGCAATTATGCTGTATGGAGTCGTGGTATGGTGGCCTGCGCTGAGCAAGGCAGCCAACCTAAACCTGTTAGGTAAAGTCCACAAATCTAGCATGATCTGTATAAGCGGCGCGTTGAGAACAACGCCCAACGAAGCTCTCCAGGCCATTCTTGGCATTTTGCCACTCGATCTGGAAGGGTACCGGGCAGCGGCAGCATCGGCTCTGCGTCTAAGGGAAACTTCCGGCTGGGGCGCAGGCACTACTGGACACTCCGGTATTCTGGATTCTTACAGCTTTCTCCCTCCGAGCACGGACCGTTGTGCAACCACAACAGTCGGAGATAGCTGGTTCAGAATAAACATTCCCAGCAGGGAAGACTGGGAGAGGACGGATCGGTGTCCTGCTACTAATGGCGGCATTTCCATATACACCGACGGTTCGAAGTTGGACGGCAGAGTTGGAGGAGGGATTTATTCCAAGGATCTGGACCTTGAGCTTTCCTTCACACTGCCTGATCATTGCAGCGTCTTCCAGGCTGAGGTCTCAGCAATCATGGACGCCGCGGCTTGGATAGGGCAACACGCTATCGGACAGAATATCGTTATTTTCAGCGATAGCCAAGCGGCAGTCAAATCCCTTGGCTCTTACTTGTTCAACTCTGAACTGACGCTCAGCTGTCGTCGATCTTTTCAGGAGATGGCCCAACAGAACCGCGTGAGCCTCACATGGGTCCCGGGACACAGGGACATTGAGGGAAACTGTAGGGCAGACGAACTTGCTAGGCAGGGCACGACCAAGCAGGTTCTTCAGGATAAAGAACGCTTAGGTATGCCCTTTGCCACATGCAAGCTAATGCTGAAGGAGCATACACTCCGACAAGCCAATGAAAGATGGCTTTTATCGCCAGGGTGCCGAGTATCCAAACAATCCTGGCCAAAATGGGATATTAAAAGATCTAAATATATTCACACCCTAAGAAGAAGGGATATATCTATATTAATAGGGGATTTAACCGGGCACTGCTTTATTGGAAGGCACGCAGCAAGGCTGGGTGTACCCTACCGACGATGCTGTAGGAGTTGCAAAGATGATGAGGAGGAGGAAACGGTGGAGCATCTCATCTGCAACTGCCCGGCTTTAAGCGGCGCGAGAAGGCGCTTTTTCGGAGTTCCCTTCCTGGATAGCCTACGCCAGGTAGCGGAGCTGGACATAAAGGACTTGATGGCTTTCATCAAGTCATCTAAATGGTTCGAGGAGGTGTAACGGTGTCGGTTTTAGGAGTGTCAGCCCCGGGATTCGGCTATGTGGAGAGTCCCAATAGCACTGGGATTTTCCATATGGCTGGGTCCCGGGACTGACTTTCCTAGTGTTGATGGTATCACAACGGGCCTTTTAATACTGGCCTAGGTGTGCCTTTGCGGTAACCACTTCAACCTAACCTAGACCTTCCATTCAGAACCTAATATGTAAACCAAAAATTAAATTGTATTAAAATCTAACAAGAAGTCTGAATATAAGCGTACACTAATTGTAGTATGCATATACATTATTATTGACCTCAATGGAGTTCAATAATATAAGTCACATTGTTAAATAGTTATATAATTTGCCTATTATTTTAAAAATAGATTGCAAATAAAACTGAAGTGTTAATAAAAAAAAAAAAAAGTTGTCAAGTTCATCTGCTTTACTTACATCAGCGAATCCTGGAAAAGGCAGTTGAAAGCTTGGTAGAACTCTTCGTTTTCTAAAAATCGTTCCGCTAAGTTTTCAAGTAATGAATTGATGCATGATAGGAATAATGCGATTCTGAAATACGTTTCACTCGACGTTGTTCCCGGGTTAGTTTGGGTTTTTTTTTAACACTATACCACTCTTGGAGCACGGATTTTAGCGACAAAAAGTATTCAGCGATTTTTTTAAGCGGAAACAAAGATTTGCCCGAAGAAATCATCAGATTGTCTAATTTCCCGCAAAGACTGTATTAAGTCTTTCGTGCGGTTCATAGCAGAGATAAGGTCTAAAGTTTTTTTCTTGGAGAATTACCGATAGTGGAAGAGCAGTTTTTCAGATACCAAAAATACCAAATTGGTTGGTTGTGGGCTTGACTCATTGAGGTCATACCTGGCAACCTGCCTGCTCGATATGGTCCTCATTTTATATGTATTTTAAAAATTGTATATTAAAAATAACAGTTGCGTGCCTTCATATAAGCCGAAAAGCCCGCCTTGCCTAGTTAATCCCCTATGTGCTACGATATGTTCATTTGGGTTCTTAAAAGGATATCCAGTTTTTATTTCCCTGCCTGCCACCTACTACCTAATAGCTGTTAATAGCATAAAAACATACCTACAGCTTTTCCTGACACCTGATAGCTCATTTACATAAAATTATTTTAGCGCGTGATGGCCATCTCTTACTTACTTACTTAAAACAGCCTTAAACCGCCTAGGCAATGATAGCCATCTCGCTTTTACTTATTGGCTTTTACTGGGCTTTCAAAACCAGTACTGCGTGCTGAAGCAATTGTTTTTTTTTTTAATTTGGAAGTAATTTTATATGAAATTTTGAAGCCGGCTTCTGGCTGGTGTACGCCATAAATGCCAAACTTA
Source organism: Campiglossa producta (assembly GCA_964058755.1). NCBI lineage: Eukaryota > Metazoa > Arthropoda > Insecta > Diptera > Tephritidae > Campiglossa > Campiglossa producta. Next base: position 81,267,587 of record CAXKVI010000002.1, read on the forward strand.
CAATAAAACGAAAATGAAATTTGTTTATGTATGTATCTACAATTTTAACGTGCAAAGCGCTCTACTCAAAAATTATTGGCACATATTTCAAAGTAGTATTCAATAGTGGTAGGTGCTGTAATTTTTTTTATTTGCTAGGCACTATAAAATTTAAAAAAGCTATTTAAGGTTTCTTAGCTTCTGCAATGTACCTAAATGGGAAATAGTGCGAATAAAACGTTTCCCTTGGATTGGAAAAGCTTAAAAAATCTGCAAACAATAACGTGCCTATTAGCGGAACCTAAAAGTTTAAGTTTTTCCCCGTCTGTAAAAGTCGATAAATATCCTGAACTCTTTTTTGTCTGAAATGTTCTCTGGCAGCAGTATGTGCTTTCGTTGGGGTTATAAAGACTGGGGCTTACCTTGATTGATACACGTAGGCACGCCACTGAAAAATAATACTTTACCATACATTGAAAATATCAGTGAACAATTTCAAAGGTTTTGAAAATAACAAAAAAAGTTAAGACAAATATTCAAATACTCGTCGAAAACAAAAATTCTAAGACAAAAATAATTGTTTCTCAGAAAGACTTTTGCAGTTTCAGATTTTCTATTTTTCTCCGATTGTAATAATTAAAATTACTTCAAAAAAAATAACTTGAGCAAGCTACACCTTGCGCGAAATGCTTGGAAAATTTACTCGAAAAAAATCATAACGTCTCGTTCACTTTATTATGTTGAAAATTAAAATATTTGGGTTACTCGAAGACAAAAAAAAATTATTTTAGGTTTTTCGGTTTTACTTTTTTTGTTATTTTCATTGAAAAACAAAACTGAAATATTTGGTTGATATTGCATACTTAAAACTAGTTTTTAAAATTTAGTAACGATAAACTACAAAAACACTTTAATAATTATTCCTTTAATTATCGAATATCTAAAATCCAACCAAATCGAAAAAAACTAACAAGCAACCAATTTCGAAAAAGTAAAATAAAATCAAGTAAGTTTGGTTAGAAACAACCAAAGGTGATTGTGAGTTTTTTTTTCATTAACGGTCAAATTTTTTGCTAGAGTAACTCAAAGTTAACTTATGTAACTTTTTTAAACGTGCTCATGAAAGCACTGTTTTCTTCGATAGCATATTTATTGCCTATGCGACGAAAAAGATAAAACAAACTAACAGGCGAAAATTTTATGTGATAAGCATACAATAAAAATTGGTTGTTGTTGTTGTAACGAGGTGTAGTCCTGCCCAACGCGTATTTTTCCTTAGCCTAAATTGTCATCAATATCTTCTAACGGAAGTCCAAGAAAACTAGCAGTTTCAATAGGGTTGGACCAAAGGGAGATGGGTGTTAGGAGAGTGGGCTCCGTAAAGCAAGAGAATAGGTGATTGGTATTGTGGGGACCAGCCGCATACCGGACATACATTCGGCACATCAGGGTTCAGCCTGGATATGTAGGAGTTTAATCTGCTACAATATCCAGAGCGTAATTGAGTCAGAGTGACCATTGTCTCTCGAGGAAGATGACGCTCCTCTACAGAAATACGTGGTGTTGAGGCATTCAAAACAGCGTTCAGCGGACAGAGCGTGGCCTGATGCCCAACAGATGTTTTATGGTTATGCACCAAGGCCTGCTTGTGCACTTCAGGATCAAACGGCGTTGTTATAAAGTGCCGGATCTCATCAAAATGTTTACGTAGATGCGTCCTTACGGTCCTAGGAGGCGTAGTTGCCTATTGGGGCGCTGTGCTTTGCAGCAATTCAGTAGGTACTGCTTGTTTAGCATTCCATTATGCTCACTAACTGGAAGCATTTCCGCCTCATTGTGTATATGAGTTACGGGACACATAAGGACGCACCCCGTAGCGGTTCTGAGCGCGGTGTTTTGACAGGCCTGCAGCTGACTCCAATGAACGTCCGCAAGCCCCGGCGACCATATCGGCGACGCATAGTTCAGGATCGGCCGACCAATTGCCTTGTACCTTACCAACAACGTTTCTTTTTCTTTATCCCAAGTGCTGCCGGCTAGTGACTTGAGAATTTTGTTGCGGCTCTGTAATTTTGAGACAATTGCAGCTGATGGGGCAGCAAAAGTGTGCATGGTGTCGAAAGTCACTCCTAAGATTTTTGGGTGAGCGACAGTAGGTATTTTTTGATCACCTACATAAATTTATAATTCCATGCCAACTTGCGCCGTCCACGTCGTGAATAAAGTCGCCGAGGACTTTGTCGGCGACAATGTCAAGCTCCGAGCGGTGAAGAACTCGACAAGAGAGGGGAGATAACCATTTATTTTAGAGCACAGCTCATCAACGGAGGTACCTTTTGCCAATATCGTGCAATAATCTGCGTAAGAAACCATCTTAACTTCTTCTGGTAGAGGAGGAAGCTTCGAAATATAGAAGTTAAACAATAACGGGGAAAGGAAACCACTCTGTGGTACCCCTTGTTTGATCTTCCTGGCTTTAGATTTTTTGTTCCTGAACACAACAGACGACCGACGACCACTGAGATAATTGGCGGTCCAGCGCTTAAGACAGGGGGGTGGAGTGACGAGTCTTCCAGATCGGACACCAGCTGCCCATGATTAACTGTGTCAAAAGTTGACTTAGATAAAGTGCAACTAAAACCGTCCTGTCATTAGGTCTATTTTGATTTAGTCCGTCAGTTAACTGAGTGTTTATGACATTTAGAGCAGATGTTGTGCTCCTACCATTCCTAAAGCCATGTTGGTGCTCGGCTTACATCAAGTTTGATGTGTAGAGCGGGAGTAGGACTGCCTCAAGTGTCTTTAATACTGGCGAGAGGAGTGATATCGGACGATATGACTCCCCAACGTTGGCTGGCTTGCCAGGCTTTAGTAGTGGGATCACAGTTGCCTGCTTCCACTTATCAGGTATGACAGCTGTGGTCAAGGACAGATTGAAGACTGCAGTGAGGTACTTAACTCCTACTGCGCCAATGTGTTTAAGGTGCACCATGGCTATGCCATCTGGACCGATGACTTTGGAGTTCTTGGCATCCCTGATGGCCTCTTGAACCTCTGTAGCGGTGATCGGAACGGGGGCATAGTTTTTGTGTTTATGCGCATGCCTGAAGATTCCACGTCTTGTCCTGTCCTGTGCAGGATGGGGGACATACTGTCTACAGAAAGCCTGTGCACATTTCTTAGGGTCATTGAATGCCTTGTCACCAAAGGTGATGTCGACATTCTTTGGCGGACCCGTAGGATTGGACAAGGATTTGACTGTGGACCATAATTTCCCAAAACCGGTAGAGAGGTTACAAGACCTAAGGTGCTCCTCCCATTTGGTTTGTTTGTGTTCGTTAACCAGCCGTCTGATTTCCACGTTGAGATCACCGTTCTGTGGGTCGGAGGGATCGATGTTGCGTATGAGGTCACGTTCGTTGGCCAAGACAGCGGCCTCAGCTGGGAAGGTTGGCCTTATATTTTTTATTCTACCAGCGGTATAAAACGGGCTGTAGCCTTTTTTATGACCGCACGAATATTTCGCTCACCAAAATGCATCAGTCGGAATGGGAAGATCACCAAAGGATGTCTCCGTGAATTCCAAAAAGCCGACCCAGTTAGCCTTTTTGAAATTCACGTATGATCTTTTCTCCGAGGTAATGAAATCCGAGGCAAGGTCGACGGACAGGATGATGGGCAGGTGGTCAGATGACAAGGCCACCATCGGATGCCAGTTAATGCTGTTAATTAAGCCCGGGCTAACAATAGTTAGGTCCGGGGGGCTACTGCAATTAACTGCCATCCTTGTAGGGGCGTCTCCGTTTACAGTGCAGAAAGGGGAAGCGTCAATTTGCTCGGCTAATTCCCGTCCTCTGCTGTCCACAGAAAGGCGTGAATGCCACATTTCATGGTGGGCATTAAAATCGCCCATGACGATACGGTTATCGCCACAAAGAAACGCTCTAAGGTCAAGGCGATAACTTCTCGGGCAGCAGATAACGGGGGGAATGTATATATTAATTAGCTCGAGATCAACACCTCCCGCCTGTACAACTATACATAACATATTCCCTATACTGCACTGTTTGGTGAAAATGGAACGCGAGACCGCCCCGCCGTCCGTGCGATCGTGCCGGAGAACGTGGTAGCCCCCACTCGCTCGGAGATCCGAGTGAGGGCCAAGTTTCGTCTCCTGGATTGCAGCAATTTATATTTTATGCAGCTGCATGAATTTGGTTATCTCCGCTATCTTGCCGGTTAAACCATTGCAATTAAATTGCAATTATTTAAAGTGAGTAGGGGAGGCAATGGCCACTCTGGAAGTCAAAGACTGGTGCGCTTACCTAGATGGTGGTAGGCTAGGTCGCGATCTCCGTCGTAGTCCTGAAGCCGACGGATTTCGTTCATTTTGAGATGAGCGTGAATCGCTCGGCGTTGTGGGCTGCGCGAGCCTAGAACATATGCGTAGATGACATTGGTCCAGGCAGGAGTTGCACTTAACCGATGCCACCGACACATATATCCTGGAATTACATCTCTTCATGAACTTTTCTTTCCGGCATTGTGAGAGTCGAACTCACAACACTGTAGTGACTTGTATGCTAGAAGGTCTAACACCTTAGGCCACTACCCAGCTTAACACCAACTTGACGAAGCTACAAGCCTGCCAAAATACCGCTATCAGAACTGCTACGGGATGTCTCCTCATGTCTCCCGAGTCTCACCTCCATCAAGAGGAAAAACTGCTCAATGTAAGAGAGCACGCGGAAATGCTTAGCAGGCAATTCCTTCTGAATTGCCACAAGCCAGCACATCCAAACCGTCATGTTGATGAAGATCTTCGGAATGATCATACACTCTAGGCAGGGCAATGCATTGTTAACAACAACAACAACGCATATATCCTGTGCCGACATACAGTGCACGAAGTGTAAGGGACCAGAAGCTGACGGACTTGACTCAACTTCGTGTTAGTACCGGAAGAAGTTAGCGGAGGGTTTGAGGGCAGGGGCTGAAGCTCAGCAGTGCTTATAGCATCGACCGATGTACTACGTAAAAAGTAGCTGTGGGTTGATGCTTGTGGTGTTGGCGTACTAGGACGCGAGCTACAGCCGGGAACACACATGTTCTACTGAGCAATATATGTATTGCGAGTCGTGGAGACTGAATTTGTGGAAGGGGACAATGCCACGCTGGAGCGTCGCTTGCCTCGGGACGTCCTAGGACGTGAACAGCAGGGCGCCACAAAACTTTTGTAGAACTATTGGGCCGGTGTGTTTTAGGATCTAGTCCGGAGCAACTAGATTTATGTAACCAACCTTTGCAGGACTCACACTGTACTGAATGTGAGCGTCTGGTGTAAATTTTCTTCCGGCAAACGCAGCAGAACCATTCTCTTGGACCAGGAGTAGGCTCAATGCCGGCCCGGATCAAGAGAATGAGGAGCAGCCTTGCTGCAAGGGGCTGTTCCGGGGATGACAAATTTAGGAGGGGGAATCGTGACGCGTTAGACAGGGTCACTTCGGGGTGTATTGCTCTTGCCCGGGTCGATAAAAAAACAACCCGGGTCATTTCGGTACGAAAGGTAATGTACATGTCCATGTACCGTTCTCGCAGAACCGGCAATACGTCAAACGTATTGGTAAAATTCACATGCTTTATGTAAGGAGGTAATGCTTTTTCCGAGAAAAGTTTCGACAGCCCGGATGGGTATTTTACCCACCCGCAAAATTTCGGGTGAGTACAACTACCCACTGTACCCATGGTATCAGCCGGACCTGAGTAGGGGTAAAGAGCGATAATAAAATATCAACATCTTCGCCTCTCCGCACCACATTGCACGCGCAGAGATGTAACTCTTCACCTGCATCATCGCCGTTCATACCACGTCACAATTACAATCACAATTCATGAAATTTTCTTTTCTGAAATTAAGCAATCGTGCAAGTTTTTACCACGCTTTTATTAGCTTCAGTTGTATGTTTGCTTGTTTGTTTGTTTGCTTGTATGTAACTCTCCTTCGGTCTAAGCCCAATTGGCCCAAAAACCGTAAAATGTCCCTACAATATGGATATCAAACGGAAGGGGAAGGCCTAGGTTCCATTTGGACATCGATAATAAAATATCACCATCTTCGCCTCTACCCACCACATTGCACGCGCAGAGATGTAGCGCTTCACCTGCATCATCGCCGTTCATACCACGTCACAATTACAATCACAATTCATGAAATTTTCTTTTCTGAAATTACGCAATCGTGCGAGTTTTTTCCACGCTTTTATTAGCTTCAGTTGTATGTTTGCTTGTTTGTTTGTTTGCTTGTATGTAACTCTCCTTCGGTCTTAGCCCAATTGGCCCAAAAACCGTAAAATGTCCCTGCATTATGGATATCAAACGGAAGGGGAAGGCCTAGGTTCCATTTGGACATCGATATATTTCGATAAATATATCGTTAAATGAGTTATCGGTCAAACCGTGATTCTTAAAAACGTTAAAATTTCCCTACAATCTGGGCATCAAACGAAAGGACCCCAGGTTTCATTTTGACTTTGATATATTTCGATAAATTTATCGATAACTGAGTTTTCGGTCAAAATGTGATTGCCCCAAAACCTATAAATTTCCCTACAATTTGGGTATCAAACGAAAGGGGAAGACCCCAGGTTTCATTTCGACTTTGATATATTTCGATAAATGTATCGATAACTGAGTTATCGGTCAAAATGTAATTGCCTAAAAACCTAAAAAATTCCCTACAATATGGGTATCAAACGGAAAGGGAAGGTCCCAGGTTTCATTTGGACATCGATATATTTCGATAAGTTTATCGATAAATGAGTTATCGGTCAAAACGTGATTTTTGAAAGCGTTAAAATTTCCCTACAATATGGGCATCAAACGAAAGGGAAAGGCCCCAGGTTTCATTTTGACTTCGATCTATTTCGATAAATTTATCGATAACTGAGTTTTCGGTCCAAATGTGGTTGCCCCAAAACCTAAAAATTTCCCTACAATATGGGTATCAAACGAAATATTGATCGATAAATGAGTTATCGGTCAAAACGTGATTCTTAAAAACGTTCAAATTTCCCTACAATATGGGCACCAAACGAAAGGGGAAGGCCTCAGGCTTCATTTGGACATCGATATATTTCGATAAATTTATCGATAACTGAGTTATCGGTAAAAACGTGATTGCCCAAACACCCTAAAATTTCCCTACAATATGGGTAGCAAACGAAAGGGGAAGGCCCCAGGTTTCATTTCGACTTCGATATATTTCGATAATTTGACCGATAACTGAGTTATCGCTCAAAATCCAATTGCCCTAAAACCTTAAAATTTCCCTTCAATGTGGGTATTAAACGAGGGGATAAGGCCTCAGGTTTCATTTGGACTTCAATATGTTTCGATAAATTTATGATAACTGAGTTATCGGTCAAAATGTGGTTGCCCAAAAGCCTTAAAATTTCCCTACAATATGGGTATCAAACTTAAGTGGAAGGTGTAACAACAGCCTTCACCATACTGGCAACATAACACAATGTTAGCTAAGTATCTAACATAGATGTACTGCAGCAAGGCTTCATCAACATTGTTGTGTTATGTTATGTGATGTGAGGCAATGTTGCTGAACGCCTGCAACATTATATCTATGTTTGAACGAAAATACCATATTAGCATGTTGTGTGAGTGTATCGTGTGTCAGTGTGAATGCGGGAAAACCCGAATGCTTGACTGTGCGCCTGTGTGGAAGGTTTCCCAATGAGGTAACTTTCTCTGCCCAGGCGGAAGCTATAAAAGGGCAACGAAGTGGTCAACGGGCCAAAGGTGCGTTAAAACTGTGCCCATAAGTGAGTCAAGTGTAAAACAAATTTTTTTTTGCCAAATAGTGAAGTGCGCGAATTTTAAACCAGTTTGCCAGGCCCACAAACCGCGGACAAGTCAAAAAGGTTCGGGGTTAAAGCCCATTACTCGATAACCAACCAACTAACGCATCAACACCAACAAGCCCAAACCATTGGAAGTTTCCGGTAAGTCCCCTATCCAGCATCAGTCCCATTCCCACCATGTGTAACCTGGAATGCTTTAGTTTGGTTTTTTTTTTTATGACCAATCTCACTGGCAAGCCAAACAGCGAAATTGCCTCCACGTAGGTGCATTTGAACACAGATAGTTGTGTATATTTTCATCTATGGCGGTGCAAACAAAAATAAGGGCATATACATAGATGTCTAATATGCTTGACATCGTCCTCCTTTTAAATTCCCCTCCCCTACCACTTTCGAGAATTTTGCCTGATGCTTTTGCTGTACTTTTTTGTGGAATCCAGGTCGCATCGCCACCGGGATAGACCGCAGGGCACAGGTTTTGGCGGCGCAACGCCCTAACGAAAGGTCACTACATAACGACAAGGCATACGGTACAACAACTACAATAGAGATACTAAACCATTTCACTGCGGCAACAACACCACAACCATCTACACGGCACAAAAACAACATAGCGATACAGCACAGACATCACGGCACTTAACTACACAACAACAAACACTATTCGGGAGCTGGTTAACAAGAGGCTAATGTTATACTGCCAGGAGGCCAGCAACAACAAGCACATCCACGCCAGCAGCAACAACATCATCAACTTAACCATCACAACCTTTCTCCAATCCACCAGAGCTTGCCACGTCACAGCCGAACAACCAGATAAACCACAATGAAAATGAATGAGGTATGGTTCATTAACAAAACTAATATCGAAGTTCCACAAGATTCGCGCTGGTTACTTTCACTGGGTATTAAATTTGCTTTACCAGTATCAAAACAAAACTTTTCGCCGATACATATTGTGGCCGATTTGGAACAAGATGTACAAAATATTGAAGACGACAGAGAAAAAGATACGGTTAGAACTGAAATTGCTAGCAATAGGTGTCAATGGTCTCCCAAAAATCCACAAACCAAATACTCCTCTACGTCCGATATCTTCTTCCACAAACGTCCCATGTTACAGACTTTAAAAATTTCTAGGAGCCATTTTGAAAAATATCGTATCCGATGAGCATAATATACTCAACTAATTCCAATTTAAGGATAAAATAAAGAACGTAACAGGAGAAGAGAAATCTCCATTTTAATAGGCGTATTAACTGGGCACTGCCTCATTGGTAGGTATGCAGAAAGACTAGGTGTGCCCTACCGACGATGCTGTAGGAGTTGTAAGGATGATGAGGAGGAGGAAACGGTGGAGCACCTCATCTGCAACTGCCCGGCTTTAAGTGACGCGAGAATGCGCTTTTTGGGAGTTCCCTTCCTGGTTAGCCTGCGCCAGGTCACGGAGCTGGACATAAAGGACCTGTTGGCCTTCATCAAGTCATCTAAATGGTGCGAGGAGGAGTAACGGTGTCGGTATAGGAACGTCAGTCCCGGGATTTTGCTATGTGGAGAATTCCGGTAATACCGAAATTAATCTATCATTTACTCAAAACGGAGTTAAAAATACTGGGTCTATTAAAAAAAGCGAATCGCGCGATTTTTAATTCCAAGTTTTTATTTTTTATAATTATTATTGTTATTATTATTATTGTTATTATTATTATTATTATTATTATTATTATTATTATTATTATTATTATTATTATTATTATTATTATTATTATTATTATTATTATTATTATTATTATTATTATTATTATTATTATTTGAAGGAATGCAAAGATTTAATAATTTTTATAATTTTATTATTCGAGAACTTCGAGAACGCCCGCGGGCGTTATTTCACTGCCCCCTACCTACCTACCTATCGATAACTGAGTTATCGTCAAAATGTGATTGCTCAGAAACCTACAAATTTCGCTACAATATGGGTATCAAACGAAAGGGGAAGGCCCCAGGCTTCATTTGGACTTCGATAAAGTTATCGGTTAAAATTTTGTTGCCCAATAACCTAAAATTTCCCTACAATATGGGTATCAAACGAAAAGGGAAGGCCCCAGGTTTCACTTGGACATCGGCATATTTCGATAAATTGACCGATAACTGAGTTATCGCTCAAAATCCAATTGCCCTAAGACCTTAAAATTTCCCTCAGGTTTCATGTGGACTTCGATATATTTCGATAAATGTATCGATAACTGAGTTATCGGTAAAAATGTGATTGCCTAAAAACCTAAAAAATTCCCTACAATATGGGTATCAAACAAAAAGGGAAAGCCCCAGGTTTCATTTGGACATCGGTATATTTCGATAAATTGATCGATAACTGAGTTATCGCTCAAAATCTAATTGTCCTAAAACCTTAAAATTTCCCTACAATATGGGAAGGCCTCAGGTTTCATTTGGACTTCGATATGCTTCGATAAATTCATGATAACTGAGTTATCGGTCAAAATGTGGTTGCCCCAAATCCTATAAATTTCCCTACAATATGGGTATCAAACGAAAGGGGAAGACCCCAGATTTCATTTGGACACCGATATATTTCGATAAATTTATCGATAAATGAGTTATCGGTCAAAACGTGATTCTTAAAAACGTTAAAATTTCCCTACAATATGGGTATCAAACGGAAGGGAAGGCCACAGGTTTCATTTGGACATCGATATATTTCGATAAATTTATCGACAAATGAGTTATCGGTCAAAGCGTGATTCTTAAAAACGTTAAAATTTCCCTACAATATGGGCATCAAACGAAAGGGAAAGGCCCCAGGTTTCATTTTGACTTCGATATATTTCGATAAATTTATCGATAACTGAGTTTTCGGTCCAAATGTGATTGCCCCAAAACCTATAAATTTCCCTACAATATGGGTATCAAACGAAAGGGGAAGACCCCAGGTTTCATTTGGACACCGATGTATTTCGATAAATTTATCGATAAATGAGTTATCGGTCAAAACGTGATTCTTAAAAACGTTAAAATTTCCCTACAATATGGGCACCAAACGAAAGGGGAAGGCCTCAGGCTTCATTTGGACTACGATATATTTCGATAAATTTATCGATAACTGAGTTATCGCTCAAAATCTAATTGCCCTAAAACCTTAAAATTTCCCTACAATATGGGTATTAAACGAGGGTATAAGGCCTCAGGTTTCATTTGGACTTCAATATGTTTCGATAAATTTATGATAACTGAGTTATCGGTCAAAATGTGGTTGCCCAAAAGCCTTAAAATTTCCCTACAATATGGGTATCAATCGAAAGGGGAAGGTGTAACGACAGCCTTCACCATACTGGCAACATAACACAATGTTAGCTAAGTATCTAACATAGATGTACTGCAGCAAAGCTTGATCAACATTGTTGTATTATGTTATGTGATGTGCTGATGTTTGCTGTTAACAACATACACTGCAACAGAGGCAATGTTGCTGAACGCCTAGCAACATTATATCTATGTTTGAAAGAAAGGACCATATTAGCATGTTGTCTGAGTGTATCAATGTGTCAGTCTGAATGCGGGAAACCCCGAATTCTTGACTGTGTGGAAGGTTTCCCAAAGAGGTAACTTTCTCTGCCCAGGCGGAAGCTATAAAAGGGCACCGAAGTGGTCAACGGGCCAAAGGTGCGTTAAAACTGTGCCCATAAGTGAGTCAAGTGCAAAACAAAATTTTTTTTGCCAAATAGTCAAATCGGTGAAGTGTGCGAATTTTAAACCCGTTTGTCAGGCCCACAAACCGCGGACAAGTCAAAAAGGTTCGGGGTATAAAGCCCATTACTCGATAACCAACCAACGAACGCATCAACACCAACAAGCTGAAACCATTGGAAGATTCCGGTAAGTCCCCTATCCAGCATCAGTCCCATTCCCACCATGTGTAACCTGGCATGCTTTAATGCGAGTTTGGTGTTTTTTGATGACCAATCTCACTGGCAAGCCAAACATCGAAATTGTGTATATTTGCATCTATGGCTGTGAAAACAAAAATAAGGGCATATACATAGATATCTAATATGCTTGACATCGTCTTCCTTCTAAATTCCCCTCCCCTACCACTTTCGAGAATTTTGCCTGATGCTTTTCCTATACTTTTTTGTGGAATCCAGGTCGCATCGCCACCGGGAAAGACCGCAGGGCACAGGTTTTGGCGGCGCAACGCCCTAACGAAAGGTGACTACATAACGACAGGGCACACGGTACAACAACTACAATAGAGACACTGAACTATTTCACAGATATCACGACACTTAACCACACAACAACAAACACTATTCGGGAGCTGGTTAACAAGAAGCTAATGTTATACTGCCAGGAGCCCAGCAACAACAACCACATCCACGCCAGCAGCAAGAACATCATCAACTTAACCATCACAACCTTTCTCCAATCCACCAGATACACGGCTTGCCACGTCACAGCCGAACAACCAGATAAACCACAATAAAAAACTTCAGACACAAATTCTTAAAAATGTTACCAAGTTTGGAATACGGTTCAATGAGGAATGGTTCATTAACAAAACTAATATCGAAGTTCGGTGACTGGTAACAAGGTCAATGAAAATAGTGTCAATTGACATTATTTCGCATCCCAAATGGAAGTAGTGTCAATTGACACTATTTCCATTTTCGAAATAGAAATAAGGTCAGTTGACTTAACTTCTCTTTGTCAATATGTTTATTGACGTTATTTCCTGATTGAAATGGAAATAGCATCAACATTGCTTATAGCATGTCAACTGAACATCACGCGATGTTTGAGCTTGTTGAAGTGATTTTCAACATTACAAAAAGCGTCGCATTTTATAATATGATCATCAACATTGCTTATAGCATGTCAACTGAACATCACGCGATGTTTGAGCTTGTTGAAGTGATTTTCAACATTACAAAAAGCGTCGCATTTTATAATATGATTTCAATTTAAAATACACACTGGTACGTTTTATTTAATAATCTGATATAAATCAATCGATATTTAATTATAAATTGAATTTATTCTTTCAAATTTATCTTAAAAAGCGCCGCAGGCAAATATTTGAAATTAAAAAATTAATTCAAAATTTTTATTTTTTTAGTATGATGTTATTTTAAAATATTTAATGGCTTGACTTTGAAATTTATTTTAAAAAGCGCCGCAGGCAAAAATTTTAAACAAAAAATCGCGCGATTTTTAATTCCAAATTTTTATTTTTTGGAATGATACGATTTTAAAATATTTCATTAATATACCCCTTATTTAAATCTAATAACATTTTCGAACTTATGTCTGCGAATGCAAGGTTGAGTAATATATGTAAAGTACAAAAATAAAGGAAAGCACGAAGATAAATAGCAAGGAGGAAAATATTAAAAGCAACTAAAATTAAGTTTGCTGGGTTGGAGCTGCTTCGGCCGATTAATTAAAGAAAACAAAAAAATGTTTCTTCTCTTCTACGCGTTTCAACGCTTTCGCGTCTTCATCAGGAAATCTGTATATATTAACACAATAAATATGAATAAAATTACATGAGTAACATTTAAAATTTTACATTTAAAACTAATAACTCACATTTAATATTATTAAATTAACAATTACATATTTTTACATGCTTTCCTGCATCCCGTTCCTTGTGCTTCTTTTCTTTTATTTGTGTTGTCTACGTCTTCCTTAAAATTCATTACCCGGCTTTGCTGTTGTTGTATTCGCAGAATTTCCAGTGTCATTCTTCTTTTTGTTTTACCTTCGATATCCAATATTCGTACATGGTCAAAATCAGCTGTGTGATTATTTTCTATCATATACGAAAACATGTACATAAAGCGGACGCGAAAAACAAAAAGAAAATAAAAGCGCTCGCACAGCACCTGATAGAAAATAATCACACAGCTGACTTTGACCATATTTAAGAAATATACGAAAACATGAACATAAAGCGGACGCGAAAAACAAAAACCCGTATCGTCGTACCGATGTAGCACTTATTGCAGCCACCACTATCATTACCATGCTATTTCATACACTACTCTTTTTGTTCTTCCTTTTGAATCTTGTATTTTGTTTTGGTGAATATTTGTTTAAGTGTGCTGTGGGGTCTGTGGTTATATGTTGTGTTTTGATTTTTTATCATTCTTTTTAATGCTTGGTTATTAGTTAGTCCAGGTACATAAGGTACCCCAATATATTTTTTGTTTTCGTTGTTTTCTATTTCATTTTGGTTGTTTAGATTATTGACTTGGTACAATGTTGTCTCAATAAGACTTTCTATTAGTGAATTCGGGTAGCTATTTTTAAAAAGTAAGCATTTTATTTTCTTATTATTTTCGTTTTTGAATAGCTCATCACTAAGGAGATGTATTTTCCGTATGAGACTTTTCGCCGTATTAATTTTTTTTGATTCCATGGGTGGTTTGACTGGTAGTTTATTATTCTACCAGATGAAATTGTTTTTGCATACCAATTTAGTATCTATATATTAATAGGCAAACAAACTTTCGTAAACCAATTTCGTAAAGTATTTATGGATAGATCCCTATAAAATTTGAATTTGAAATTTAGAATGGACTAATCTGGTGTCTCTCCAAAAAAAACTATACATCACTATTCAGCATACATCACTATTCAGCACTCTTATAAAACTCTCAAAGACACACCCACCATCCGCCCATTCCCTTACACACACACGCACATATCTATGCAATGATCCAGCGGCCGCCACTTGCTTTTATTTTTGTGCCAAAAAAAAACAACAAAATGTTGCAAATCATATCGTCTTCGCTATCTAAACACCATTTGTAAGCTAAGAAATCCAATTGAATAATTTTTTTTTTTAAATCAATATACCTACATTTTTTTTTTTCAAAAATCAAATCAAAAATCAATATAAAAAGTCTTTTGCGAGGTTTAACCACTTTTGAATAACTTTTTTTTTTAAATCAACATACCCACATTTTTTTCAAAAATCAAATCAAAAATCAATATAAAAAGTCTTTTTAAATATTGCTCAATTATGGTTGATGAAAAAAGCTAGAAAACCCTCAAACTCTTTTTGCATAAGGCTAGATTTTGCGAGGTTTAACCACTTTTGAATAACTTTTTTTTTTAAATCAACATACCCAAATTTTTTTCCAAAATCAAGTCAAAAATCGATATGAGCTGTCTTTTTAAATATTTTTAAGTTATGGTTAAGGAAAAAAGATAGAAAAACCTTTAAAAGTTTTTACAAAAGGCTAGATTTTGGCCCCTTTTACCACGTTGAATACATTTTTTTTTAAATCAATATACCTCCATTTAAAAAAAAAAAATCATATCAAAAATCAATTTAAAATGTCTTCTAAATATTGCTAAGTTATGGATAAAGAAAAAAGCTAGAAAAACCTTTAACTGTTTTTGCAAAAGGGTAGATTTGCCCTAACCAGCATTTGTAATTTACCAACACTAAAAACATGAAAAAAGCCACGTATAATAAATTTCTATAACTAGAACTAAATGAATTTCATTCTTTCACTCAATAAGCTCCTATTATTAGAGAAATTATTTTCACTCCCTCGCCCATTGAGTACTTGAGTCCATTATTTATACTAAAAAAAACTTTAACTGTTTTTGCAAAAGGGTAGATTTGCCCTAACCAGCATTTGTAATTTACCAACACTAAACTGTTGTTAAAAAAAATCTGTAGCATTACTACAAGCCGAAACATAATAATTTCAAATGGTGCATGTTTTCATCACCTTAGGAAAAATTGCAATATCTATATATTAATAGGCTAACACTCTCCGCATACAAACGTTCGTAACCCAATTTCGTATAGTAGTTATGGATAGATCCCCATAAAATGTATATTGGAAACTTAGAATGGACTAATATGCTGTCTCACCAAAAAAAATTTTTCAAATTTATTCTTAGTTTACTTATTATTAAACAAAAAATAGGTCTCCAAACTCTCCAGCTATTTTATTATCTCCACATTCTGTTATATCCGAACTATACATCACTATTCAGCATACATCACTATTCAGCATACATCACTATTCAGCATACATCACTATTCAGCACTCTTATAAAACTCGCAAAGACACACCCACCATCCGCTCATTCCCTTACACACACACGTACATATCTATGCAATGATCCAGCAGCTGCCACTTGCTTTTATTTTTGTGCCAAAAAAAAAACAACAAAATGTACCAAATCATATCATTTTCGGCATATAAACACCATTTGTAAGCTAAGAAATCCAGCTTCACTTATGGCTTTATGTATTTAACTTTTTTCCCCTTTGTAAAGTTTATTTTTTAACGATATGATTTTGTAAGAAGATTCCACAAAGTTAAGATCGAAATTTAAATATCGTACGGACTTTAACTAAAGAACAATTTTACCTGACACCAATGCTGATTTCGTTGAACATGTATACATCCTTGCACAGAATACTGTAAAAGTGTGATAAAAGTGTACCCGTTCTACATGAAAATTGAAGAGTGTAAAAAATGCGCAATTTTTGGTATTTGTTTCCTTTAGGGGTCACCCGCTAATAAATTAGCTAAAGTTATGGGAGATAGACAGGTTTTGGCCTCAGGATCACGAACCCGAAAGCGCTTTTTTAATTTTTGGTTTCTGGGGAAAAAATCGAAAAATTACCCACGGCGCCACGGTTCAACTTGCAGCTTTGATTGAAAATATCTCTTCAGAGAAGCAAATTATTAAAAAGCGCTTCCGGGTTCGTGATCCTGAGGCCAAATCCCGTCTTTTGAGCTATCTCCAATAATTTGAGCTAAGTTATTAGCAGTTGACCCCTAAAGGAAACAAATGCCTATTTTTACTTTGATTATTTGATCTTCTAAGCTTTTCTCGATTTTTTAAATTCACTAATGAAATTTTTGAGGGGATTAAATATTGGAAAAAAGATGGCAGATAGACAGTTTTTGGCCTCAGGAATTTTTTGTTTCTGTGGAAAGTTATGGTAAAAAAATCGAAAAATTACCCACGGCTCCACGGTACAACTTGCAACTTTGATTGCAAATATCTCTTTAGAGAAGCAAAATATTAAAAAGCGCTTCCATATATCTCTTCAGAGAAGCAAATTATTAAAAAGCGCTTCCGGGTTCGTGATCCTGAGGCCAAATCCCGTCTTTTGAGCTATCTCCAATAATTTGAGCTAAGTTATTAGCAGTTGACCCCTAAAGGAAACAAATACCCATTTTTACTTTGATTATTTGATGTTCTAAGCTTTTCTGGATTTTTTAAAAGTTAATTCACTAATGAAATTTTTAGGGCGTTAAATATTGGAAAAGTATGTTTTCTAACCAGAAAATATATTTTTCATACAGTTGCAGGTTGGTCAGAAAGATATACCCGATTGTGTCATTTAGAGCATAGCTGTAATTAGACGCTGACAAGTATAATTAGTTGTTGGCGTCATGATAGACACGTCGATTGTCAAAACTCTGATTTTTTTTTAGTTTTCCTTGCTTTAAACATAGGTAGGTAGGTTCAAGTGGCTGCCGCAGAGGCACACTTAGGCCAGTTTTGAAGGCCCGTTGTGATACCACCAACACAAGGAAAGTCAGCCCCGGGACCCAGCTATATGGAAAATCCCTGAGTTGTTGGGATTTTCCACATAGCAGAATCCCGGGACTGACACTCCTAAACCGACACCGTTACTCCTCCTCGAACCACTTAGATGACTTTATGAAGCCCATCAAGTCCTTTATGTCCAGTTCCGCGATCTGGCTTAGACTATCTAGGAACGGAACTCCCAAAAAGCGCGTTCTCACGCCGCTTAAGGCCGGACAGTTGCAGATGAGGTGCTCCACCGTTTCCTCCTCCTCATCATCTTTGCAACTCCTGCAGCATCGTCGGTAGGGCACACTTAGCCTTTCTGCATGCCTACCAATGAGGCAGTGACCGGTTAATACCCCTATCAATATGCAGATTTCCCTCCTAGTTAGGGCATAAATGCGTCTAGACCTTTTAAGATCCCATTTTGGCCAGGTTTGTTTCGATATCCGACACCCTGGGGATTGCAGCCATCTTTCGTTGGCTTGACGGAGTGTGAGCTCCTTCAGCATTAGTTTGCATGTGGCAAACGGCATACCTAAGCGCTCTTTATCCCGAAGAACCTGCTTGGTCGTGCCCTGCCTGGCAAGCTCGTCTGCCTTACAGTTTCCCTCAATGTCCCTATGTCCCGGGACCCATATGAGGTTTACGCGGTTCTGTTGGGCCATCTCCTGAAGAGATCGACGACAGCTGAGCGTCAGTTCAGAGTTGAACGTGTATGAGCCAAGGGATTTGATGGCCGCATGGCTATCGCTGAAAATAGCGATATCTTCTCCGATAACACGTTTGCTTAACCAGGCCGCGGCGTCCCGGATTGCCGAGACTTCCGCCTGGAAGACGCTACAATGATCAGGTAGTCTGAAGGAGAGTTCAAGGTCCAAATCCCTTGAATAAACCCCTCCTCCAACTCTGCCGTCCAACTTCGAGCCGTCGGTGTATATGGAAGTGCCACCATTTGTGTCGGGACACCAATCCGTCCTCTCCCAGTCTTCTCTGCTGGGAATGCTTTAAACATAAGAAATTAAAAAAAAAAAACCATTTTTCAATTTTTGCCTTCGCAAATAGAGACACTGAACTATTTCACTCCGGCTACAGTACAGATATCACGACACTTAACCACACAACAACAAACACTATTCGGGAGCTGGTTAACAAGAAGCCAATGTTATACTGCCAGGAGCCCAGCAACAACAACCACATCCACGCCAGCAGCAAGAACATCATCAACTTAACCATCACAACCTTTCTCCAATCCACCAGACACGGCTTGCCACGTCACAGCCGAACAACCACATAAACCACAATAAAAAACTTCAGACACAAATTCTTAAAAATGTAACCAAGTTTGGAATACGGTTCAATGAGGAATGGTTCATTAACAAAACTAATATCGAAGTTGGGTGACAGGTAACAAGGTCAATGAAAATAGTGTCAATTGACATATTATTTCGAAATGGAAATAAGGTCAGTTGACTTAACTTCTCTTTGTCAATATGTTTATTGACGTTATTTCCTGATTGAAATGAAAATAGCGTCAACATTGCTTCTAGCATGTCAACTGAACATCACGCGATGTTTGAGTTAGATGAAGTGATTTTCAACATTACAAAAAGCGTCGCATTTTATAATATGATTTCAATTTAAAATACACAATGGTACGATTTTTTTAATTGTAAATTTTTATTTTATAATCTGATATAAACCAATCGATATTTAATTATAAATTGAATTTATTCTTTCAAATTTATCTTAAAAAGCGCCGCAGGCAAATATTTTAAATTAAAAAATTAATTCAAAATTTTTATTTTTTTTTGTATGATATTATTTTAAAATATTTAATGGCTTGACTTTGAAATTTATTTTAAAAAGCGCCGCAGGCGCGATTTTTCATTCCAAATTTTTATTTTTTGGTATGATATGACTTACAAATTTACTTAAATTATACATTTATATAAAAATGTAAAATAAATCTGTACATATTATAAAACAAAGTCACTCTTTCTGTCTGTTTTTTCCCTTGAATGCTTAAATCTTGAAAACTAAGCAACGGATTTTTATGCGGTTTTTTTTAATAAATAGATTGGTTGAAGAGGAAGGTTTATGTCATTATAACGTGAAGAAATATATAAAGGGGGCGTGGCAATCGGACAAAATGTGGTAAAAAAACCATACATTTTTTGTTTACACATCCATAAATCCTAAACGAATCCACCGATTAAAATGAAACTTACTTGAAGTTAAACTTTGAAATATTTACTTTATTTAACCAAAATTGTTTAAACAAAAACAGCACTTTTTCCAAAATAGCTGTTTGGTTGTTTGTTCGCTGTTAAACGAATGAGCCATTAGAACTTCACAGCGAATAAACACACAAACAGCGTTATGAATGAGGTGGGGTGAGATCGTATGGTGAAAGAACGCTGTTTGTGTGTTTGTTCGCTGTCAACCGATTATGCGGGAATCTCACCCCACCTCATTCATGTTGAATTAGATCGTATGGTGAAAGAACTCGATACGTATGTATGTAAGTACATATGTACGAATCTCTCTCTCTCTCGTACATATGTACGAATCTCTCGCATAATTAAATTTCGGACGTATGTATGTATGAATGTATTTTCAATTCATGGCCTTATTGCCGTACTGAATTCCATGTAATTTACATTTTTCTGTGCGAAGCCGGAGCGGGTTGCTAGTAAAATATAAATATGTATGTACATTTGAACGAAAAAAATTATTTTCTTAATAAATCTGACTTATATCTCTGCGACTTTTATTTTTTTAATTTGTAAGCCATACATTGAAATCATATACCAAAAAATAAAAATCGGGCGATTTTTTGGTATGATATGAGGAGCACGAATTAAAAATTACTTTATTTCCAACTCAAATGGAAATAACGTCAATAACTCTTAGAGAAGGCCTATTCAAAGTAATATATACTGATTAGCTTAGTTAATCCGTTCACTGAGAGAAATGCATTGAATGTTGTGACAATATCACTATTGATAGCGACGAGTTTGATGCAATATTCATTCAGAATGAGCGAGTTATCAAATATTATTTGCTCCCAATTAAAAGTAAAATGACATGTCAACCATTTCTATATGATAAACTATTTTTTATATTAATGGATAGAATACTAATATATTTGAACGGCATGTCAATATCTATGGTCGTGATATGAATTTCTATTGTCGGTATATCCATATCCATATTTACTGTAGCGTATTAATATATACTAGAGTTCACCCAGTGGTTGAAATTCAACCACAAAACCTTATTTTATTTACCTACCTTTTTGATATTTCTTAAATTTTCCTTTCCTTTCCATATTTTTATATTTTTGGTTTCTATACATTCCTATTCATATTGCCTTTCCCTCACTCTTTACACCATTCAATAATATAGTTTCAATGTTGATAATTATTTATTCTTCTTAGTTCGTCTTCATACGTATTTCTATCCTTTCCTTTTCTTTGCTATCATTTGCTTTTATTTCCATTCCTTTCCTCTCCTTTCATCTCAATTTATATCTTTTGCTTTTCTTTCCTTTTCTATTCTTCCCTCTCCGTTCTTTTCCTTTTCTTTCCTTTTCTCTTCTTCCATTTCATTTTATTAACCTTCTTTCTTTCTTTCTTTCTTTTCTGTTATTTTCTTTTATTTTCCTTTCTTTTATTTTCTTACCTGACCTTTCTTTCTATTTCCATTACATTCCTTTTTCCTTTTATTTTCCTTTCCTTTCCTTTCGTTTCCTTTCCTTTCGTTTCCTTTGCTTTAGTTTCGTTTGGTTTCCCTCAGTTTCCTTTCATTTTATTCATTTTTTTTTTCATTTCATTTCTTTTATTTTTTTCTTACCCTTATATTCTTTCACTTTTTTTCCTTAGATTTCTTCTCCTGTCATTTCGTTTCGTTACCTTTGCTTTCCTACCGTTTCCTTATTTTCTTTTTTCCCTTCCGTAACTCCTTTAGATTTTTTTCTTTTAAATTCATTTCCTTTACTTATTTTCAGCTTTTCATTACCTTTCTTTCCTTTATTTTTCTTTCTTTTTATTTTCATTTATTTTCCATACCTTCTTCCTCGCTGCCTTTTCTATCCTTTCTTTTTCTCTGCTTTCCTTTCTTTGTCTTTCTCTATTTGCTTCTCTTTTCCACTCCTTTACCTACATTACATTTCCTTTCTTCCCTTCCTTTTTTCTTTTCCATTCCTTTCCTTTCCCTACCTTTATTTGATTTTTCTCTCATATTTTCCGTTCCTTACCTTAACTTACCTTTATTTTCCTTTTATCCATCCCTTTCCTTTCCCATTCTTTCCTTTATTTTATACTTTTATTTATTTCATTTTGTTTTATTTTTATTTATTTTATATTATTTCCTTTCCTTTCATTTCCAACAAATTTCTTTCAACCACTTTTCTAATTCTTATTTTACTATTTTCAATTTTACATTTTATTTCATTTCACTAAGTCTAGCCACGAAGGGCCTTGTGCATGATCTAGCTTATTTTTTGTTTTTTTTTTTTTTCATATCATGTCTGAGCAAGCATTTGCTTCTCCGAATACCCACGCACAGATTTTGTTTTTGTAAACACTGTTTGTACCTACGCTCAATAAAGTGGACGTATTATTATTATTTTTTTTTTTTTTATTTAATTTAATTTTATTTTATTTTTTTTTATTTTTTTTTATTTTATGTTATTTTATTTTATTTTATCTTATTTTATGTTATTTTATTTTATTTTATTTTATTTTATCTTATTTTATTTTATCTTATTTTATTTTATTTTGTTTTATTTTATTTTATTTTATTTTATTTTATTTTGTTTTATTTTATTTTATTTTATTTTATCTTATTTTATTTTATTTTATTTTATTTTATTTCATTTTATTTTATTTTATCTTATTTTATTTTATTTTGTTTTATTTTATTTTATTTTATTTTATTTTATTTTATTTTATTTTATCTTATTTTGTTTTGTTTTATTTTATTTTATTTTATCTTATCTTATTTTATTTTATTTTATTTCATTTCATTTTATTTTATTTTATTTTATTTTATTTTATTTTATTTTATCTTATTTTATTTTATTTTATTTTATCTTATTTTATTTTATTTTATTTTATTTTATTTTATTTTATATTACTTTATTTTATTTTATGTTACTTTATTTTATTTTATTTTATTTTATTTTATTTTTTTATTTTTGCTTCTCTGACTACCTACCCACAGATTTTGTTTTTGTAAACACTTTGTGTAAGCGCCATGAAGTTGACTGGCTCGTGCTTATTATAGTAAACAAAACAACTCTCGTTTTCAGCAACAGCAATCAATGCAATTTTTCATGACTACACACACAATTGCATTGAATGCAAACACAACAATGCTAGTGGTCATACCTACGTACATTCACATATAACAGTGGCTCTATAAGGTGAATGCGTGTTTAGCATTTCATAATATAATTAATTTTTTTTAATTTTTGGTTTGTTTTCGGCCACCCTGCTCGGCGAGACATATCGATACATACCAAATTTTATATACCTTAGAATTGTGGTTATTGCAAAAAAGGGATGAACCAGTTATGTTTGCGCATTTATATATAATAGATAGATAATGGACCGAAGTACTCAATGAGCGAAGGAGTGAAAATAATTTCTCTAATAATAGGAGGAGCTTATTGAGTGAAAGAATGAAATTCATTTTGTAGAAATATGAGTTCTATTTATAGAAATTTATTATTTAGTGTTGGTAAATTACAAATGCTGGTTAGGGCAAATCTAGGCTTCTCAAAAATAGTTAAAGGTTTTTCTAGCTTTTTTCTTTATCCATAACTTAGCAATATTTAGAGGACATTTTAGTTTGATTTTTGATTTGATTTAAAAAAAATTTAGGTATATTGATTTTAAAAAAAAACGTATTCAAAGTGGTAAAATCAGTAAAGGCTTTTCTATCTTTTTTCCTTAACCATAACTTAAAAATATTTAAAAATACATTTCTTATCGATTTTTGATTTGATTTTGAAAAAAAAAATAGTACGTATATCGATTAAAAAAAAAAAAAATATTCAAAAGTGGTGAAACCGGGCAAAATGTAGCCTTTTGCAAAAATTGTTTGAGGACTTTCTAGCCTTTTTCCTTAGCCATAACTTAGAAATATTTAAAAAGACATTTCATATCGATTTTTGATTTGATTTTTGAAAAAAATAGTACGTATATTGATTAAAAAAAAAAAAAAATATTCAAAAGTGGTGAAACCGGGCAAAATGTAGTCTTTGAGGATTTTCTAGCTTTTTTCCTTAAAAAGACATTTCATATCGATTTTTGATTTGATTTAAAAAAAATGTGGGTATGTTGATTTAAAAAAAAAAAAGTTATTCAAAAGTGCTTAAACCTCGCAAAATCTAGCCTTATGCAAAAACAGTTTGAGGGTTTTTAAGTTTTTTCCTCAACCATAACTTGGAAATATTTAAAAAGACATTTTATATCGATTTTTGATTTGATTTTTGAAAAAAATAGTACGTATGTATATTGATTAAAAAAAGAAAAAAATATTCAAAAGTGGTGAAACCGGGCAAAATGTAGGCTTCGAGGATTTTCTAGCTTTTTTCCTTAAAAAGACATTTCATATCGATTTTTGATTTGATTTAAAAAAAATGTGGGTATGTTGATTTTAAAAAAAAAAGTTATTCAAAAGTGGTTAAACCTCGCAAAATCTAGCCTTATGCAAAAACAGTTTGAGGGTTTTCTAGCTTTTTTCCTTAACCCTAACTTAGAAATAATTAAAAAGACATTTTATATTGATTTTTGAAAAATAAATTTACGTATATTGAAACCGGGCAAATTGTAGCCTTTTGGAAAAATAGTTTGAGGGTTTTCTAAAAGACATTCAAATTTTGTCTAGACTTGTTTGGTGTTCGGGTTGTAAATCTGGATTAATAGAAATGAGTTGTTGTCTTTAGTAATATTTTAGTTGACCTCTAACCACTTCGTTTAGTACAAAATTTAAGGACCTGTGAAAAATTATCGATTTTTATATTTCAAAATTTATAGAAATAATCTAATAAACAGAACAATATCCCCCTTATTCATGAAAAATATAAAAGGTTTTTAAGCTCATATTATTCAAAATTTGTATGAAAATGTCATATTAAAAAGCTTTATAAACCAATTTTAATTTTTATGAATATGAGGGTATGTTTAAAAAAAATTTAATTTTCGGAAAAACTTACCAAAAAACCCAAATTGTATAAGCGGTTATCTCATTTCTATAATGGGTGGTATGTATGTATATTTATGAAAATATTCGCAGTAAGTTTTTTTCCGAAAAAAGTATAACAAATATAAAAATATGTCTTATGAAATTTTTATGAGCTTATAAAAAATCAAGATTAGAAATACTCGTATACCTAAAGATGTTTTAAAAACAAAAAAAATTGTTTCAATGAAAAAAAAAAATTGTAGCCCGGAGCTTTTCTAGAACCTGCAACAGTTCGCTCGCTATCCGATGCGCTAGCCACTGCTCTACTGCTTTATCTACGAATTTATTGTCAAATCACCAATTCAAGCTGTATGGGCAATGAGCGAGAGAATGAAAATAGTTTCTCTAATAAAAGGAGGAGCTTGTTGAGTGAAAGATTGAAAGGTCCATTTTGCAGAAAATGAGTTCTTTTTATAGAAATTTATTATACAGGCGTGTTTTTAAATCTTTTTAGAGGGGGTAAATTACAAATTCTGGTTAGGTCAAAAAAAGTTTGAGGATTTTCTAGCTTTTTTCTTTAACCATAACTTAGCAATATTTAAGACACTTTATATGGATTTTTTATTTGATTTAAAGAAAAAATATATATTAATTCTTCTATTCAATTTGGTCTAGACTTGTTTGGGGCTTGGGTTGCAAATCTGTCCTTTTAAAAGTTAATACATATGTACATATGAATAGAAATCAGCTGTTGCCCTCAGTAAAATTTAAGACAACCGCTAACCACTTGATTTAGTTCAAAATTTAAGTACATATTAAATATGTTGTCGATTTTTATATTTTAAATAGGGAATCTATCAGCAACTTTGTCTCAAACGGTAGAAATCACTAAAATTTATAGAAGTAATCTACCGAAGTCCGATAAATAGACTACTGGGTTTGAAAAAATTTCGCAACTTCGATCTCATATCATCAAAAATTAGACAAAAAACCCAAATTGAATAAGCGGTTATCGCATTTCTATAATAGGTGGTATATTTGCATATGCTTTCCGTGAACTAAAAATATTCAGCAATTTTTTTTCTCGAAAATAGAGATCACAAATATAAAAATTTTAAAAAAGTCAAGATAAGAAATATTTATATATTGAAAAAATAAAAACAATTTTCAATGACAAAAAATAAAAAAAAAATGTGGCCGGTAGCTGTAATTGAACCATTAACCGCTCGACCACTACCCCCGACGCTTCCCACTGGGCTATCGCTTTATGTACAAATTGATTGTCAGATAACCAATTCAAGTGGCATGAGAAATTTTCATTCGCTTATTACAGATAAATGAAGCATGATTGGTTATATATTAGATAATTGTGCACTGCCTTAGAGGTATGCCAACAAATCCATATGCATTTCATAAATATTTATGCATATTTAATAATGTAAATTTTTCTGGGACGCTTAATCATAATAGTTCAACAATTTTTACTATGGATTTTCTAACAATATTACAACTTGTTGGAGCGGTTTTTTTAAATTCAAAATTTTTTTAATTTCTTATGATTGAACATTTTTCTAAAAATTGTATAATATGCCGTAGCCGAATGGTAGAATACTGGGCTAACGTGCCAGAGGAGCATGGTTCGAGTCCCACTGAAACCAGATGCCAAATTATATAAAATTTTGTTTTTTTAAACTATTTAGAATTTATCAATAGTTTATATGGATACCATTTCAATAGTGATTTATCAAAAAAACATTGATGAAACATCCATATTCATTGATGGGACAGAAATATCAATTTTTATTTAATGTGATATCAATAATTTTGGATGTTCCATCCATAGATTTCCCTCCGTGTTATGATGACCGTTTGTTAGTGAGTAAGGTTAGGTTCAAGTGGCTGCCGCAGAGGCACACTTAGGCCAGTTTTGAAAGGCCCGTTGTGATACCACCAACACAAGGAAAGTCAGTCCCGGGACCCAGCCATATGGAAAATCCCTGAGTTGTTGGGATTTTCCACATAGCAGAATCCCGGGACTGACACTCCTAAACCGACACCGTTACTCCTCCTCGAACCACTTAGATGACTTTATGAAGCCCATCAAGTCCTTTATGTCCAGTTCCGCGATCTGGCTTAGGCTATCCAGGGACGGAACTCCCAAAAAGCGCGTTCTCGCGCCGCTTAAAGCCGGACAGTTGCAGATGAGGTGATCCACTGTTTCCTCCTCCTCATCATCTTTGCAACTCCTGCAGCATCGTCGGTAGGGCACACCTAGCCTTTCTGCATGCCTACCAATGAGGCAGTGACCGGTTAATACCCCTATCAATATGCAGATTTCCCTCCTAGTTAGGGCATAAATGCGTCTAGACCTTTTAAGATCCCATTTTGGCCAGGTTTGTTTCGATATGCGACACCCTGGGGATTGCAGCCATCTTTCGTTGGCTTGACGGAGTGTGTGCTCCTTCAGCATTAGTTTGCATGTGGCAAACGGCATACCTAAGCGCTCTTTATCCTGAAGAACCTGCTTGGTCGTGCCCTGCCTGGCAAGCTCGTCTGCCTTACAGTTTCCCTCAATGTCCCGGGACCCATATGAGGTTTACGCGGTTCTGTTGGGCCATCTCCTGAAGAGATCGACGACAGCTGAGCGTCAGTTCAGAGTTGAACGTGTATGAGCCAAGGGATTTGATGGCCGATTGGCTATCGCTGAAAATAGCGATATCTTCTCCGATAACACGTTTGTTTAACCAGGCCGCGGCGT
Source organism: Campiglossa producta (assembly GCA_964058755.1). Classification (NCBI taxonomy): domain Eukaryota; kingdom Metazoa; phylum Arthropoda; class Insecta; order Diptera; family Tephritidae; genus Campiglossa; species Campiglossa producta. The sequence continues at coordinate 81,294,986 of CAXKVI010000002.1, forward strand.
CCAGGATTGCCGAGACTTCCGCTGGAAGACGCTACAATGATCAGGTAGTCTGAAGGAGAGCTCAAGGTCCAAATCCCTTGAATAAACGCCTCCTCCAACTCTGCCGTCCAACTTCGAGCCGTCGGTGTATATGGAAGTGCCACCATTTGTTTCGGGACACCAATCCGTCCTCTCCCAGTCTTCTCTGCTGGGAATGTTTATTTTGAAACAGCTATCCCCGACTGTAGTAGTCGCACAACGATCTGTGCTTAGAGGGAGAAAGCTGTAAGATTCCAGAATACTGGAGTGTCCAATAGTACCCGCAGCCCAACTGGAGGTTTCTCTTAGGCGCAGAGCTGATGCCGCCGCTGACCGAAACCCTTCCAGATCAAGTGGCAAAATGCCCAGAATGACCTGGAGGGCTTCGTTGGGCGTTGTTAGTGAGTAAAGTGAGTAGGAAATAAACAGTTGCATATAACCATTGATCAGTTTATAATTGAGTTTAGTCAAAAGTGAATCAAAAAAGTCCAAAATTTCGTTAAAGTACTCTTGTATAGAAGGGCTTAGGAAAAAATCAAAATAATTATTGGAATCACGTTCTTCCTTTCAAAGAATTCCGTCCATAACATATACGCGTTCGCGGCCCAGCCCAGCGGTTCCGCGACGCGATACGTCCCGCATCGCCGCGACGCTCCGGGACGCGGCGGAGAACCGCGGGTGCGGGGCGCGGGACGGCATGATACCGACGTAGTGAAAAATTAGATGCGACGCTTTTTGTAAATCACATCATCACACTTAAACATCACGTGATGTTTAGTTGACATGTCGTAAGCAATGTTGATGCTATTTCCATTTCAATTAGGAAATAAAATCAATGCCTATATCGCCAAATTGCTGTTGACTTTACTTCTCTTTACAAAATAGAAATAGTGTCAATTGACACTATTTCCATTTATAATGCGAAAAAAAGTCAATTGACACTCTTTCCATTGACCTTGTTACCTGCCACCTCGAAGTTCCACAAGAGTCGTGCTGGTTACTTGCACTAGGTATTAAATTTGCTTTACCATTTGGAACAAGATGTACAAAATATTGAAGACGAAAGAGAAAAAGATACGGTTAGAAGTGAAATTGCTAGCAGAATCAATAGGTTTCAACAAAAATTCACCAAAAAATAAAAGAAAAATGTATATTAAACACATCCCTGCAAACCAGATACCGGCTAGCAACCAAGTTAAATAGTTGGTTTCATTAATTTTTCATACGGTTACCGAAGTAGCTAATTTTGTTCAGGGCGTGTGAAAATTTTAACCATATACTTTGCCTCTCCCTTGCACTTGTTGAATTTTCCATTTGCTATAAAGTATACCTGCACTCTTCAAAATAAAAAATTTCCCTTTAGCTAATGTTTTGGTTAAAATGTAGTTAACAGCCATTTGTTAAAGTCGTCAATGTTTTGGCTAACATGTTGTTAATAGTAGTTGTTGACATGGTTATGGAAACTGCTAACATGTGGCTAACATTATGTTATGAAACAGTAAATGTTTTGGTTAACAAGCTGTTAAAATTATTCTTTGAATAAGTCAACAAACAAGCTAGCATATGGTTAACATATGTAGTTGAATCGGTTACCGAACCAGCTAACTTTTGGTTAACATTTATAATTGAATAGGTTACCAAACCAGTTACCAAAACGGTAAGCAGTAAAAGGACAATACTTACCGAATTTTTCCAAATAGATTGCACAAAAATTAATATATATACATATTTTATCATTTATTAATTTATATTAAACATTTATTTATTGATATTATACATTTATACATACTAATAACTAAATATATATTAACATAATGTGAACCGTTTCCACAACAATTAAGGAAATGTCTTCACAAGCACTACGACGAGGACACATCATCATACAAATAAAGCATTGGTATTTGTTGCCTTAAGGGGTCAACCGATATAGCTCAAAATACGCTGTTTGGCCTCAGGATCACGAATCCCTAGGCGCTTTTTTAATATTTTGCTTCTCTGAAGAGATATTAGCAACCAAGTTTTCTTTTGGTTGTTGTAATTTTATTAGGCTGTACCTAAAAACGTGCAAAAAAATGCGTTCAGTCAACCACCCTGACTTGGGATGACGTATCCCAGGGTTACTTGTTATAAGGGCGGCCAAAGGCCGCCAACTCAGGAAGGTATTTGTTTCCTTTAGGGGTCAACTGCTAATAAATTATGGGAGATAGCTCAAAAGACGGGTTTTGTCCTCAGGATCACGAATCCGGAAGCGCTTTTTTAATTTTTTGTTTTAGTGAAAAGTTATGGTCAAAAAACGGAAAAATTACCCGGGTCCGATACCAAAATTGGGGCGGAATCCATGGTATTTATGTGTGAAACACTTCTGAGTTGGAGGCCTTCGGCCGCGCTTATAAAAAATAACCCTGGGCTACGCCATCCCAAGTCCGGACGTGTGACATAACCGTGGCTACCGAAATTTTTTCCACGTTTTTAGGGACAGCCTAATAAAATTACAACAACCACATAAAAACTTGAAAATTTGTTTGCAAATATCTCTTCTTGGAAGCAAAATATTAAAAAAAGCGCTTCCGGATTCCTGATGCTGAGGCTGAATCCCGTCTTTTGAGCTATATCACATAATTTTAGCTAATTTATTAGTAGTTGACCCCTAAAGGAAACAAATACCGAAAGGTGTTTCGCACATAAATACCACCGCCCCAATTTTGGTATCGGACCCGGGTCATTTTTCGGTTTTCTGACCATAACTTTTCACTAAAACAAAAAATTAAAAAAAGCACTTCCGGATTCGCGATCCTTAATCTCTTAGCTAATTTATTAGCAGTTGACCTTAAAGGAAACAAATACCTACCAAAGCATTTGAGGCTGCAAGTCCACCTTTGCATAAAATGGATTATTAAGAATTACCGAATTTAGGCGTAGCGCAGTTCTCCACTGCAATTAAGAAGTCGCATCCGCAAGCGCCACAACTAAATCCGGAATTTTTTAAAAAGCGGTTTCATGCAAAGGTGGACTTGCAGTTTGAAATGCTTTATGTATGATGATACGACCCCGTCGTAGTGTTTGTGGCGATGTTTCCTTAATTTTTCGACCCGACTTCAAAAGGCGCAGCCACTACCATCTGAATTTCTCGGAATCATCGAACTTTCCTTTTGCATTTCCTACGCTGTATCACCCGCCATCACTTGTATACGGGCATGCATAAAAGAAGGGAGAATTTCTATTAAAAATCCAAATAAAAAAAAAAAAATATTTTACGCTTACCTTTTTTTCATGAAAAAATTTGACAAATAATAATTAATTTATGAAAGCTGCAGATTGTCAATTTTTGGGATATTTTCTTATGCTGTTTCATTCGCACTCATAATATTAGGCATAGTACAAAATCAACAATGTTTTCTCTTTTTGGCAGATCGTTTGCACATTAACCCTAAAACGGACTTTTGGTATTTAAAGGCCCACATTTTAATTTAATTCAGAACAACTTTTTTTTCGGTTGCTTAAGGTTAACATAATTTTGGGAAATTTGTCAAATGAAAAATGTGTGTGTGTTTGCAATGCGGTTAGCAGTGGTTTGCAGGGATATTGTTATAACCAGTGCTGATAAAGGAAGCAATACTGTCCTTATGTACAAAACTGAGTACGAACAAAAAATGCAAGATTTGCTAAACGACAAACAAACTTATAAAACGATTAGAAATGATCCTACACAAAAACTTCTAAGGAAAAACAACACTATTGTGAATGATTTGTATAAGCAAAATAAAATTGATGCTAAATATAAATTTCACTTAATATTACCAGCCAGAGTCTGGCAATGAGTATCGCCATATCGGTTATTTTCGGCTCAATATGCATAAAATGCTGTACTTATATCTAGACGTAGTGACTACAACGCTGTCTTGCTTTGTATCCGAAAAAAGCTTTCGAGTATTTTTCATACTCCAACGCATCAGCTTCGAACACGTATCATATAACGACCTACGATGTTAATACCCGAAGCTACACACAATATGTTGGGTCGTACTCGAAAAAAGCAACTGCATCGTGGTTTTTACCCAGCATGTTGCGTCGTACTCGAAAGAAGCAATTGCTTTGTGGTTTTTACCCAGCAAACTAGGGATGGCCAAAGTTGAAAAAAACCTGTTTGTGATTAATCCCGGTTTTTTATTCCGGTTTTAAACAGCTTTTTTATTTTAATTAGAAAAGAAAAGTTTTTCTTTCGTAAATGTTCGTATAATGTGTTGCGTATAATAAGATCATTATGTTTACATTGAGAATCTCTTTGAGCAGTATTTTAAACAGAGAAAAAAGTGTGCCCAAGTTATCCCAAAGTGCTCCCAAAAAGAGCCCAAACTGATCCCAAAATGGTCCAAATGACCCCAAAGTGGTCCCAAAATGATTTTAAATTTTTTTTATTTCGATTGGGAAATAAAGAAAACCCAAAGTTAAATTATGTTAATAGAAATTATTTAATCGATTTCATATTGAGATTTCATTTTTATATAACAAGAAAAAAAAAGCCATACATTTTTAGTTTTTTAATTAATAGTTGCAATATTTTTATAATACGAATTTAAAAATAAAATGCTGTCGACTGTTTTCGGAGAAAATCTTGTTCTCTTCTCGGTGATAATATTACCTGCCATAGAAAACACCCTCTCTGATGCAGCACTACTTCCTGGAATCGATAGAATGCGCAATGCTAGTTTCGACAGTCTTGGCTATTTTGCAGAATTTACTTCCCACCAATGCATTACGTCAAAGGACTCGTTTATCATTACGGTTTCCATACTATACCGTATAACGTCTGTCCTTGAACTTTTCGAAGGCAATACCATAGAGCGCCTGAGTAAGTTTGGGAAAAGAAGCTCACATCCTTGTTTAAAGGAGATATTGGGCTATTACTATTGGTAACTTGCTGTTGCAGCGATAGTAATATTGGTGAAGCTGAAGTATCCGCGGGTATATTCGGTGACGAAGGAAGAGATGTAGGTGTTAATGGGTTCGGTAAATCTGATGATACTGTTGATAAAGGTGAAGGCATCGAAGACTCAATTTGTTCCATTTCTTTAATACAGAACTCTTGTATTTCCCCCAAATCAGTTACTTGCTCACGATTAGCAGGCGGATACAAAAAAAATGCAACTTTATGCCATATACTTAAATTTGCAACCCATAAATCTTCTATCTTTCTCAAAATGTTTGGTTTTAGTACAGAAAGTGCTTGAACGTCATTTTCCTGAGCGGCACATATTTCCTTTAGTCGATTGATTGCAGTTTTTTGAAGATAACCTCAAAATTAGAGCAGAGCTCGACCAAGCATTGTAAAATTAAAATATTTATGCTTGACAATCTCTCCGTTTCAGCACTTGTGGTGAGAATTTCATTTATATTTATCCAGTTGTCATATATTGACTTGAACATCCTATAGGGAGAATTCCAACAGGTGGGACAATGGGCTTTCAATGAAGTTTGCAGCATATGCTGAAGATTCGCCTTTTTAAAATATTTGACAACTTTTTTTCACGAGGTAATAACTTCTGTCAATTCTTCCTTTCACTGAATGGCGAAGTCGAGAATATTTGAAAATAAATGACTTGCACAATTCAACCTTGTGTAGTTTTCCAGAGCTTTTTTTACATTGCCTTCTCTATCTGTCACAAATACAGCTTTTTTCAAATCATCGACACCAAATTCACTAAGTAAACCTTGCAATTTGAGTAAAATATTTTGACCACTTGAAAGCATAAAATCCATAGATTTCATTCCCAGTACAATATCAATCATTTTAAACTTCATTTGAAAATGCAAAGTTGCGCACACAAAATTTCGCTTCACATAGTTATCTTGCCAAAGATCAATTGTTACAGATATTTCACCATTGCTTACAATTTTGGCAATTTTTGATTTCACTTCGTTTTTCTTTTCTTGCGCCGTTTTTGCTAATCGGCGAGAAAGTGTCGATAGGTCAGGCAGTAAATTATCAACGTCTATGTTTCCACCATAGCGTGCCCCAATTTTAATAAAAAAATTAACCATTTTTCGGAATCCCGAACCACTAATTGCAAATTGTAATAAAGGGCGAAAAAATAGCCACCCCTAAGGGTTAAGTTAGAGCGCTAATTTTTTGCAAGGCTTAGTTTCTCGTCAATACCTAAAGTTTCAGGGGGTAAGACCGAAAAAAAACCAAATTTTTTTTTATTTGAATCACCCTAATGTCCATACATACGAGTATGAACTGAATCAAGCAATTAACGCAAGCTTTTTGCGGGTATATCAAATCAAAAGTTGTTGCAAAGCAAATCAAACGAAAAGGCGCTGTCTATGAGTTCAATGGCACGTTCGATCCATACGCATGGCAACTTATACTCACACATCAATCTTGGCACGAATATGAACAGAGCAAACTGTTTGCGTTTGACTGATTTATACGCTCTTTGACTCAAAAGCCTGTGGATATACACGAGTAACAAAAAAGCTATCCGATGCTGATGTCTGTTACCAGCTGCAAATGCCCCTCGACTTTATGGTCTCCCAAAAATCCACAAACCAAATACTCCGCTACGTCCGATATCTTCTTCCACAAACGTCCCATGTTACAGACTTTAAAAATTTATTGGAGGCATTTTGAAAAATATCATATCCGATGAGCTGGGTATATTATGCTCATATACTCATTCCAATTTAAGGATAAAATAAAGAACGTAACAGTAGAAGAGGACAAAATACTCATATCCTTCGACGTCATAAAACTGTTTACGAATATCCCGATTCACCAGGCAATACGCATTATTATGCAAAAATGGGATAAGTTGGAAAAGTACACAAAAATTGATAAAAAAACCAATTTCAGATGATACTGGAGTTCTGTTTACGTGAAAACAATTATTTTATGTATAGTAATACCCTTTACTAACAAATCTTCGGAATGCCCATGGGCAATCCCCTGTCTCCAACTATAGCTGATATAGCTCTTGACAGAATTTTAGAAGACAACATTGCTGAATTGAAAACCAAGGACAAATATGTCAAATACATAACGAAATATGTAGATGACATATTCGCCATTGTAAAAACCAAAGACGTGAAAGACATACTTAAAACATTAAATTCACAGCATACCAAAATACAATTCACTACAGAGAGAGAACAAAACACAAACTTGCCTTCCTAGATACTGAAGTACATAGAAGAAATAATAAAATTATACTAAATTGGTATGCAAAAACAATTTCATCTGGTAGAATCATAAACTACCAGTGAAACCACCCATGGAATCAAAAAAAATTAATACGGCGAAAAGTCTCATACGGAAAATACATCTCCTTAGTGACGAGCTATTCAAAAACGAAAATAATAAGAAAATAAAATGCTTACTTTTTAAAAATAGCTACCCGAATTCACTAATAGAAAGTCTTATTGAGACAACACTGTACCAAGTCAATAATCTAAACAACCAAAATGAAATAGAAAACAATGAAAACAAAAAATATGTTGAAGTAACTTATGTACCTGGACTAACTAATAACCAAGCATTGAAAAGAATGATAAAAAATCAAAACACAACATATAACCACAGACCCCACAGCACACTTAAATAAATATTCACCAAAACAAAAGACAAATGCCTTATTCGTTTTGCCGGGTCGTCAACATTAAAGGGGGTTATCATCCGAGGCTTTGATAAATTTGTTTTCATTGGAATTAAGTTTACGTGGCGGGTCCCAAACCCAGCGCACAACCCGTTTCGGGTTTTTTTTTTAATATAAAAGACCTCGGTGAGCCCTTAAACCAAGTATGTCAGAGTGGCCCCACCGGGGCTCCCTATCCTTCGCCGCGAGCGTAGATAGCTCACGTTGCCCAGAGTATACGAACGAGGACGCAAGAGTCAGGATTGGGCAAGGTCGCACAGCAACCACACCCCATTACACTCCTCAAGAATTGCCGACTTTAAATTAATCAAAAGAGATGCTCTCTTGTAAGAGTTTCTTTCAAACTACGTGTTTTATCTAGTGACTACAGTAAGGTTTTTGATGCTTCTCTATGGCCAACAAATGTTTCTGTTAGACCTTTTCGGTTTTTTCCAAAGCGAGACCAAAATGTGCAGGAAACATAGATTCAATGGAGACCCTACAAGTTAGTCAAAATAAACGAATTCATAATATGCATTAGGGTGATTGAAATAAAAAAAAATTGGTTCTTTTTTCGGTATTACCCCCTGAAACTTTAGGTATTGACGAGAAAATAAGCCTTGCAAAGAATTAGCGCTCTTACTTAACCCTTAGGGGTGGCTGTTTTTTTTCGCCCTTTCCCATACATTTTGTATGGGGAAAAATGGTATTTTTTTCAAAGTGAATTTTCTTTCAATTTTTGAAACTTTTTTGAAAATATTTTTACATACTCTTAAAATTGAAGCTTTGAGCTTCCAAAATGGTAAGCCATGTGCGAATATCTTAAAGCGGGCTACCCACCTGCCAAGAAATGCCTAAAAAAAAAACGAGCATATATTTCTTGTGCCTGGTCAAGAAATTTTGACGTTTATCAAATTTTCCATTTTTTTGCAAATAACTCTAATAAAAATGTATAAAACATGTTTAGTGAAATATTTACTCACCTTTGCCGTGAATTTGCACGTTTACCTCAAGAAATATATACGAGCATATTTATTTCTTGAGGTAAAGCGGCATTGCCAACCATAGAAAATTGTAGTATTTTTTCTTATGAGCTGAGTATTGGCTCAAGAAAACCTGACGTGTGAAAACAGTTCTTGACCATTTCTTGAGTGTTTTTTTATATGGAGTTTGACAGTTCTTGGCAGGTGAGTAGCCCGCTTAACTATTAAAATAATTACTGTCACATCATATTGATATAAAAACTCACATTTGTATAACATTCTCATGTTAAAATGGCATAAGCCACGCTGCAGTTGACATTTATCATGTTCATAACACATTTCGAAAACCTGCTTCACGTAAAACTGATATGGAAATATACTAGCAATTGTATATGTAATTGTTTCATTCTAAAATGAAATGAACCGCGTTACAGTTGACACTCAAGTTCGGGCGTGCTGGGAATTTACATATATAAACAAAAATAATTAACATAAAAACAATTGTAAAAGTAAAGTGAAAACAGCAGCGCAAGAGGAATTGGTGCTTCATCTGTAATACCTTTACGAAGGAGCAACTCTAATAAGATATAAGAATTTTTAGTGTATAGAAAGTAAAGTTATGAGGGACATTGAGGGAAATTGTAGGGCAGACGAACTTGCGAGGCAGGGCACGACCAAGCAGGTTCTTCGGGATAAAGAGCGCTTAGGTATGCCGTTTGCCACATGCAAGCTAATGCTGAAGGAGTACACACTCCACCAAGCCACCGAAAGATGGCTGCAATCTCCAGGATGCCGGATATCCAAAGAAACCTGGCCGAAATGGGATCATAAAAGATCAAGACAAATTTATGCCCTAAGGAGAAGAGAAATCTCCATACTAATAGGCGTATTAACTGGGCACTGCCTAATTAGTAGGCACGCAGAAAGACTAGGTGTGCTCTACCGGCGATGCTGTAGGAGTTGTAAGGATGATGAGGAGGAGGAAACGGTGGAGCACCTCATCTGCAACTGCCCGGCTTTAAGTGGCGCGAGAATACGCTTTTTGGGAGTTCCCTTCCTGGTTAGCCTACGCCAGGTCACGGAGCTGGACATAAAGGACCTGATGGCCTTCATCAAGTCATCTAAATGGTTCGAGTCGGAGTAACGGTGTCGGTATAGGAACGTCAGTCCCGTGATTCTGCTATTTGGAGAATCCCGATAATACCGGGATTTTCCATATGGCTGGGTCCCGGAACTGACTTTCCTAGTGATGGTGGTATCACAACGGGCCTTTTAATACTGGCCTAGGTGTGCCTCTGCGGCAGCCACTTGAACCTAACCTAACCTAAAGTTATGTGCTTCTAAAATTGTTAAGTTTGCCACCTTATCAAATGTATATAAGTGTTTATTTAAAAAATGTTAATAAATTGATTTAAAATAATATCATTTTGATGTGGTTCTCATTTAAAATAAAAAGTTTTAGAATGTAGTTTCAATGTACATATACATGATGGTCATGTTCCTTTTACGTTTCATGTCAATTATCTATGTGAATGCCTTCAATAATACATGATGGTCATGCTCATTTTACGTTTCATGTCAATTATACATAAGAATGCGTTCAATAATACATGATGGTCATGTTAATTTTACGTTTCATGTCAATTATACATGAGTATGCGTTCAATAATACATAATGGTCATGTTCATTTTACGTTTCATGTCAATTATACATGAGAATGCGTTCAATAATACATAATGATCATGTTAATTTTACGTTTCATGTCAATTATACATGATAACGCATTCAAAAATACATGACGGTCATGTTTATTTTAGGTTTTCCTGTACGTTTTTAGGTTTTTTTTTGTGCAGATCCATTTCACGTAGAAATGATATTTTCGAAATTGTAAAAATGACATTTTTTCTTTTTAGTTGCATTTGGTAAACAAAAAATGTTAATTTTACGGTGGTTTTTGATATTTTTTTCTTTCGGTGTGGGTTATTTGGTTTACAATTAATGCAAATTAATGGCTTTCTGAATGAGTTGAGCGGGATTTTGGGCCTTATTTTCATTAGTCCTGATTTAAAATTTCAATTGTATAAAACACCACGTTCCACTTATCTTGGAACTTGAGTTTTATAAATACCCAAATCTATGTACTGACTCGTTGCCTAAATTCGATTACTCGCGGTGTAATTTTGATCTTGTTAATGATCTAATATTATGTGAAAATTGGCTATCTTTATTTGCAGATCGGTCTCTAACTGATTGTTTCGAAATTTTTAAGTGTAAAACAAGTAGTATATCTTTCGAAAATATCTAATATTATGTGAAAATTGGCTATCTTTATTTGCAGATCGGTATCTAACTAATTGTTTCGAAATTTTTAAGTGTAAAATAAGTAGTATATCTTCCGAAAATATTCCACGTTTATCGCCAAGGGTCCACAAACTACCATGGCATAATCGGAGCTTAAAAAAACTAAAGAATCTTCGAAACAAATTTCATAACCTTTATAAATGTTCTGGTAATTTGCATCACAAAGTAATGTATGAGAAATATTTGACTCATTTTAACTGTCTAAATAAATTTCTTTACAAAAATTATTTACTCGGGTTTGAAATGAATATTAAATCTAATCCCAAGGCTTTTTGGAGTTTTGTTAATTCAAAACGTTCTTCGTCAGTTATTCCGTCTTTAATGTCTTACAATGGTATGAGTGCAAGCACTGCTAATGAAAGGGCTAATCTTTTTGCTGAATTTTTTTAAATCTAATTTTGTTGATAATGGTGTTCAGAGCGGTACTTCTAGTGTTGGGCAATAAGCTACTTCGCTTGATTTTGGCTCCCTAGTTTTAACTGAGGAAGACATTTTCGTAGCTATAAAATACCTAAAATGCTCTAAGCAATTAGATGCTCGCAATATTTCTGCTTTTTTTTCTCAAACAATGCATGCCATCTATAGTATATCCGCTTCTTTCGTTGTTTAATTTGTCTCTTAGGTCAGGTTATTTCTAAAATGAATGGAAAGTGACCTCTGTTACTCCAGTTTTCAAGAACGGGAGTAAAAATCTGGTTTCAAACTACCGTCCTATCCAGTGTTGCCACACGTAGGGTTTTATCCCTATTTGTAGGTCTTCTTGGCTAAAAAATGTGCCCGTAGGGTAAAAGGTCGGTTTTTTCATATTTCACTAAATGTAGGTTTTTTTTACATGGAAAACATGCAAGGTGCAAACATGCACCGTTTGTTGACTAACAAAAATTGTTTGCCAACATGCGTCCTGTGAGTTTTGTACTATTGCACACACTACACTGTAGCACATACAAAATCTAGTCATTTTTAAATGGTTGTAATTATTTTAATACATAATTAAGATAATCGCAAATCTTAAATCGCAAACAGTTTGACGTTTAAGAAGCTGCAACTTTAAGAATAAGTAAATGTTTTTTGGACAAAATTCTAAAATTATGACAAAATTCACTTTAAAAATGCCTTTTTCACCATACAAAATGTATGTATGGGAAAGGCCGAAAAAATAGACACCCCTAAGGGTCAAGCTACAGCGATGATTTTTTGCAAAGCTTATTTTCTCATTAATTACTAACTTTTTGGGGGGTAGTACAAAAAAAACAATTTTTTTTTATTTGAATCACGCGAATATACATTTATGTATAAAAAATTCGTTGAAATTTTAAAAAATTTCGATATAAAGCTATGCGTTTTTTTCAATATTTCCGGCAGGAAAAAAGTGTAGGGATTTTGTAGGTATTTTTTTTTAACGCGTAGGGTAATATAGAGAGTTTTACTTCATTTGTAGGGATTTTGGAGGAAAAAAATGTGGCATCACTGGTCCTATCTCTAAAATCACTAATAGTGCTAAACTATTTGAAAAAATCATTACCAGTAAAATATCAAGCCCTATATTTCGTATACTCAACATGGATTGATACCGGGCAGATCTACGGTCACTAATCTGACTGTTTTCTCAAATATTTGTATTTCAGTCTTTGTGGATGGCTTTCAGGTAGATACAATCTATACTGATTTGTCAAAAGCATTTGATAGAGTGTCTCACGACCTTTTAATTAAAAAACTTGAAAATTTAGGTTTTCATTCTACTTTTTTAGCATGGGTAAAATCATATCTTATTGATAGAATTAACTGTGTTGTTGTTGATGGCGTAAAATCTTTTTCATATAGACCGACCTCTGGGGTTCCTCAAGGCAGTATCCTTGGTCCTCTATTTTGTTATTTTCATCAATGATTGCTCAGAATGTTTTACCTTGTGTGAACATCTACTTTATGCCGATGATCTAAAAATTAAAAAAAAAAATAACAAGCTGTTCTGATATTGTAATTTTGCAAAATGAGGTTCAAAAATTCCAGGAATGATGTGATCGTAATTTGCTATGATCCCTCGTGAAGGGTTGACACCTTGCCGCGGTACGAGGGCTTAAGTCGATAGCCACAGGGCTGCGCTGCCCTTGTGATCATAGTGCCGCCGGTACTACATCACGAGAGAAGCCAAGCCTCTCTGGCGCGACGACTAAGATCTTCCCCCTCCCAATCCAGGGTGTTATGCGACCACGTGCCCATTGGACGTTTGCAGCCGGGAGGCAAATCGTGGCTGTAATCGAACGGAGCCTCTCTGATACCGGGCCGCCTCGGAGAGTAACTATGGCCTTACCGCGGCATGGGGCTCTGCCGCGGCGGACGACACATTCCCCATACTCTTCCTTTGACCCTAAACTGGCCTTGCCCGGCATGGGGTCGTACGAACAAGATGAAAAAAAGTAATAAAAACCTTAATAATAATGATACAACCATGTATACTGCCCAGCAGAGGAGGAAAATGCTGGAGCAAGCGAGAACGCAACGTCGGAGGACAAACTCCATTTCTTCATCAGCCGAGAGGTCGACAGCGATGGCAACTACGAGTCGATCAGCTCTGGATAATAAGGGGGCAATCCCCAAAGTAAGTACCGGTACAAACACGGTGAAGCCAACAACGGCTGATGCTAGAGCCCTAGTAAGTGCCGGTACCGAAACCAAGTCTTTAACGTCTGTGGCAGTGGTCTCACGACCTGGCCCCAGAGATCCAAATAAGGGAACGACCGCGATGGCAACTACGGGTCGAAATTTACCCCAAAAGACATCTCCCAGTCGCTCTGAGTACTTGGACAAAAGAGCGGCCGCGAGGATACTGAAGAAATACGAGGGTATTTCACAAGAGACGCTATCGCCGAATGCTAGGAAGACGGTGGAGATGGCTGAAGCTATCTTACCGAACTTCCAAAGCGATTACGCGCCAAAGAAGGTTAATATAAATCCCTTCAAACGCCAGAGATCGGACGTGGATTTAAAACCTCACCCGAAGCGGCAGCAACACGCCCCCGTAATGGGTAAACTCAGCTTTGCTGAAGTGACTAAGGATAGGATCCTCATAGGCGTCATTGACCGAGGTAATGAAAACTGGGCCATCCCTAGAGACCAGTGGCGGTTCGTCCGGAACGCTATCGGTAATGCCCTTCTCGACATTATGGATGAGTCTCCGGGTGCCACTCCGATGGGTTCTGATGCGGGATGGCACCAGGGCCGAATCAAGGTATTCGCTTGCGAGGATGCAAAAACTGTTGCACTGTACAAGGCAGCAGCTGCAAGACTAGGTGAGATCTACCAAGGGGCAAGAATCGAGGTTGTCGACTGGAAGGACATCCCGGCTCGGCCAAGGGCAAGAGCGTGGATTCCTGCTATCCCTGCTGAACCTGAGAGAATTCTCAGGATGCTGAGGATCATGAACCCGTCTCTCCCGACGCAGGACTGGGGTGTAAATCTGGTCGAGGACGCGGTAGGGCCTGATAGGCAAGTGGTCTTCACCTTGAATAAGGAGGCACTCGAGCCCCTTAAACGGTGCAATGGACGAGTGCACTACGGCATGGGTCAGATCGTGATCCACGTATACCGCGGCGATGCACAGCGCGCTGCTATTTCGGCTGCACCGGAGGACTCGGACATCGCAGTGCCGGAAGGGGAGTCGGAGATGTCCGACTCGGAAAGTATGGTATCTGCCACGTCAAATGGCGAAGGAGCAGTGAACAGCTCGGAGATGGGAGACAGCCTGCTGGACGGGGAGGACCTCAACGTCACAGTGATAGCAGCTAGTCCTGAGCGCACCACAGTTGACACTGCCACAGTTAGGAGGATCTCTGCCACGCCAAACCGTGGTCTGAAGAAATCGTCGTTGAAAGATAAGCCTCCAGACGAGGTGGAACTCGACGATACGGCGGTGGCAGGGAAGTCTGAGCACTCTCATGTTGGTGGTGATTCAGATAAACCTGCACAAATCTAAAGCAGCCTCGGCTGCTTTAATCAGTCGTCTCTCTAAAGGCGACGTAGATGTGGTCCTCATCCAAGAACCCTGGGTCAACAGCTCAAGGATTTGCGGTTTGGGGACTAAGGGTTATAAGCTTATTCGAGCCAGCGAAGGGGGCCGGGTTAGAGCCTGTATTTTAGTTAAGTCTGAGCTGAATGCATTTCTCTTGCCCAACTATACCAATGGTGACGTTACAGCTGCCAGTTTAACAGTCGACAGTACCAGTCTGACGATTGCGTCGGTCTATATGCCCTATGACGCCGAAGAACCTCCGCCACAGAGGGAGGTAAAAGACCTGGTGGCAAATTTTTCCATGGGTCATCTTCTTATCGGAACTGACGCCAATGCTCATCACGTCCAGTGGGGAAGCTCCGATATCAATGCTAGAGGAGAGTCGTTGTTTGACTATTTGTTAACAACTAACCTGGTAGTTTGCAACGTGGGTAACGAACCTACGTTTATTACTAAAACCCGTAGGGAGGTAATAGATCTCACGATTTGCAGCGAAGGCGCTTATGAGTGGGTCAGAAAATGGCGCGTTCTCGATGAGCACTCATTCTCCGACCACCGGTACGTAGAAATAGTTCTAGACTTTTCTGTTGAGCAGCCGGTTATGAAACGCAACCCACGTAACACTAACTGGCAGCTACACAATGAAATAATATCTAGGGACTTACCAGCACTGCCCCCACAAGTCCCCTCATCAGTAGGGGAGTTGGAGGATCTGGTAAAGACCTTTACAACGGCGCTCTCGAATGCCTTAGAGCAGGCTTGCCCAGTGCCAAAACCACGTGGTAAACATAGGCCGCATTGGTGGTCCTACGACCTGGACTCGCTCCGAAAATCATGTAGGACACAATTTAATAAGGCCAAGAGCCTTGGCACGGAGACTCAATGGCTCGAATATAAAGTTAAACTCAGGGCCTACAAAAAAGCTCTGAGGCAGGCGAAGAGAGTATCGTGGAGAAATTTCTGCACTGGGGTCGAAAATGTCGACGATACAGCGAGACTTAGACGAGTGCTCTCAAAAACTCAAACAGCCACAAGCTATTTGCGCAAACCTGACGGATCCTGGACCAGCACGGAGAGGGAAACCCTAGAGCTGCTCTTGAATACGCACTTCCCAGGGAACTTGCATGAGGAACCCGTAGCACCTACAACAAACCTGGCTGTATACATACCCATCACGGAGGAAAAGGTTAGGTGGGCGGTTAAGAGCTTCGAACCGTTCAAGGCTGCCGGGCCAGACGGGATTATTCCCGCACAACTCATAAACACGCTGGAGACATCAGCCAAATGGCTGGTATTTCTCTATACAGCCTGCCTGGCTCTTAGCTACATTCCGTGCTCCTGGAGAAGTGCCACGGTAGTGTTTATTCCTAAGGCGGGGAAGGCGTCTCATTACGAGCCGAAGGACTACAGGCCGATCAGTCTCTCATCCTTTGTGCTCAAAACCTTCGAGAGGATAATAAATGACTACCTCTCCTCTACTATTGATAGCAACCTGATCTGTAGCTATCAGCATGCATACACCAAAGGGAAATCTACAGAAACTGCGCTTCACAGCCTAGTTTCTGTTATTGAAAAATCGCTGTATGAGAAGGAGTACTGTCTTGCGGCCTTTTTAGATATTGAAGGAGCCTTCAACAACATAAGCCCTGATGCTATAAACACCGCTTTAACAAGTCTGGGCATAAGCAGGTCTCTTATTGGACTTATTGATCAACTGCTAAGGGGTAGACGAATAGTTTCATCACTGGGCTCGGTTGACTTATCACGCTATGTCACAAGGGGAACGCCTCAGGGTGGTGTTCTCTCCCCGCTTCTATGGAACCTCACTGTCAACTCGATGCTGCGAGACACAAGCTGGGGGGGCGGGAAGGTAGTGGCATATGCAGACGACTTAGCTATAGTATATAGGGGCAAATTCCCACAGACCCTGTGCGACTTGATGCAAGCAGCACTGCGAGAGGTTTCCTCATGGTGCTCGCGCTGCGGATTGAGCATCAACCCGGGAAAAGTAGAACTGGTTCTTTTCACCAACCGCTATAAGATACCACCGCTAACACTACCAAAACTGAATGACGTGCACCTGAACCTGGCTGACAAAGCCAAGTTCTTAGGCACAGTTCTGGATAGGAAACTAACCTGGAAGGAGAATGTTCTTCAGCGCCAGAAGAAAGCGTGTATTGCACTCTACACATGCAAAAGAGCCATTGGAAAGAAATGGGGGCTCAGCCCCAAAATATGCAAATGGATCTACACCGCAATCATTCGACCAATCATGCTCTATGGAGTTGTGGTATGGTGGCCTGCGCTGAGCAAGGCAACAAACCTTAATCTGCTAGGTAAAGTACACAGATCTTGCATGATCTGTATAAGCGGTGCGTTAAGAACAACGCCCAATAAAGCACTCCAGGCCATTCTTGGCATTTTGCCACTCGATCTGGAAGGGCACCGGGTAGCAGCAGCATCGGCTCTACGTCTAAGGGAAACGTCCGGCTGGGGCGCAAGCACTACTGGACACGCCTGTATTTTGGGATCCTATAGCTTTCTTCCGCTGAGCACGGATCGTTGTGCGACCACAACAGTCGGAGATAGCTGTTTTAAAATCAACATTCCCAGCAGGGAAGAATGGGAGAGCACGGATCGGAGTCCCGCCACTCATGGCGGCACTTCCATTTATACTGATGGCTCGAAGTTAGACGGCAGAGTTGGAGGAGGGGTTTATTCAAAGGATCTGAACCTTGAGCTCTCCTTCAGACTACCTGATCACTGCAGTGTCTTCCAGGCTGAAGTTTCAGCAATCATGGACGCCGCGGCTTGGATGGGCCAACACACTATCGGACACGACATTTTTATATTCAGCGACAGCCAGGCGGCCATCAAATCCCTTGGCTCTTATTCGTTCAACTCTGAACTGACGCTCAGCTGTCGTCGATCTCTACAGGAGATGGCCCAACAGAATCGCGTGAACCTCACATGGGTCCCGGGGCATAGGGACATTGAGGGAAATTGTAGGGCAGACGAACTTGCGAGGCAGGGCACGACCAAGCAGGTTCTTCGGGATAAAGAGCGCTTAGGTATGCCGTTTGCCACTTGCAAGCTTATGCTGAAGGAGTACACACTCCGCCAAGCCAACGAAAGATGGCTGCAATCTCCAGGATGCCGGATATCCAAAGAAACCTGGCCGAAATGGGATCATAAAAGATCGAGACAAATTTATGCCCTAAGGAGAAGAGAAATCTCCATATTAATAGGCGTATTGACTGGGCACTGCCTCATTGGTAGGCACGCAGAAAGACTTGGTGTGCCCTACCGACGATGCTGTAGGAGTTGTAAGGATGATGAGGAGGAGGAAACGGTGGAGCACCTCATCTGCAACTGCCCGGCTTTAAGTGGCGCGAGAATGCGCTTTTTGGGAGTTCCCTTCCTGGTTAGCCTACGCCAGGTCACGGAGCTGGACATAAAGGACCTGATGGCCTTCATCAAGTCATCTAAATGGTTCGAGGAGGAGTAACGGTGTCGGTATAGGAACGTCAGTCCCGGGATTCTGCTATGTGGAGAATTCCGTTAATACCGGGATTTTCCATATGGCAGGGTCCCGGAACTGACTTTCCTAGTGTTGGTGGTATCACAACGGGCCTTTTAATACTGGCCTAGGTGTGCCTCTACGGTAGCCACTTGAACCTAACCTAACCTAATTTGCTAATGATCAATATCGAAAAATGCTGCTCTGTCACCTTCAACAAAATTAGACTACCACTCCTATCTTCGTACTATATTTCTGGTTCTGTCCTCAGTTCTAGTTATAAAATCAAAAAAGACCTTGGGGGTTCGTTTTGATTCCAATTTCACGGTTATTGATCACCTGAATTACATCATACCTAAAGCATATTCCTATCTAGCTTTCATTAGACGAAATAGTTCAGAATTTAAGGATCCTTATACTAAAAAAATACTGTTCAGCACATTTGTAAGGTCCAAATTAGAATATGCTTCTATAATCTGGAATCCGTTGTGCATTCGAACTTGGGATGGCGTAGCCCAGGGTAATTTTTTTCAAGCGCGGCCCAAAGTTTGTATTATTGCCGTTTGGGTTGTTTCACCCCACATCTTCTTCAATGAACTAAATTTTTTTTATGGGTTATTTCATTATTATTCATTATTATTTTGTTTTCGTTTAGGTTTCTGTTTCAAAAAATAAGCATTTGGTTTTATTTTATAACCAAAAAAAATTTTAAAACAATTTTAACCGTTGCTGATAATTTTGATTAATCGACAACTTTTGACAAAATACCCAATAGTGCGGCACAACCATTTGTTTCTTTATTTTAGGTTATGGGCCCAGATATGAGCAATTAAATAATTTGTAAAGTTTGGTTCACTATGAACCAAAGAACAATTGGGACAACTTGGAAATGGTTTTAGTCATAACATTTATGTGTTTTTAATAAATTTATTTAAAATATAGTCAAATCTTATTATTATAGATAACGCATACGTTTAAGTTTTAAAGTTTACACTTAGTTCAAGAAAAAATGTTTTATAAAGGTTTTAAATGGAAATGTGTTAAGTTCTTTTGAGAAAAATTACACATCTACGAATAGGCGGTTATATTATCCAAACCTCTTACCCAATTCTATAAGAATTGGTTTAATTGTATACAACGTCATATTTTTTATATTTCAGGAAAATGTTTCAGTTACAGCTTGGATTGAAGAGCTCCAACAGCAAATTAAGTGTATCATATGTAAGGATGGTGTTCTTATAGAGGTACTCGAAAAAAAACTTCTTCAAAACGCAATGGTACCACACATTTCGAGTTGTCGTTCATTACCCTTATTGATAAATCTTCCCCGTTATGAGAAGTATGAGGAAAATGCTATCATAATTTTCACAGAGGAAATGTTGACTTACTTTTTAGACCGTGGAGCTTTAACGTCAGCCGTTTATTTCTTGCAGGTAATTATATCTAATATATGTTTGTACTTTCTTGGACATATGGTTTGATTTTTTTAAAGTTGTAACCTAGCCTAACCTATTCAAAACAGAAACCAAAATCGTAATCATTCTTTTCTTTTGTCCTCCAAGTTTTCAATACTCCAGTCGAATTAAGTTCGCTATGTCTTTTTGGAATAAGGAATGGGATGCGTTATTCGCACATGTGCTTGCACGTGGTCCCATAGAGAAAATGTATTTCAGAAACTTTCCATGAATTCCAGATATTCAGAAAACCTCAGTTCGGAAAAAAATTCATGGCGGTGATATACACTTATGGTAATTTCGTTTCATCAAAAAAATGCGCATTTTAAAAAAATCACAATTTTTACTCTCTGAAGCTTTGACAGGGTGCTGGTTGTACTGAAAATCGGCTGACGAAAATTTTATTTGACAGATAAACTTAGTGAAATAAATTGGATTTTGCAATAACAATTAAATATGGGGAAAAGCGAAACCTAATTATTCATGCACATAGCGTGGCAAACGGGGCAGTGTTTTTTGTTCGTTTTATCGATAGCAGGTTCATGTAGAACGGGTACACTTTTATCACACTTTTACAGTGTTCTGCAGTGCAAGTGTACATTTTTTTCGATGATACGAAACCAGCATTACATAGGTGCAAACCAATAACCTTAAGATCATCTTCTTGTTGTTCTGTTCATGACCAAACAAAAAACCCTATTTGTGTAAAAAACACAAGTTCTATTTCATCGAGATTTTCATATATCGTCGCTCGGCGCACAATACCGCGTATTTGCAAACACAAAAACGTGTATCCAGTACATGTGAAAGAAGTTAACTTCTTAAATTCAGAAATAACGAAATATATTCGAGAATGGTTAAGATTCACAATTTCTTACTTCCGGGAAGTGGACCAGGGAACCGATCAATTCCGAAATATCTTATACATGGCGCGTTTTCCTTCAAATTCGGTACGTGGGTAGAATTATACCCAAATTAACAGGGGCCAATACGAATGGGATATAGAGGAAGAGGGGCGTTGTAGAAGGAAAGAGGGGAATGAAGAGAAAAACGGAGGGAGATAGTTTAAAGGAGAAGAAAGATAGGAAGGATAGTTTTAAACGGGATTGTAAAGTGCGATTAGGTGGGAACCCTGTGTGAAATGGTCATATTTGGAATACGGCCGAAAATACTTTTCATTTGATACCCATATTGGCATATCTAGCTCTATATTTAAACAAATTGGGGTAGCTGCAACCCTGTTAACCGCCCTAAGTGGCAACTTACTTAGTTACTTAAAATAGCCTTATCCGCCCTGGCGATTTTGCCGTCTAACATGTTTCGCCAGTCGGCTCTTTGTTAAGCCAACTGGCACCAATTGGAGACACCGCGTGTTCTCAGATCTGCCTCCACATGGTCCTGCCATCGAAGAGGTGGCCTCCTTCTTCCTCTATTTCCACCGGCGGGTACCGATAAGAATACCTTCTAGGTCGGAGCGTCTTCGTTCATTCGCACCACGTGACCTAGCCAGCGAAGCCGCTGGGTTTTAATTCGCTGAGCTATGGCGACGTCTGCGTAAAGCTCATACAGCTCATCATTATATCTTCTTCGTGCTGTCAGTGTCCACGCTTCTGCGCCATATAGCAGGACGGGTACAATGAGTAGCAACACCCATGTATATAATCTTAGAATGAATCAAATTGTCTATGTGCCAAATTTTATCCAAATCGGTCAAGCAGTTTCCGAAGGGCTGGTGTCGAAATTCTGTATGTGGCTAGTTCCTTTGAAACTGATATATTTCATATCGACTTTTTGTGAAATGTCAATGTTACGATAAATGACTTTTGAAAGTGTATACAGTGTAAATGGGGTATAAGAAATAGCCCCTGATTCTTCAAATATCGAAAAAAGGCATTTTAAATATCGAAAACATATAGTTTTTCAGCAAGTATGACATAAACCGCTTTGAATGCAAGTAAATTTATCAGTTTCATATTTAGAGTGCCATTTAACCCCTTATGAGAACACCTATTTGCTGGAAATTGAAACAATATTTTTTTATTTATTTGTGTTTAATGAAATATTTAACCAACAACTTATTAATGGTATCAAAAAGAAAGTTTAGTCCCCTATACGACCCTAGTCAACCAAATTATTTTAAAAACAATTGTGGCATATTGCACAGAGCCAAAAATGCCTAATAAAATGAATAAGATTGTCTTTATGAGCGGTTTTGGGCTCAGGGGTAGTCGAAACGACTGAAACGAAAAAAAAAACTATACGCAAATCTGTTTGGTTTAATGGGGAAATTCTTATTGATATTATTAAGTGCAATTTCTTCTTATTTCTTTGCGATTTCTTTTTATATGTGTTATTAATAAGAAAATCTTTTCAAAATTTCCTTAAAAATATGAAGAAGATGAAAGAGAAAAAGTTCTTATTTTAATAAGATGATCTTAGGGTTCCAAACAAGAAGATATGACTTATTAACTGATTTCTGTATAATTGTAGGTATTAATAAGATGATCTTAGGGTTCCTAACAAGAAGATTTGACTTATTAATGTTTTCAAAGGGAAATCTTGCAGAAAACGAACTGATTTCTTAGGGTTCCTAACAAGAATATTTGACTTATTAATGTTTCCAAAGGGAAATCTGGCAGATAACTGTTTATTAGTATTAATAATATGATCCTAGGGATCCAAACAAGAAGATATTAACTGCCCAGTCGGGAATTTGGTTAACCACAAATGCATTTTAAGTTGACTACATCTAACCCAGTAATGTTTGAAAAGCTAACTACTTTGTATGGAAAACAGACTGGCTATTTTTACATGGCGATGGCCTAGGAGGTAGTCAGTTGTGTCTTTTCCTGCATGACTTTCAGCTTATTACAAGCCCACTTTTTTAAGGAAAATTAAAACTAAATATATTAAGATAATTTTAAGTTACCCTTTTTGGCTTGGCTTTAAGCCGACTAAATTTCAATTCTCTTTTGTTAACCTTTCAAAATGGGTTTGCAATTTACCCTTTTAAGACGGCTTTTAGTTAGCTTCTTTAATAGGGCTTAAAGCCCACTAGTTTGTGTTAGCTTATGGTCCAACCTGTAAAAACAGCTTTTAGCATATTGCAAATCCAATCAACCTAAAAAAATAAAAACACCATTTATATTTATATTTCTTTTCAACATTTATTAATTATAAGTATAAATTTTATTATATAGTTATAAGATAAACAAATTTATTGATACGTTTAACAATAAAAATAAAGAAACGAAATAGCTAATTTTTGTAATATTCATAACAAATCGTAATCTGCTAGTTATAGTTATAGGATAAACAAATTAACATAAAAAATTAACAAAACAAATCTTAAATTTTATTTTTATTTTTCATATCAAGTGCATGGAAATGGCGTTTTTTGACAACTTTCATTGCTAGGCGTAAAGATGCTTCGGGATCTTCTGCTGAATTTGAACGAATTGCATCTGCGAAAAAGAAAATTTTATTTTACATATTTGCTAATTCTAAAAATTTTTGTATATAAAAAATAAATTGTTATTAATACTTTGGTGTGCTCAATCTGAATCTGAAGTCAGATTTTTCGGCTCACCCTAGTTTTTCACTCCAGAGGGTGATTTGTTTAGAGTTCAGTGTAGTAAAAAATATTTTTTAAATTTTTTCCGTACTAACTTTCTATACCCCAACTTTTTGCACTACGGCGCATCTGTATGCCGCCAAACATAAAAACCAAATTAAATTATGGTTCCTTGCTCCAGAAAAATTGTTAAATTATTAGACCCAAACCTAAATTGGAGCGTTGTGTGTTTTTTCATCGTGTTGCTTCCTTCTAACTTAACAAAATACTATATGTAAGTAGGAGACGACGTGTTTGAAAAATGCTCAACGCTCCAATTTAGGTTTGGGTCTAATAAAAAATATTTTTTTTACAACTACCGATCTATTTACAAACAACCCTCTGGAGAAAACACCTAAGGTGACCCGAAAAATGTGACTTCAGATTCGGATTCAGCACACCCAAACTTTAGAAACCGTTGATAAATATACAATAATTATGCTTACGTAAATATCACGATTTCCTCCATCTATAGCACCATTAAGACGCTCTAGCTCATCCATGTTTTTAATGGGGAATTTTTTTCGGACATCCTCGTTGTCGTTTTCTTTTCTCAAAACTCTTTCCGAAAGCACTTTCTGCGTTGCCAAAGCTTCCACAATTACTTGGTTTTGCGATATTACTGTATCTATAACGACAAAGAAACAGTTAACATTAAATGCAATGTACATATAAATATATTTACAGTGCCCAGGGTTCTTGGATGAGGACCACATCTATGTCGCCTTTAGAGAGACGACTGTTTAAAGCAGCCGCGGCTGCTTAAGATTTGTGCAAGTTTATCTGAATCACCACCAACATGAGAGCGCTCAGACTTCCCTGCCACCGCCGTATCGTCGAGTTCCACCTCGTCTGGAGGCTTATCTTTCAACGACGATTTGTTCAGACCACGATTTGGAGTGGCCGAGATCCTACTAACTGTGGCAGTATCGACATTGGTGCGCTCAGGACTAGCTGCTATCACTGTGACGTTGAGGTCTTCCCCGTCCAGCAGGCTGAATCCCATCTCCGAGCTGTTCACTGCTCCTTCGCCATTTGACGTGGCAGATACCATACTTTCCGAGTCGGACATCTCCGACTCCTCTACCGGCACTGCGATGTCCGAGTCCTCCGGTGCAGCCGAAATAGCAGCGCGTTGTGCATCGCCGCGGTATACGTGGATCACGATCTGACCCATGCCGTAGTGCACTCGTCCATTGCACCGTTTAAGGGGCTCGAGTGCTTCCTTATTCAAGGCGAAGACCACTTGCCTGTCAGGCCCTACCGCATCCTCGACCAGATTGACACCCCAGTCCTGCGTCGGGAGAGACGGGTTCATGATCCTCAGCATCCTGAGAATTCTCTCAGGTTCAGCAGGGATAGCAGGAATCCACGCTCTTGCCCTTGGCCGAGCCGGGATGTCCTTCCAGTCGACAACCTCGATTCTTGCCCCTTGGTAGATCTCACCCAGTCTTGCAACAGTTTTTGCATCCTCGCAAGCGAATACCTTGATTCGGCCCTGGTGCCGTCCCGCATCAGAACCCATCGGCGTGGCACCCGGAGACTCATCCATAATGTCGAGAAGGGCATTACCGATAGCGTTCCGGACGTACCGCCACTGGTCCCTAGGGATGGCCCAGCTTTCGTTACCTCGGTCGATGACGTCTATGAGGATGCTATCCTTAGTCACTTCAGCAAAGCTGAGTTTACCCACTGCGGGGGCGTGTTGCTGCCGCTTCGGGTGAGGTTTTAAATCCACGTCCGATCTCTGGCGTTTGAAGGGATTTCCATTAACCTTCTTTGGCGCGTAATCGGTAAGATAGCCATCTCCACTGTCTTTCTAGCATTCGGCGATAGCGTGTCTTGTGAAATATCCTCGTATTTCTTCAGGATCCTCGCGGCCGCTCTTTTGTCCAAGTACTCAGAGCGACTGGGAGATGTCTTTTGGCCCGTAGTTGCCCTCGCGGTCGTTCCCTTATTTGGATCTCTGGGGCCAGGTCGTGAGACCACTGCCACAGACGTTAAAGACTTGGTTTCGGTACCGGCACTTACTAGGGCTTTAGCATCAGCCGTTGTTGGCTTCACTGTGTTTGTACCGGTACTTACTTTGGGGATTGCCCCCTTGTTATCCAGAGCTAATCGACCCGTAGTTGCCATCGCTGTCGATCTCTCGGCTGATAAAGAAATGGAGTTTGTCCTCCGACGTTGCGTTCTCGCTTGCTCCAGCATTTTCATCCTCTGCTGTGTAGTACACATTGTTGTATCTTTAGTTTTAGGGTTTTTGTTACTATTTATCATCTTGTTCGTACGACCCCTCGCCGGGCAAGGCCAGTTTAGGGTCAAGGGAAGAGTAAGGGGAATATGTCGTCCGCCGCGGCAGAGCCCCATACCGCGGTAAGGCCATAGTTACTCTCCGAGGAGGCCCGGTATCAGAGAGGCTGCGTTCGATTACAGCCACGATTTGCCTCCCGGCTGCAAACGTCCAATGGGCACGTGGTCGCATAACACGCTGGAATGGGAGGGGGAAGATCTTAGTCGTCGCGCCAGAGAGGCTTGGCTTCTCTCGTGATGTAGTACCAGCGCCGCTATGATCACAAGGGCAGCGTAGCCCTGTGGCTATCGACTTAAGCCCTCGTACCGCGGCAAGGTGTCCACCTTTCACGAGGGCAATAAGTCAAATCGTGTCTGGTACGATATGTCGAAAAAAAAGAAGTCGAAACTAAAAATGTCGAAAAAAATGCCGAAAAAAAAAATGTGTCGAAAAAAAAATGTCGAATGAAAAAATGTCGAAAAAAATATATAAGCTGTAGAATTTAACACATCATTCATACATTGTTTCTACATCTTATATATTAATGTTGAGTATTATTTTTCTAGTGTTTTGCAATAGTTCTTGCAAGCAAATATAAAACCTGACGGCAAAGTTACAAACACAAACTTTTAAGCTCTTCTCAATATAATTAACAACAATCTCTCTGAAACGAATCTACGGTTTAAAGATGTCAGAAAACTTTGGCGACTTTTATAGTCACGTAAATATTTGACGTATCGATACATCGATGTTTCTATAAAAATTTTGAAGTTGAACGTTTGAACGTTTAAACGTTATTTCGCTTTCTCACTTGTCCAAAAACAAAAGTAAATTGGACCAACATCTTTTCCTTGTTCAAAAATATGCACGTAATTAGAAAAACCAGACCAGATTTTCACGATACGCCAAATCCTGGAGAAGACCCATGATAAGAGAATCGACACTCACCATCTCTTTGTCGATTTTAAAGCCGCTTTTGACAGCGTAAAAAGGAGTTGCCTGTATGCCGCCATGTGTGAATTTGACTTCCCTGCAAAGCTTATACGGCTTTGCCAAATGACGTTGAGCAATACCAACAGCTCCGTCAGAATCGGGAAGGACCTCTCTGAGCCATTTGAAACCAAACAAGGCTTCAGACAGGGCGACTCCCTTTCGTGCGATTTCTTCAATCTGATGCTGGAGAAGATAATTCGAGCAGCAGAGCTAAACCGCAATGGTACAATCTTTTACAAGAGCGTGCAATTGCTGGCGTATGCCGATGATATTGATATCATTGGCCTTAATAACCGCGCCGTAAGCGCTGCCTTCTCTGGACTGGATAAGGAAGCGAAAAAAGTGGGTCTTGCCGTGAACGAGGACAAGACGAAGTATTTGCTGTCATCAAAGAAAGAATCGGCGCACCTGCGCCTTGGCAGCCATGTCATTGTTGATAGTTACAAATTTGAAACTGTGAGGGACTTCGTCTATTTGGGAACCAGTATCAACACCGAAAATAATATCAGTCTAGAAATCCAGCGGAGAGTCACTCTTGCCAACAAGTGCTACTTTGGACTGAGTAGGCAATTGAGAAGTAAAGTCCTCTCTCGAAGAACAAAGATCACGCTCTATAAATCTCTCATCATACCTGTCCTGATGTATGGCTCAGATTCATAGACAATGTCAAGAGAAGATGAGATGGCCCTTGGAGTATTTGAGAGAAAAGTTCTCCGGAAGATTTATGGTCCTTCCCGTGATGCCAACGGCGAGTATCGAAGGAAATTTAACGATGAGCTGTACGAGCTCTACGCAGATCTGACCATAGTCCAGCGAATTAAAGCCCAAAGACTCCGCTGGCTGGGCCATGTTATGCGAATGGACAAAGAAGCTCCAGCACAGAAGGTTTTCCTATCGTCGCCTGAATTCGGCAGCAGAGGAAGGGGGAGGCCTCGACTGAGATGGAAACAACAGGTGGAGGATGACTTGAACTCCCTTGGGGTTTCCAATTGGCGTCGGTTATCGCTAAAAAGGAATGACTGGCGTGCTTTGATACGAAACGGCCAAAATCGCTTAGGCGGTTAAGCGCCAATAAATGATGATGAGAAAAATATACACATATTAGAAAACTTCTAACGAAGTCGAATCATCGATGTACATATCTAGCGAAACAAATGTACATAGACTTCAAAGACACATCGATTTATTTTTGCCATTGGTGTCTCCAGCATAGTTTAGCTCAATAAGATAACGGTAACTTTCTCGAAATGATCATTACCAAATGATTAGTGTTATGCTTTTAATAAGCACAAATCATAAGTCATTCTCAATCGTAATTTTTACATGTGCGGTTTGTAGCCCGAAAATGCCTGAGAATATTTCTGTTGTTACCTCTAACAAGGGGAAAAGTCCAGTCTTGATAAGAGGTGAGGAAGTCTTGATAAGAGGTGAGGAAGTGATAAATAATTATATACTGGCATAAAACATGTTGTTAAACCCAAATTTCGGAAGTTTTACATTAAGCATCCAAATTTCGACCTTTTTCGGTCATTTGCATTTTTCGACATTTTTTTTTTCGGTCAAAAATCTCTTCGGTATAGTAAAATTTTTTGAAATTCGGTCTTGGAAATTCGACATTTTTTTCGACATATCGTACGGGACCCGTCAAATCTTCTTGTTAGGAACCCTAAGATCATCTTTTTAATACATACAACTATGCAGAAATCAGTTAATATAAGTCATATCTTCTTGTTTGGAACCCTAAGATTTCCCTTTGAAAACATTAAATATCAAATCTTCTTGTTAGGAACCCTAAGATCATCTTATTAATACATACAATTATGCGGAAATCAGTTAATAAATCATATCTTCTTGTTAGGATCCCTAAGATCATCTTATTAATACATACAATTATGCAGAAATCAGTTAATAACTCATATCTTCTTGTTTGGAACCCCAAGAAATCGGTTCGTTTTTTGCAAGATTTCCTTTTGTAAACATTAATAAGATTTTCTCTTCAAATATAAAAATAACTTCTTCTTGAAGAAAATCTATAGAGATATAATATGACTTTTGTTCTACTTTATTAGGCATTGTTGGCTCTGTGTAGGTGTGCGATTTGATAAAATCAGGATATACGATCTAGGCACGAGAAAAAAACTAATGAAAAAATGCTGATCCTGAAAAATATTGGTAGGAGAGAGCCATTTTGGTAGGTTTTTCGCAGAATTTAAAAAGCAGAATTTAAAAAAAGCAGAATTTTAAAAAAGCAGAATTTTGTTCAAGCAGAATTTTTTTACAATTTACAGAATTTTGTCACACAGAATTTTGTAATACAGAATAATGACACGCTCCCGTTTCCGAAATATACGAAAAAATAAGTAAATTGCGGTTAGGTGGCAACCCTTAGTTGCAACCCTTTTTCAAATTATCATATTTGGAATACCGTCAAAAATACCTTTCATTCTTCAATACCTCCATAGAAGGATAAAATCGGTTAACATTACACATATTTCTTATAACACATTTCTGAATAATTAAAAGAGGCTGAATTTTGCTAGAACATGACTAGAGCATAGTAAATAGTATTAAGGGTTTTGTTTGAGCAAACCTTTTTAAGATTATAGAAATTTCGGACTATGGATTGTAAATATCATTTCATACGGGAAGTGTGAGAAGACCAATTAAGATTTTGGTCGAGAGACACACCCAAGTATTGAAAGTCCTGAACTTTATCAATTGTCACTTCAATTAGCATCGGAGATGAACGATTTATCAGGACAAAACGAAGCATGTAACTCGAAACGCCTACAATTTGGTGAATGAAACACAATGTCTACCTCAGGGGAAGTTTTCGCATGCAAATTAAAATACAATAATTGTGTTTTTTTACTCACAATGAGCTTATGTTTAGCAAACCAAGCTCTAAGCAAATGAACATCATGGTTGATACCGGCCACCAAATCTAAATAGTTTGTTACACCATAAGCAATCGCCAGGTTTTCCGCAAAAGGGGTAACTCTTCCCGAAAATAAAAAACTAATGGCGGCGTAATACCAACAGGTTATCATAACCTCTAACGACATTTTTAGCCGAGCTTCTCTTTCCAACTTGTGGTGTGTTGCTTTTGAGCTTTCCTACAAGTTGGCGGGACCTACAGTTTTTTGCCGACTCCGAACGGCACCTGCAAAGCAAATGATTTTTTTGCTGAGAAGCTTCTCATGGCAGAAATTAAATTAAAAACAATATTGGACCTAGAACAGATCCTTGAAGAACTCCTAGACTGATCGAGGCAGAATCACTTATATCCCCACACAGATAAACTTTTTGTACTCTTCCAGTTAAGTATGAACTAAACCAATTGTGGATAAATCCACGAAAACCAGCATGATGCACCATATGGAAAGCTTTGCTGATATCAACAAAGAGGCCAGCGCATTTCTTTTTGCTATCCAAATCGCCATAAAGAAATGAACAAAAGTTCAATAAGGCATCTTCAGTAGACCGTCCCGATCTGAAACCGTATTGCATTGCACTAAAGAAGTTCTTGTTTTCAAGAAACGTTCTACTTTTAACGAGTTTTTCAAAAACTTTCGATACGGATGGCAGCTGGGCTGGAACGTCTTCGTTCATTCGCATCACGTGTCTGCGTAAAGCTCATACAGCTCATCATTATATCTTCTTCAGTACTCGCCGTCGCCAACTTTTAGGGGTTCATAAATCTTTCAAAGAATTTTTCTCTCGAATGCTCCCAAAGCCGCCTCGTCAGAAGCTGTCAGTGTCCATGCTTCTGCACCATATAGCAGGACGGGTACGATGAGTGACTTATACAACCCGATTCTAAATATCCGCGCGTAATTCTTTCCTTGCGGAATTTTCTATTTTCCCGGAAGATGAAATGGAAGATTCTGTAGCACAAGAGCCTCCACAGAGGGCTATAAGAAGAAGGTTACGCAATAATACGAACCCACTTTTTTTGGTGAAGGCGGATATCTAACGAGTGTTGGAAAGGATGCAGAAGAGAGGTTCAATTAAGCTGTTCAAGAGATGTAAAGTATTATGGGGGGATATACCACATGCAGGGAATTCGCCTAAAATGGTGATGTTCAATCTGGATAAGTGAGAGTTTAACCTGTTGAAATACCCAGACCGAAATTGCTTCCGCAGATTAAACGGCAAATAATGATTTACACGGATAGATTTTTGTCGTTCCATTGCGTTATAGCTTCAAACACAAGGTGTGTGGTTCATGGCGTGAATCGATCGAATTGCTATTTACACGGTGGAACGACAAAAATCGACCCGTGTAAATCAGCCTTAAAGTGATATGATCCCGGATCTCGTCATAGTGCTCACGGAGATGTTTCCTTCCCTTTAGGGAAAACTCTAGTTCAGAGCTAGTACGTTTCTAGTGCGTTCCGAACCAGTACTAGTTCGCGAGCTATCTTTTTTACATTAAATCAACTGGCGAATTTAACATGGCGATTTCCTAGGCTGAAACTAGTACAAAATTCGACAGTTTGGATCTGGTACCATGCCTATAGTTCTGAACCATTTCTAAATTCTACAAATTAAATCTAGTTCTTTAATGTATACACACCAGAGTAAAGCTCCACACATTTACACTAGTGCGAATTTATCCCATTTTTCGATAGTTCTGAACTAGTCCATTTCAAACCCTACATACAAAACAACATTAGGGGTCTTCTTTTAAAATTTTTTTCATAAAAAATTAAGGAAATTTACGGAGTGTAATGGGGTGTGGTTGCTGAGTGACCGCATAGTTGCATAGTTTAGCTCAATAAGATAACGGTAACTTTCTCGAAATGATCATTACCAAATGATTAGTGTTATGCTTTTAATAAGCACAAATCATAAGTCATTCTCAATCGTAATTTTTACATGTGCGGTTTGTAGCCCGAAAATGCCTGAGAATATTTCTGTTGTTACCTCTAACAAGGGGAAAAGTCCAGTCTTGATAAGAGGTGAGGAAGTCTTGATAAGAGGTGAGGAAGTGATAAATAATTATATACTGGCATAAAACATGTTGTTAAACCCAAATTTCGGAAGTTTTACATTAAGCATCCAAATTTCGACCTTTTTCGGTCATTTGCATTTTTCGACATTTTTTTTTTCGGTCAAAAATCTCTTCGGTATAGTAAAATTTTTTGAAATTCGGTCTTGGAAATTCGACATTTTTTTCGACATATCGTACGGGACCCGTCAAATCTTCTTGTTAGGAACCCTAAGATCATCTTTTTAATACATACAACTATGCAGAAATCAGTTAATATAAGTCATATCTTCTTGTTTGGAACCCTAAGATTTCCCTTTGAAAACATTAAATATCAAATCTTCTTGTTAGGAACCCTAAGATCATCTTATTAATACATACAATTATGCGGAAATCAGTTAATAAATCATATCTTCTTGTTAGGAACCCTAAGATCATCTTATTAATACATACAATTATGCAGAAATCAGTTAATAACTCATATCTTCTTGTTTGGAACCCCAAGAAATCGGTTCGTTTTTTGCAAGATTTCCTTTTGTAAACATTAATAAGATTTTCTCTTCAAATATAAAAAGAACTTCTTCTTGAAGAAAATCTATAGAGATATAATATGACTTTTGTTCTACTTTATTAGGCATTGTTGGCTCTGTGTAGGTGTGCGATTTGATAAAATCAGGATATACGATCTAGGCACGAGAAAAAAACTAATGAAAAAATGCTGATCCTGAAAAATATTGGTAGGATGAGAGCCATTTTGGTAGGTTTTTCGCAGAATTTAAAAAGCAGAATTTAAAAAAAGCAGAATTTTAAAAAAGCAGAATTTTGTTCAAGCAGAATTTTTTTACAATTTACAGAATTTTGTCACCCAGAATTTTGTAATACAGAATAATGACACGCTCCCGTTTCCGAAATATACGAAAAAATAAGTAAATTGCGGTTAGGTGGCAACCCTTAGTTGCAACCCTTTTTCAAATTATCATATTTGGAATACCGTCAAAAATACCTTTCATTCTTCAATACCTCCATAGAAGGATAAAATCGGTTAACATTACACATATTTCTTATAACACATTTCTGAATAATTAAAAGAGGCTGAATTTTGCTAGAACATGACTAGAGCATAGTAAATAGTATTAAGGGTTTTGTTTGAGCAAACCTTTTTAAGATTATAGAAATTTCGGACTATGGATTGTAAATATCATTTCATACGGGAAGTGTGAGAAGACCAATTAAGATTTTGGTCGAGAGACACACCCAAGTATTGAAAGTCCTGAACTTTATCAATTGTCACTTCAATTAGCATCGGAGATGAACGATTTATCAGGACAAAACGAAGCATGTAACTCGAAACGCCTACAATTTGGTGAATGAAACACAATGTCTACCTCAGAGGAAGTTTTCGCATGCAAATTTAAATACAATAATTGTGTTTTTTTACTCACAATGAGCTTATGTTTAGCAAACCAAGCTCTAAGCAAATGAACATCATGGTTGATACCGGCCACCAAATCTAAATAGTTTGTTACACCATAAGCAATCGCCAGGTTTTCCGCAAAAGGGGTAACTCTTCCCGAAAATAAAAAACTAATGGCGGCGAAATACCAACAGGTTATCATAACCTCTAACGACATTTTTAGCCGAGCTTCTCTTTCCAACTTGTGGTGTGTTGCTTTTGAGCTTTCCTACAAGTTGGCGGGACCTACAGTTTTTTGCCGACTCCGAACGGCACCTGCAAAGCAAATGATTTTTTTGCTGAGAAGCTTCTCATGGCAGAAATTAAATTAAAAACAATATTGGACCTAGAACAGATCCTTGAAGAACTCCTAGACTGATCGAGGCAGAATCACTTATATCCCCACACAGATAAACTTTTTGTACTCTTCCAGTTAAGTATGAACTAAACCAATTGTGGATAAATCCACGAAAACCAGCATGATGCACCATATGGAAAGCTTTGCTGATATCAACAAAGAGGCCAGCGCATTTCTTTTTGCTATCCAAATCGCCATAAAGAAATGAACAAAAGTTCAATAAGGCATCTTCAGTAGACCGTCCCGATCTGAAACCGTATTGCATTGCACTAAAGAAGTTCTTGTTTTCAAGAAACGTTCTACTTTTAACGAGTTTTTCAAAAACTTTCGATACGGATGGCAGCTGGGCTGGAACGTCTTCGTTCATTCGCATCACGTGTCTGCGTAAAGCTCATACAGCTCATCATTATATCTTCTTCAGTACTCGCCGTCGCCAACTTTTAGGGGTTCATAAATCTTTCAAAGAATTTTTCTCTCGAATGCTCCCAAAGCCGCCTCGTCAGAAGCTGTCAGTGTCCATGCTTCTGCACCATATAGCAGGACGGGTACGATGAGTGACTTATACACCCCGATTCTAAATATCCGCGCGTAATTCTTTCCTTGCGGAATTTTCTATTTTCCCGGAAGATGAAATGGAAGATTCTGTAGCACAAGAGCCTCCACAGAGGGCTATAAGAAGAAGGTTACGCAATAATACGAACCCACTTTTTTTGGTGAAGGCGGATATCTAACGAGTGTTGGAAAGGATGCAGAAGAGAGGTTCAATTAAGCTGTTCAAGAGATGTAAAGTATTATGGGGGGATATACCACATGCAGGGAATTCGCCTAAAATGGTGATGTTCAATCTGGATAAGTGAGAGTTTAACCTGTTGAAATACCCAGACCGAAATTGCTTCCGCAGATTAAACGGCAAAGAATGATTTACACGGATAGATTTTTGTCGTTCCATTGCGTTATAGCTTCAAACACAAGGTGTGTGGTTCATGGCGTGAATCGATCGAATTGCTATTTACACGGTGGAACGACAAAAATCGACCCGTGTAAATCAGCCTTAAAGTGATATGATCCCGGATCTCGTCATAGTGCTCACGGAGATGTTTCCTTCCCTTTAGGGAAAACTCTAGTTCAGAGCTAGTACGTTTCTAGTGCGTTCCGAACCAGTACTAGTTCGCGAGCTATCTTTTTTACATGAAATCAACTGGCGAATTTAACATGGCGATTTCCTAGGCTGAAACTAGTACAAAATTCGACAGTTTGGATCTGGTACCATGCCTATAGTTCTGAACCATTTCTAAATTCTACAAATTAAATCTAGTTCTTTAATGTATACACACCAGAGTAAAGCTCCACACATTTACACTAGTGCGAATTTATCCCATTTTTCGATAGTTCTGAACTAGTCCATTTCAAACCCTACATACAAAACAACATTAGGGGTCTTCTTTTAAAATTTTTTTCATAAAAAATTAAGGAAATTTACGGAGTGTAATGGGGTGTGGTTGCTGAGTGACCGCATAGTTGCATAGTTTAGCTCAATAAGATAACGGTAACTTTCTCGAAATGATCATTACCAAATGATGAGTGTTATGCTTTTAATAAGCACAAATCATAAGTCATTCTCAATCGTAATTTTTACATGTGCGGTTTGTAGCCCGAAAATGCCTGAGAATATTTCTGTTGTTACCTCTAACAAGGGGAAAAGTCCAGTCTTGATAAGAGGTGAGGAAGTCTTGATAAGAGGTGAGGAAGTGATAAATAATTATATACTGGCATAAAACATGTTGTTAAACCCAAATTTCGGAAGTTTTACATTAAGCATCCAAATTTCGACCTTTTTCGGTCATTTGCATTTTTCGACATTTTTTTTTTCGGTCAAAAATCTCTTCGGTATAGTAAAATTTTTTGAAATTCGGTCTTGGAAATTCGACATTTTTTTCGACATATCGTACGGGACCCGTCAAATCTTCTTGTTAGGAACCCTAAGATCATCTTTTTAATACATACAACTATGCAGAAATCAGTTAATATAAGTCATATCTTCTTGTTTGGAACCCTAAGATTTCCCTTTGAAAACATTAAATATCAAATCTTCTTGTTAGGAACCCTAAGATCATCTTATTAATACATACAATTATGCGGAAATCAGTTAATAAATCATATCTTCTTGTTAGGAACCCTAAGATCATCTTATTAATACATACAATTATGCAGAAATCAGTTAATAACTCATATCTTCTTGTTTGGAACCCCAAGAAATCGGTTCGTTTTTTGCAAGATTTCCTTTTGTAAACATTAATAAGATTTTCTCTTCAAATATAAAAAGAACTTCTTCTTGAAGAAAATCTATAGAGATATAATATGACTTTTGTTCTACTTTATTAGGCATTGTTGGCTCTGTGTAGGTGTGCGATTTGATAAAATCAGGATATACGATCTAGGCACGAGAAAAAAACTAATGAAAAAATGCTGATCCTGAAAAATATTGGTAGGATGAGAGCCATTTTGGTAGGTTTTTCGCAGAATTTAAAAAGCAGAATTTAAAAAAAGCAGAATTTTAAAAAAGCAGAATTTTGTTCAAGCAGAATTTTTTTACAATTTACAGAATTTTGTCACCCAGAATTTTGTAATACAGAATAATGACACGCTCCCGTTTCCGAAATATACGAAAAAATAAGTAAATTGCGGTTAGGTGGCAACCCTTAGTTGCAACCCTTTTTCAAATTATCATATTTGGAATACCGTCAAAAATACCTTTCATTCTTCAATACCTCCATAGAAGGATAAAATCGGTTAACATTACACATATTTCTTATAACACATTTCTGAATAATTAAAAGAGGCTGAATTTTGCTAGAACATGACTAGAGCATAGTAAATAGTATTAAGGGTTTTGTTTGAGCAAACCTTTTTAAGATTATAGAAATTTCGGACTATGGATTGTAAATATCATTTCATACGGGAAGTGTGAGAAGACCAATTAAGATTTTGGTCGAGAGACACACCCAAGTATTGAAAGTCCTGAACTTTATCAATTGTCACTTCAATTAGCATCGGAGATGAACGATTTATCAGGATAAAACGAAGCATGTAACTCGAAACGCCTACAATTTGGTGAATGAAACACAATGTCTACCTCAGGGGAAGTTTTCGCATGCAAATTAAAATACAATAATTGTGTTTTTTTACTCACAATGAGCTTATGTTTAGCAAACCAAGCTCTAAGCAAATGAACATCATGGTTGATACCGGCCACCAAATCTAAATAGTTTGTTACACCATAAGCAATCGCCAGGTTTTCCGCAAAAGGGGTAACTCTTCCCGAAAATAAAAAACTAATGGCGGCGAAATACCAACAGGTTATCATAACCTCTAACGACATTTTTAGCCGAGCTTCTCTTTCCAACTTGTGGTGTGTTGCTTTTGAGCTTTCCTACAAGTTGGCGGGACCTACAGTTTTTTGCCGATTCCGAACGGCACCTGCAAAGCAAATGATTTTTTTGCTGAGAAGCTTCTCATGGCAGAAATTAAATTAAAAACAATATTGGACCTAGCACAGATCCTTGAAGAACTCCTAGACTGATCGAGGCAGAATCACTTATATCCCCACACAGATAAACTTTTTGTACTCTTCCAGTTAAGTATGAACTAAACCAATTGTGGATAAATCCACGAAAACCAGCATGATGCACCATATGGAAAGCTTTGCTGATATCAACAAAGAGGCCAGCGCATTTCTTTTTGCTATCCAAATCGCCATAAAGAAATGAACAAAAGTTCAATAAGGCATCTTCAGTAGACCGTCCCGATCTGAAACCGTATTGCATTGCACTAAAGAAGTTCTTGTTTTCAAGAAACGTTCTACTTTTAACGAGTTTTTCAAAAACTTTCGATACGGATGGCAGCTGGGCTGGAACGTCTTCGTTCATTCGCATCACGTGTCTGCGTAAAGCTCATACAGCTCATCATTATATCTTCTTCAGTACTCGCCGTCGCCAACTTTTAGGGGTTCATAAATCTTTCAAAGAATTTTTCTCTCGAATGCTCCCAAAGCCGCCTCGTCAGAAGCTGTCAGTGTCCATGCTTCTGCACCATATAGCAGGACGGGTACGATGAGTGACTTATACACCCCGATTCTAAATATCCGCGCGTAATTCTTTCCTTGCGGAATTTTCTATTTTCCCGGAAGATGAAATGGAAGATTCTGTAGCACAAGAGCCTCCACAGAGGGCTATAAGAAGAAGGTTACGCAATAATACGAACCCACTTTTTTTGGTGAAGGCGGATATCTAACGAGTGTTGGAAAGGATGCAGAAGAGAGGTTCAATTAAGCTGTTCAAGAGATGTAAAGTATTATGGGGGGATATACCACATGCAGGGAATTCGCCTAAAATGGTGATGTTCAATCTGGATAAGTGAGAGTTTAACCTGTTGAAATACCCAGACCGAAATTGCTTCCGCAGATTAAACGGCAAAGAATGATTTACACGGATAGATTTTTGTCGTTCCATTGCGTTATAGCTTCAAACACAAGGTGTGTGGTTCATGGCGTGAATCGATCGAATTGCTATTTACACGGTGGAACGACAAAAATCGACCCGTGTAAATCAGCCTTAAAGTGATATGATCCCGGATCTCGTCATAGTGCTCACGGAGATGTTTCCTTCCCTTTAGGGAAAACTCTAGTTCAGAGCTAGTACGTTTCTAGTGCGTTCCGAACCAGTACTAGTTCGCGAGCTATCTTTTTTACATGAAATCAACTGGCGAATTTAACATGGCGATTTCCTAGGCTGAAACTAGTACAAAATTCGACAGTTTGGATCTGGTACCATGCCTATAGTTCTGAACCATTTCTAAATTCTACAAATTAAATCTAGTTCTTTAATGTATACACACCAGAGTAAAGCTCCACACATTTACACTAGTGCGAATTTATCCCATTTTTCGATAGTTCTGAACTAGTCCATTTCAAACCCTACATACAAAACAACATTAGGGGTCTTCTTTTAAAATTTTTTTCATAAAAAATTAAGGAAATTTACGGAGTGTAATGGGGTGTGGTTGCTGAGTGACCGCGCTCAATCCCGACTCTTGCGTCCTCGTTCGTGCACTCTGGGCAACGTTGAGCTACCTAGGCTCGCGGCAGAAAGAGAGGGAGCCCCGGTGGGGCCACTCTGACATACTTGGTTTAAGGGCTCACCGGGGTCTTTTTCGCAGCGTCTGTACACCATGAGGTGCGGCTGTAAGCGAGCGTCTGTCTTGAAGCAAGCGGCTCGCTATATAAATGTGCAAAACTTTTCCCTCCCAATCCAGGGTGTTATGCGATACCGTGCCCATTGGACGTTTGCAGCCGGGAAGCAAATCGTGGCTGTAGTCGAACGGAGCCTCACTGATACCGGGCCGCCTCAGGGAGTAACTATGGTCTTACCGCGGTATGGGGCTCTGCCGCGGCGGACGACACACTTCCCCTTACACTACCCTTGACCCTAAGCTGGCCTTGTCCGGCGAGGGGTCGTACGAACAAGATGAAGAACACACAAAATACAAAGCAATTAACGACTTCGTTTACTCCGCAGCAGAGAAGAACTATGCTGGAGCAAGCGAAAACACAACGCCGGAGGACAAACTCCGCCTCAAAGTTAACTGGGAGGCCGACACCGATGGAAACTACGGGTCAGTCATCCCCCAAACTGCTATCAAGTAAGAGTGACTTGATGGGAGCAAGCAGCAGTGCGGCTGCCTACGCAGTCAAGCAGAAAACGGCGGAAGCTAAACTTCCATCAAGCGCTGGTACGAAACCCAATCTCTTCACATCTGGGGCAATGGTCACACGACCTGGTTTCCGAGTTTCGAAAGAGAAGGACGACGCCGCAAAGGGAGAGACCGCGATGGCAACTACGATTCTGAATCCCCCCCAAGAGGCATCTCCCCGACGCTTTGCGTACTGGGATAAAAGAAAGGCCGCAAGGATCCTTAAAAAATATGAGGGAGCATCGCAGGAGAAGCTGTCGCCGGAAGAAAGGAAGATGGTGGAGGAAGCGAAAGCTCTGATACCAAATTTCCAGAGGCCCTATGTGCCTAAGAGGGTGAACGGTAATCCCTTCAAACGCCAGAGATCGGACGGAGAGGTAAACCCCCATCCGAAGCGGCATCAGGTCAACCCCGTAGTGGGAAAACTCAGCTTTGCTGAAGTAACCAAGGACAGAATCCTTATAGGTTTCATTGACCGAGGTAACGACCGTTGGTCCATCCCCAAAGACCGGTGGCTGTATGTCCGGAATGAAATGGGCAGGGCCCTCCTCGACTTAATGCGTGAGTCTCCGGGTAGTCCGCCGCGAGGTAGTCCGCCGCGAGCTGGCACCAAGGTCAGATCAAAATATTCGCGTGCGAGGATGCAAGAACTGTCGCACTGTATAAGGCAGCAGTTGCAAGACTGGGTGAAGTCTACCCAGGGGCAAGACTAGATGTCGTCGACTGGAAGGACATTCCTGCTCGGCCAAGGGCAAGGGCATGGATTCCTGCCGTCCCAGCAGAACCCGAGAATATTCTTGAGATGCTGCAGGTTTGGAATCCGTCTCTCCCGACGCAGGATTGGGGCGACAATCTGGTCGATGATGTGGTTGGGCCCAATAGACAGGTGGTTATCACTCTGAATAAGGAGGCGCTCGAGCCCCTTAAACGGTGCAACGGACGAGTGCATTACGGCTTGGTTCAGATCGTGATCCACGTATACCGTGGCGATGCACAGCGCGCTTGTATTCCGGACGCTCCGGAGGACTCGGAGATCGAGGCATCGGAAGGGGAAGCAGCGGAGTCCGACGCGGAAAGTATGTTATCCGCCACGTCAAATTGCGATGGTGCTGCGAACAACTCGGCGATAGAAGAAAGCCTGCTTGACGAAGAAGGCCTCGACGTCACGATCGTGGCTAAACCTGAGCACACTAACGTTGATGCTGCTTCAGACAGCAGGATTCCCGCCACGCCAAATCGTGCAGGTGCTCTGACCAACTCCTCATTGAGAGACAGCCCCCGGAACAGGCCAGACCTCGACGACACGCTGGCGGCAGGGAAGTCTGAGCTCTCTCATGTTGGTGGTGCTTCAGATAAATCTGCACAAATCTAAAGCAGCCTCGGCTGTTTTAAGCAGTCGTCTTTCTAAAGGCGACGTAGACGTGGTCCTTATCCAAGAGCCCTGGGTCAATAGCTCTAGGATCTGTGGATTGGGGACTAAGGGGTACAAGCTCATCCAAGCCAATGATGAGGGCAAGGTCAGAACCTGTATTTTGGTAAAGTCTGAGCTAAACACCTTTCTATTACCCAACTACTCAAATGGTGACGTTACAGCTGCGAGCTTAACAGTCGGCAGCACCAGCCTAACGATGGCGTCGGTCTATATGCCCTATGACGCCGAAGAACCTCCTCCACAAAAGGAGGTGAAAGATCTGGTGGATAATTTCTGTACGGGCCATCTTATTATTGGAGCTGACGCTAATGCTCATCACGTCCAGTGGGGAAGCTCCGATATCAACGCAACACTAACTGGCAGCTACATAACCAAATATTAGCTAGGGACCTACCAGTATTACCTCCACAAGCCCCCTCATCAGTGGCAGAACTGGATGATCTGGTAACGACCTTTACAACGGCGCTCTGAAATGCCCTAGAGCAGGCTTGTCCAGTACCAAAACCACGCGGCAAACATAGACCCTACTGGTGGTCTTACGACCTGGATTCGTTCCGTATATCATGCAGGAAGCAATTTAACAAGGCCAAGAGCATCTGTACGGAGCCTGAATGGCTCGAATATAAAGCTAAACTGAGGGCCTATAAAAAGGCTCTAAGGCAAGCGAAGAGAACTTCGTGGAGAAATTTCTGCACCGGGGTCGAAAAAGTCGATGATACAGCGAGACTTAGACGAGTGCTATCAAAAACTCAAACAGCCATTAGCTATTTACGGAAGCCTGACGGATCTTGGACCAGCACGGAAGGGGAAACCCTGGAGCTGCTCCTGAACACACACTTTCCGGGGAACTTGTATGATGCACCTGTAGCATCTGCAACAAACCTGGCGGTAAACATACCCATTACGGAGGAAAGGGTAAGGTGGGCAATCAAAAGCTTTGAGCCGTT
The DNA here is from genome assembly GCA_964058755.1 of Campiglossa producta. NCBI lineage: Eukaryota > Metazoa > Arthropoda > Insecta > Diptera > Tephritidae > Campiglossa > Campiglossa producta. The sequence goes on from CAXKVI010000002.1 coordinate 81,336,787, forward strand.
CAAGGCAGCTGGGCCAGACGGGATTTTCCCCGCACAACTCATAAACACGCTGGAAATATCAGCTAAATGGCTGGTAGTTCTCTATTCAGCCTGCCTGGCTCTTAATTACATTCCGTGCTCCTGGAGAAGCGCCACGGTAGTCTTTATTCCAAATGCTGGGAAGGCCTCACACTATGAGCCTAAAGACTACAGACCGATCAGTCTCTCGTCTTTTGCACTTAAAACCTTCGAGAGGATAATTAGCGATTATCTCTCCTCTACTATTGATAGCAACCTTATTTCTAGCTATCAACATGAATACACCAAAGGTAAATCAACGGAAACTGCGCTCCACAGCCTAGTCTCTATTGTTGGCATATGCAGACGATTTAGCTATTGCATATAGGGGCAAATTCCCACAAACCCTGTGTGACTTGATGCAAGTAGCACTGCGAGAAGTTTCTTCATGGTCCTCTCGCTGCGGACTTAGCATCAACCACGGAAAGGTGGAGCTTGTCCTTTATACCAGGCGGTACAAGATACCACCGTTGAACCTACCAGAACTAGATGGCGTGCGCCTGAACTTAGCTGGCAAAGCCAAATTCCTAGGCACAGTTCTAGATAGAAAGCTTAACTGGAAGGAGAATGTCATCCAGCGCCAGAGGAAAGCGTGCATTGCACTTTACACGTGTAAAAGAGCCATTGGCAAAAAATGGGGGCTCAGCCCCAAAATTTGCAGATGGATCTACACTGCGATAATCCAGCCAATTATGCTGTATGGAGTCGTGGTATGGTGGCCTGCGCTAAGAAAGGCAACAAACCTAAATCTGTTAGGGAAAGTCCACAGATCGAGCATGATCTGTATAAGCGGGGCGTTAAGAACAACGCCCAATGAAGCTCTCCAGGCCATTCTTGGCTTTTTGCCACTCGATCTGGAAGGGTACCGGGCAGCAGCAGCATCGGCTGTGCGTCTAAGGGAAACGTCCGTCTGGGGCGCAAGCACTATTGGACACTCCTGTATTCTAAGATCTTACAGCTTTCTCCCTCTGAGCACAGATCGGTGTGCGACCACAACAGTCGGAGATTGTTGTTTTAGAATAAACATTCCCCGCAGGGAAGACTGGGAGAACATAGATCGGTGTCCCGCTACTAATGGCGGCACTTTTATATACACCGACGGCTCGAAGTTAGACGGCAGAGTCGGAGGAGGGGTTTACTCAAGGGATTTGGACCTAGAACTCTCCTTTAGACTACCTGATCCCTGCAGCGTCTTCCAGGCTGAAGTTTCAGCAATCATGGACGCCGTGACTTGGATAGGTGAACGCACCATCGGACAGGATATCTGTATTTTCAGCGACAGCCAAGCGGCCATCAAATCCCTTGGCTCTTACTCGTTCAACTCTGAACTGACGCTCAGCTGTCGTCGATCTCTTCAAGAGATGGCCCAACAGAACCGCGTGAACCTCACATGGGTCCCGGGACACAGGGACATTGAGGGAAACTGTAGGGCAGACGAACTTGCCAGGCAGGGCACGACCAAGCAGATTCTTCAAGATAAAGAGCGCATAGGTATGCCGTTTGCCACGTGCAAGCTAATGCTGAAGGAGCATACACTCCGCGAAGCCAATGAAAGATGGCTACAAGCCCCAGGGTGCCGGATATCCAAGCAAACCTGGCCAAAATGCGATCTTAAAAGATCTAGACACATATACGCCCTAAAAAGGAAGGAAATCTCCATATTAATAGGTGTTTTAACCGGGCACTGCCTTATTGGTAGGCACGCAGCAAGGCTAGGCGTTCCCTACCGACGATGCTGCAGGAGTTGCAAAGATGATGAGGAAGAGGAAATGGTGGAGCACCTCATCTGCAACTGCCTGGCCTTAAGCGGAGCGAGAAGGCGCTCTCTGGGAGTTCCCTTCCTGGTTAGCTTAAGCCAGGTCGCGGAGCTAGACATAAAGAACTTGATGGCCTTCATCAAGTTATCAAAATGGTTCGAGGAGGGGTAGCGGTGTCGGTTAGGAGTGTCAGTCCCGGGTTTCGGCTATATGGAGAGTCCCGACAGCACTGGGATTTTCCATATGGCCGGGCCCCGGGACTGACTTTCCTAGTGTTTGGTGGTATCACAACGGGCCTTTTATTACTGGCCTAGGTGTGCCTTTGCGGCAGCCACTTCTACCTACCTAAGGAAGTTTACACTTACTTACTTACTTAAAATAGCCTTTAACCGCCTAGGGGATTTTGGCCGTCCAGCATGTTACGCCAGTCCGTTCTTTGTTGAGCCAACTGGCGCCAATTAGAGACACCGCGTGCTCGCAGGTCTGACTCTACTTGGTCCTGCCATCGAAGTGGTGGTCTCCCTCTTCCTCTACTTCCACCGGCGGGTGCCGATAAAAATACCTTCTGAAGCCGAAGCGTCTTCGTTCATACGTACCACGTGTCCTAGCCAGCGAAGCCGCTGGGTTTTAATTCGCTGAACTATGTCCACGTCTGCGTAAAGCTCATACAGCTCATTATTATATCTTCTTCGGTACTCGCCGTCGCCAACTTTTAGGGGTCCATAAATCTTTCGAAGAATTTTTCTCTCGAATACTCCCACAGCCGCCTCATCAGATGCTGTCAGTGTCCATGCTTCTGCACCATATAGCAGGACGGGTACGATAAGTGACTTAGGGTTTGGGACCCACCACATAAAAACAAACTTCCAATGAGATCCATAATGCACGCCTCGGATATGATGTAGTATTACATAAACACACCGCCCTTTTTTTCGTCTAATTGTCATGTGCACAAAAATGCATAAACAAATAAGAGTGTAAACAACAACACTTTACCCAAATTAGTTACAATGAACTCAACGGGAGTTTATGCAAAGACAGCACATGCCGCATATAGCGAGAGTCTTGTTACACTTGTGCGGATGGTCAAAGACACCGCCAAAGACAGTCGCATTGCCTAACTGAGTCACAACGCCAGTTCGCCAGTTGGCCAATGCGACTGTCATACCGACACATTTATTGTATACTGTAAATAGTTTGTAAGTATTAGTGTAAGAATTTTGTATAAAAGAAAGTTAAGTCAATAAAGAATGACATTCACTGATCGAACTTCCAAAGTTTAATTGATCATTGGCTATATGGCGATCCTGCCAGGCCTCTAAAATAAATTTAGGCTTTAAAAGGCGATCCCGCCAGGCTTTAAAAGGCGAAACCGCCAGCCAGATAAAACAATATACACTTTGGCTTTAAAAGGCGATACCGCCAGCCGAAAATAAAAATTTTTTTTTAATAATTCAGTTGGCTATACACAGCGACATCGCTAGCCATGGTTAGAAGGACGCTCCATTAGCAAGAAGGACAATTAAAAAACCATCACTGAAGGGACTGGCCCTCGTGGTGTGCCAGCAAGGGCGGCAAGCACAAAAAAACAAACTAACATCACTGAGGGACTGGCCCTCGTGGTGTACCAGCGAAGGCAGCAACATAACAGGGTGGTATTTGGCTCGAAACGCACTGAATGTATTGAGGTAACATGGTATGGTAAAGGCACTGAAGATAAACGTGGTGAAGACATAACAGATGGAATTGAGTCAGGTTCGTGGCAGTCGTGTGCGTACATAAAAAGGGTGGAATATTAAGGACTGGCAGCAAAATGATGGCGGCATAGCTTTAAGTATATATATTTATGTAATTGAATAAATAAGTTTTTTAGAAAACTTCGGCACGCCTTATGGTCGCCATCCAAATAGCAGTAATTTGCTTAGGGGTAAAAGTTTAAAAATTAAATATTGAAAATTTTGTTTATATAACCGAATTTTTACGAAATATAATGCAAAAGATTTCGACTCAAGAGGAGTCTGATAAAATATTCCAAGAAGAAATTGATAAACTTTTTCAAAAGTGTATAGACACATTTATTAAAGGTTCAAATCAGATCCTCGAGAGTCGCAAATCCGAAAAAATTGGCCCTAAACCGATTACTATTGAAGAGTATCGGAAAAGGAATAAAATAAATAAAACGGAAAAAATTCCTAAAACCCCTGCCCCAAACATTGTACATAAACGAAAAAGGGCAGGCAGAAAAGTAAAAAGAAGAATAGAGTTAGCTAAATTGCATCAACAATTTAACTTTGCCACTAACTCTGATGAAAGATTAAAAATTCAAGAAAAAAAAAAATTGTTAAGACAGCAATAATAATAAAAAAAAAAAAAAAAAAAAAAAAAAATTGAGTAAATTTAAATGCTTTTTCAAATTTAATTATTTTAAATAAATTTTCTTCTGATGGATAGTGCATTGCCCGATGATCTTGATTACGACGCAATAAACAGAATTGTGGATAACTTAGAGCGTGAAAACGCAGATATTGCTCGTAAATCAAGATCACGAGATAAGGGAAGTAACAGACATAATTTAAATTGTTTAAGGAAATTTTGGATATTTATAGGAATGGGTAGAGAACCTACAATGGAAGATTTATTATATCCTTCCACAATAGTAGAAGAAGTAAATAGATGGATAAGTAAAGTAAATCCTGAAAATAAATTTTAATTAAAAATTGTAATTTAAAAGACAAATTTATGAATAAATAAAAATTTGAATTCGAAAAATTTTACTATTAAATTTTAAAATGGCATGGTGGAAAATCGCTTTGAACGGTATTTTAGTAGCTATAGCAGGATATGAGGTAGGGAAAGAAACCTCTGAAGATAAAAGTAACGAAAATAAAATTGCCAAATTTGAAACACACCCAATTATAGAAGATAAAGAAGAAATTACTGATAAATGGTTGGTAATTTTTATATGCGTAAGTTCATTTTTAATTGCCACAATAATAATTCTAATAAAAAATTATATAAAGAACAAATTGAGACAATTAAATAATGTCCAGCAACGCATCTAAATGGAAAGAAATCCATGACACATTATTGGAGGAAAAAACTAAAGCTGGCAAATCATATAAATGTATTAATAAAAGTATCCCCATAACAAGAGAAACTATAGTTAAACATCTAAATACAATTTTGGAAGCCCTTAATAACATTAGACAGGTGATCAATGCGGGAAAGCGCATACTTACCGTAGACCACCAAACAGAAGCTTACCAATTTTTCTCAGCAGTCCGAGACAAACTAGTATCTGCTCTAGCCAAACACAATATCGAATTTGAAGTACCAAATACAACAGAAGAGGAAATTGAAATAGATTTTTCAATACTCCTATCTGAACGCGCTCCTAGCCGAACCCCCTCACCTTCATTAAGTAAAGAAACATCGGTGGAAGAATTTAAAACAGAATTGCCGATAATAACCGTCAAAATGCCACAAACCGTAGTAGAATTTATTAAAACTGCTTCGTCAGTATTACCAGAGTTTGATGGTAAACCAGAAAATCTACATAGTTTCATAGATGCAAAGAATTGGCCGCAATTCATTGGGCCATTACCTTCTTCAGACCATACGTATATGGTAGAAAATTCTTAGTAAAAACCGACCATCGCCCATTAACATACCTATTTTCAATGAAAAGTCCTTCATCTAAGCTGACACGGGTAAGATTAGATTTAGAAGAGTACGATTTTGAGGTGGAGTATATAGCTGGTAAAGAAAATCACATCGCGGATGCATTATCCCGCATAACTATTACAAATTTAAAAGATATGTCAGTGGAAGCAAGTAAAATATTAAAAATAACAACAAGATCAGCAGCTAAAAAGACCAGTAATAAAACTGAAATTAAAGAAAGTCACAAAGAGAACCCCAAAATTTACGAAGCGCTTAATAAATTTGAAGTAAAAAGACATGTCGAGCTCGTTTTCAATCCTCCGAAATTATATTTCAAAAAAGGAAAGAAAATTTGTAGCAATTTTGATACAAGCAACCTAATTGTTGAGGATAAGATTGACTTAGGACAATTCTTTACCAGGCTCGAACGAGAAGCCGGCAATTTAGGACTTGTACAAGTACAGTTGTCCTTAGGGGACAAATTGTTTAAAAAGAATTATACTGCAGTAGGCAAATTTATGGAAATGGGAAATAAAGTTCTCAAGAAGTTAACAATCGCTTTAACCCCAGAGGTTATATGTGTGACAAATGCCGGGAAAATTAAAGAAATTCTGCACAAATATCATGACGATCCTATTAGTGGTGGCCACCCAGGAATAAATCGCATGACAGATAAAATCAAGCAGAAATATAGCTGGCTGAATATGAAAAATGACATACGAAAATATGTAAAGAACTGCATCCACTGCAAGAGAAATAAAACCAATAAACATATAAAAGAACCAATGACAATAACGGAGACGCCTCCGAAGGCATTCGATATTGTTCAAATCGATACAGTCGGACCATTACCGAAATCGATAAATGGAAACGAATATGCAGTTACCATTATATGCGATCTAACCAAATACTTGGTAGCGATCCCAGTTCCAAGCAAAGACGCAGCAACAGTCGCTAAAGCCGTGTTCGAAAACGTCATTTTGATTTATGGACGCATGAATACAATAATGACAGACATGGGCACAGAATACAAAAACAACTTATTCAAAGAATTGTGTCAACTATTGAAAATTAAGCATAAAACGTCAACACCGTACCATCATCAAACTCTGGGTAATGTGGAACGCAGTCACCGGACATTCAATGAATATATACGTTCATACATATCCAGTGACAAAGACGATTGGGATGAATACCTCAGGTATTTCACGTATTGTTACAATACGACGCCATCGACCACACATAAATATTGTCCATTTGAATTAATATTTGGGAGAAACCCACCGAATTATGAATTTTTAAAAGAAAATAAAATCAGCCCCTTATACAACCACGAAGCCTATGACAAAGAAGTAAAGTATAGGCTTCAAACAGCACAACAGAGAGCTAGGAAATTAGTCCAAGAGTCTAAAGAAAAACAAAAATTAAATTATGATAAAAATAGCTATAGTAAGGAAATTAAAATAGGAGACTTAGTATTAGTTAGAGAAGAGGCCTCTCATAAGTTAGAGAATAGATATACAGGACACTATAAAGTTAAAGCAATTGATAAAAATAACAACTATACATTAATTCCACATAGCATAGGAGATAGTAATAAAAACAAAAAGGAAATCGTAATTCATAAGAATAGGCTTAAACCAATTTAAAAAACATTTAAAAATAAGCATAGCACTTTATCCATAATAAATTCGTAATACAAAAAAAAAAGAGGCATTTTTTTTTACACAGGCATTCAAATTTACTCAATCCGATATACGGCACAAGCCGTATACAAACAAACACAAAACAATGGTAACAAGACACTAAACAATTAAAATTTTGTCAATCCAAACAAAACGTCAAACGGTTCATTAACTCAGAAAAATAGACATATATAGTTGATTACAAATATATATATCAATTTTTTTTTAAGGGGGAAGGTGTAGTATTACATAAACACACCGCCCTTTTTTTCGTCTAATTGTCATGTGCACAAAAATGCATAAACAAATAAGAGTGTAAACAACAACACTTTACCCAAATTAGTTACAATGAACTCAACGGGAGTTTATGCAAAGACAGCACATGCCGCATATAGCGAGAGTCTTGTTACACTTGTGCGGATGGTCAAAGACACCGCCAAAGACAGTCGCATTGCCTAACTGAGTCACAACGCCAGTTGGCCAAAGCGACTGTCATACCGACACATTTATTGTATACTGTAAATAGTTTGTAAGTATTAGTGTAAGAATTTTGTATAAAAGAAAGTTAAGTCAATAAAGAATGACATTCACTGATCGAACTTCCAAAGTTTAATTGATCATTGGCTATAATGATAACTCACTCTTTAGAAGGAAATTTACACACTATTGTTAAAATTAGAAAATTTTTTTTCATGAAACATCAAAATACGGGTTTTTTGTTCTTGCATTTTGCGATTTTGACAATAGTGTGTTAATTTCTTGTGTTTTTATGGACAAAAATTTAGAGAGAATACCCCTATTATTTCAGTTATAAAAATACAAAATTTTAACAGTTTATTATTATTCGTTCAAATAAAAAATAACGTTATTTCAGCAAAAAAAATATTAAACTTAAACCATGATTCAATTATTACCAGGCTAGCTCTTCCCTGACAGATTTTGTCAATTGCGGCCTTCTTGCTCCCCGAAAAATTTTCATTCACATGCGTAGCGTTTTAGCAAAATCATGTAAAAAAAGTAGTTGCAAAAGTATGTAGTTTGAAATTGTAGGAGTTAGAAAAATAGTAGAGGTTGGCTTTTGGAAAATTTATGAATTTATCATTAATAACTGACTTTAAACCTTTTCCTTTTGTGGTTCGAGTATGTTATTTTCATTCTTAATCATCAGCCAAGTGTGCATGAAAGAGTTGGAGATAAATTTATTGGAACTGGTTAAAGTTAGTAAAGTGGAAATACAATCCCTTTGGCAGATTTTTTCCGATAGTCCTTATGACCTGAAAAGCTTCCAAAGCACTTTTAGTAAAAATTTAGGATAAGACTGATTTACATGAGTCGATGTCCTAGTCGATTTGACGTTCGATTGTATTCAACCATAAAATGCCAAAAAAAATTTTTTTTGCCCAGTCGAATGTGTTAGTTTACTTTGCAATTTTTTATTTTCATTACAATTTATGTAGGATGTGAATTCATTTATTTGTCAATAAAAGTATATTGTAGTTACATTTATAAAGTTAGTAAATTATTTGATGGATTAAATTGAATATTGGCGTGTTACCTACTTCGTTGAAACTCGTACGTCGACTAGTTTGTCGTCCTTTTGGTTTTTTACTCGTTCGTTTTATTTAGGTTGAAAATTAGGGTTGCATTTGTAAGTCTGTTTTGTAAGTTACTATCAGGGTTGTGTGTCACCGTAAGTACGTCCACTTCTGGAACGTCCTTTATCCGTTCCTACAATCGGCCGTCCTGACATTCGTTCGTCCCCGAACGAAGCTGACCATTTTTTCATAAATTCCGCTACCGTCGTCGTCCGGTTTGGCCCTTCGTGCTCGCCTACCTTTTCGACATCATACCGACCGTGATTTAATTTGCGGACAACTTTATAAGGACCTAGGAATTTTTTCTTAATTTTCAGAGCGGGACCATACTGTGTACGCTTTATAGCTACAAGCTCGTTATCTTCATATGTTTGTTCAGCTTTTCGTTTTGTATTACGAGGCAGTACGTCTTCTTTGCGCATCGTAAGTGCGAAAGCGTTACAGTCGGTACCGATTGTGAACTTGACACCTTTCAAATAAATTCGCCACTTCTTAAGAGCAGCAATGACTGCCAAAACCTCCAATTCATATGAACTGTAGTTTTCTTCGGCCTGACTTGTTTTCCTACTTAAAAACTGAACGGGGTGAAAATATTGGTCTTCACTCCATTTTTGCAAGAAGATCGCACCATAACCAAATTTTGATGCATCCGTGTGAATTTCTGTCATTGCGTTAGGGTTATATAACCGAAGCACTGGTGAAGTTGTTAAAACGTTTTTTAACTTTTTGAAAGAAGCTGCTTGCTCTTCTCCTATTTTAAAAATACTATCTTTTTTTAACAAGTCAGATAAAGGTTTTGCTAAAATTGCATACTTGTTTATGAAACGCCTAAAGTATGACGTTAGTCCAAGGAAACGTTCGACGGTTTTTTGATCTCTCGGCATTGGGTAGGATTCAATCGCTTGGATCTTTTCCTCAGATGGCCTAATTGTACCTGCTTCAATGATGTAGCCCAGAAAGTTAACCCTTTTCTCCAAAAATTGAAATTTCTTCTTGCGATGGAATGATGATGTCATCCATATAAATCGCAATAGTTCCATCTTGTATTAGTTCTCTGAACACAAAGCTTACAAACCTACAGAAAAGCGCCGGCGAATTGCATATACCAAACGGAACGTACTTAAACTCATATTGGCCATCGGGGGTCACAAAAGATGTGAACTTCCTAGAATCTTTGGCTACTGGAACATGGAAGAACCCATCTTCCAAGTCCAGTGTTGTGAAAACTTTACCTCTTTGTAACCTGTCCAGCACGTCATCGATACGCGCCATAGGAAAATTATCTCTGATAATTTTTTTGTTTAACAATCTGTAGTCACAACACAATCTTTTGGACCCGTCTTTTTGCCTACTATTACGATGGGAGAAGCGTAGTTTGAAAAGCTTGGCTGGATAATATCTGCTTTCAACCATTCTTCAACTTGTTCGCTCACAAACTTTTTATCATCCAAGGCTAATCTCCGTGGACGCTGAAATACAGGTACTTCGTCACTCAAAAGTATCTTCATTTCAGTTTGACACTTTTCGATACGTTGAGGTTTGTAACTTTGTATCAACTCTTGAACTACTGCGTTTTCACTGCAGACCCCTGCAGTCATTCATAGCTCCTCAAACTCTTCTAACAACTCCATCTTTTTCCCCTGACTACCTTCTCCTGATCCTGATAACGTACTAAACCTCTTATCGAATTTTGTACCTTCTGGTTTTACACTAATATTCACTTTATCGAGTACCGACGTGCCTATAAATACTGAATACGGAATTGCGTTTTCACTTGTGATGTGAAACTTTTGTAAAAACTTCAAGTCATCTACTTCAAGCTCTGTGACGAAACTACCACACGTCGAAAATTCTTTTGCACAAGCGCCGTACAAGTTTCGCTTGTCGTCAGTAACCTCACCACTGAAATTAATTTTGTTGAAAGCATGGCCTTGACACCTTTTGAGCACTAGAAGTACTTGCTGCACTCTGGATTGGCTTAGAGATTTGATTGATTGTTTTGCCATGGACTTTCTCATATATTTTAATTTTTTCTTTGAGCTCACCCACAGTCTTTGCCTCATACAAAACCGCTTTGTTTAGCCTAGTGTCTACTATGCCCTCTATAAAGTATGATATCAAACTTTCAGTGTCAATATTTATTGGTTTACCAATTTCAGTAAGTACATACAAATACTCACGACGTCTCGCTTGCTTTCTTTTTGCGGTTTCTTAATTTGCTATGTACTTCAGATGAAGAAAATTTTTTCCCAAATTCCTCAATATGTGCATCTTTTAATAACTCCCAACTGACTAAGACCCGCTGACTTCTAATGAATAATTTCGCTGCCCCTCTTAGCAGCTGTTTTCCATATATGAATTTCTGCACACTATTCCACCCTACTACCAAGGCATTCTCTTCAAATTCATTTATCCATAGCTGCACATCAACGTTATCATCACCATTGAATTGTGTTAGACTTTCCTGTATGTCTCTAAACGTAAACATTGATCTGTCGGCCGGTGTCACGGCGGCAGCGGAATTTGCTCCTGGCGCGTCTTCATAAGAGCTAACCGATTCGTCATTGTCATCGTCGTTACTCGTCTCGTGTCCATAGTGTACTAATAATCTTTCCTGTAGCTCCGCTTTACGTCCCACAGTAGATTGTTCAAGTTCACACAGTGCTTGCTGCAACTCCTTTAAATTAAACGTCAGTATTTTCTGTCTGTTCATTTTTTACTCTACGCCTTTTAAGTATTATGTTAAAGAAAAAATATTCAAATAATAAACAAAGATCAATTAAACAAACTACTTTAAATGAAATACATAAATGTGTATGAATATATGCAAATATGTCCTTTGCTTCGCTTTTTTGTGTTATTGATTTCCACTTATCTGTTGTCTGTCCTTTGCTACAACTTATTCAATATTTCGAATCGCTTTGTTTGCTTCTTTTACTTCGCTTTTACTTCGCTCATATGTGTTTTGTTATTGGTTTCTTCCTATTTACTGTCTAATCTTTGCTTTGTTCTTTTGATGTTTGGATTTACTTTGACTTTGCTTAACTTTGTTTTGATGTTGATTTTTGTTTCTGCTTGTCTCAGCCGTTCTATTTCTCCGTTGCTTGTATTTCTCCGTTTTCTCTGATCTGCTTTTTCTGATGTCTTCTACTATTGACTTTGCTTAACGATGGGTCATACGAACAAGATGAAAAAACACAAAACAAAACATTAAACAATCAACAACTTCGTTCACTCCTCAGCAGAGGAGAGCTATGCTGGGTCAAGCGAAAGCACAGCGTCGGGGACTACCTCCACTTCAAAATCAACCGGGGGACCGACAGCGATGGCAACTACGGGTCGGTCAACCTGTAAATCTCTATCAAGTAATAGTGACTTGATGGGAGCCAGCACCAGTGCGGCTGCCTACGCAGCTAAGCGGACAACGGCGCATGCTGAACTTGCATCAACCGCTGGTATGAAAACCAGTCTCTCAACGCCTGTGGCAAAGGTCTCACGACTTGGCCTCAGAGATTCAAAGGAAAGAGAAGCAATAAATGGGCTGTCAGCAAAAGGAGCGATCGAGAAAAACACTACGGGTCCGGACTCCCCAGAGACATCTCCCCGCCGCTCTGCGTACCTGGAAAAACGATTGGCCGTTAGGATCCTGACGAAATATGAGGGAGTTCCGCAGGAAATGCTGTCGCCGAGTTCCAGGAAATGTGTGGAGTTAGCACAATCTCTGATACCGGATTTCCAAAGCAGTTATGTGCCAAAGAGGGTAAACGGAAACCCTTCAAACACCAGAGATCGGACGTGGAGTTAAAATCCCATCCCAAGCGGCATCGAAACACCCCAAACCAAGCAAACCAAGCTTTGCTGATGTAACCAAGGACAGGATCCTTATAGGCATTCTTGACCGAGGCAACGACCGTTAGGCGAACCCCAAGAACCAGTGGCGGAACGCCCTCGGAAACGCTGTCATCGACGTTTACTTGGAGTCTCCCGGTGGTTCGGCGGCGGTCACGGATGCGGGTTGGCACCAGGGACAGATTAAAATTGTCGCGTCCGACGACGCAAGAACTGTTACACTGTACAAGGCAGAGGTGCAAGACTGGATGAATTCCGGCTTGGCCAAGGACAAGGGCATGGATTCCTGCCATCCCTGCAGAGCCTGAGAGAATTCTCACGATGCTGCGGATAATGAATCCGTCCCTCCCGACGCAGGACTGGAGGAATAAGGTGGCACTCGAGCCCTTTAAAAGGTGTAATGGGCTAGTGCACTACAGTGTAGGCCAGATAGTCATCCACGTATACCGTGGCGATGCACAGCGCGCTGCCATCGCGGCTGCTCCGGGAGACTCGGAAATCGAAGTACCGCAAGAGGAAACCGAGGAGTCCGACGCGGAAAGCATGTAACCTGCCAACTCGCAGATGGAAAACAGCCTGCTGGACGGGGAGGCGTCGACGTCACGGTGGTAGCAGCCCATCTGAGCGCAATATCTCCTGGAAGGAAGTGGGCTGGTTCCAGGGAACGGTCAAGGTGGTGGCCTGTGAGGATTCGCGGTCTGCCGCGATGTATAAGTTGGCAATAGCCAAAATGACGGAGGTGTATCCCGGTGCACAAATCAAGGCGGTTGATTTTTGCGCTATCCCCGGTAGACCAAGGGCTTGGGCTTGGATTCCATCCAAGCCGGAAGAGCTAGAAAAGGTCCTAGACGTTTTCAGGGCCTATAACCCAGATCTTCCAACCAGCAATTGGAAGGTGCTCAGCCTGGGGGCGAGTAATAAGGCTTCGCGCCAAGTAAGACTGTTGCTGAACAGGGAGTGCCTCCCCCTCCTGGAAAGGACGAAAGGGATGGTGAATTTTGGCTTCCTGAAAGTCAAAATTAAGGTCAACTCCAGTGACCTGAGGTCAGCGAACGACCTAGAGGCGGAGCTGGAGAAGGACGACAATGGGGAGGGCGATGCTGATGTCGAAACTTGCCGGGCCAATCAGTTAGATGGCCCGAAAGGGGACGACTTAGCATCGATCTCCTCTTTGGGGTCCTCCTCCTCTTCGCTGGGTTTTAGGAAGTGGTGTGAGGAACACACAGGGGTTGAGCCAATGTCCGATGAGGACTGCGGCAACATCACAGTGGTGGAGTGTAGTAACCATGATGGTGCTGGTTCTACAAATAAACCTCCACCACAGTAAAGCAGCGTCGGCTGCGCTGCTGCTCCTCCTAGCGTCAAAAGGAGCAGCTGACATAGTCCTGATCCAGGAGCCCTGGGTCGTAGGACAGAATATATGCGAGTTAAAAGCAGCAGGGTATTCACTGGTAAGTGGGACCACTGGGGGGAAACCTAGAGCCTGTATTTTACTAAAAACTAACATACATATTTTACTTCTTCCTCAATTCAGTGATGAGGATACCACTGCAATTCAAGTAGAGATCAGTGGAGGCGCATGTACACTGATCTCATCGTATATGGCACATGATGCACCATCCCCCGTAACGGCTGTGCGGAAGGTATTCTTAGGAAAAACCGAGCGAATCATCGTAGGGAGCGATGCCAACGCACATCACCCGGCATGGGGCAGTAGCGATACGAATGACAGAGGTGATTTACTCTTTGATTTTATTCTACTCCACAATATCTTTATATGCAATAGGGGTGACGAGCCAACTTTTGTCACTAAAAATAGAAGGGAGGTTCTGGACGTCACGTTCTGCTCTAGAAGTGCGATGGTCATGGTCGGGAACTGGAAGGTTTATGATGAGCACTCCTTCTCCGACCATCGTTATAACAGCTTTGAATTAGTAGGCGTGCCGTCCATCTCCTCCCCCTATAGAAATATTATGAACGCCAACTGGCAATTGTACAATAAGGAACTGGAAAGGTACCTTTCAACTAGTAGCCCCGTAATGCCTGGGGATACTAAAGAATTAGAGGAACTGGTGGATAAGTTCACCAACGCCTGTCAGGGGGCTTTAGATAAAGCTTGCCCCATTAAAAGGGTTAGGGGTAAGCAGAAACCACCCTGGTGGAGCCCCGAACTAGACAGATATAGGAAGCTATGTAGACAAGCTTTAATAGTGCCAAAGCCTCGACGGAGGATGGGAATTGGGAAGCTTATAAGGAGCATCTTAGAGAGTACAAAAGGCAACTCAGGAAATCTAAAAGAACCTCCTGGAGAGATTTCTGCAGCGGAATGGAATCCGTATCAGAGGGATCTAGGTTACGTAAGATTTAATCTAAATCACCGCATAGTGCGCCGGGGTGTCTACTGAGACCTGATGGGTCTTGGACTAATACGGGGGAGGAAACTCTGCAACTTCTCCTTAATATCCACTTTCCAGAAGCGGAAAGCGACAATGGGTATCAACCCTCTAGGGGTCATGCTGTGCATGATATAGGGCAGTACGTTGACCATAAAAGAATTGAATGGGCCATCGGGTCATTCAAGCCATTCAAAGCACCGGGCCTAGACGGGATTTCGCCCGTTCAACTTCAGAATTCCATGGAGTGTAGTATACCATGGTTGCTAGCCATTTATAAGGGGGTGCTTACTTTCAATTATATCCCCAGCCCTTGGAGGAACTCTAGGGTAATTTTTATACCAAAGGCAAGTAGAAAGGCCCACGTTGTCCCAAAGGACTTCAGACCTATTAGTCTGGCATCCTTCCAACTTAAAATATTGGAGAGGCTAATCGAGCCCCACGTAAGAAATAAGCTAGAGAGCAAAATAACACCATCGCAACATGCGTACTTGAAAGGTAGATCCACAGAAACCGCGTTACACGATATTGTTACGCACATAGAAAAATCCCTATCGAATAAGGAATTTACATTGATATCCTTTCCAGAAGCGATAACGACAGCCCTGGCGACCCTGGATATCGAGCCTCATCTAGTGTCATTCGTGCATCAACTTCTGACGTGTAGGAGGGTGCACGCCGACCTAGCCGGAGCTTCGGTAAACAGGGTGGTCAACAGGGGCACGCTGCAAGGTGGGATCCTCTCGCCTCTTCTATGGGTAGCCACAGTGAACGGACTGTTGGAAACCTTGGTGGTGGAGGGGGGTCTAAAGTTGTAGCGTATGCTGACGACCTGGCAGTGGTCGTGAGTGGTAAAGATCCACAAACGCTTTGCGATATTATGCAAAGAAATCTTAGGCTCGTTAAAGAGTGGGCTGGAAATAAGGGTCTAGGTGTTAGCCCGGCCAAAACAGAGCTGGTACTGTTCACTAGGAAATACAAAATTCCAGCGTTGCGGTTACCAGTGTTATGCAATACCACCTTTAAATTGGGTGATTCCGCAAAATACCTGGGGGTATTTATCGATAAAAAGCTCACATGGAAGGAGAACATCCAAGAGCGTGCTAAAAAGGCTCTGGTGGCCCTTTACTCTTGTAGCGGGGCCATAGGGCAAAGATGGGGGCTGTCCCCCAAAGTCACACTTTGGCTCTATACCGCCGTGGTTAGACCAATTCCTCTATACGGGGCCTTGGTCTGGTGGACGGGCCTGGAGAAGAGCTCCAATGTCAACATAATCCAAAGAGTGCAGAGAAGCGCGCTCATATGTGTTAGCGGGGCACTACGCACAACAGCGGCGGAGGCACTGAATGCAGTCCTCAAGATTCTACCGGCTGATATATCCGGGAAACTATATACGGCATGCTCCGCACTGCGCATAAGGAATCTACCAGGATGGAGGACCCTTGATGAAGGTCACTCTTCTATCCTCAAGAATCTTCCCTCACATATCTCGGATTACTGTTTACCGAGGTTCTGTTTCGAGAAGAAATATGACATAATAATACCTGAAAGAAAATTCTGGGAGACGGGTCCCCCCGATGACAATAGTTCGGTCCATATTTATACGGATGGATCGAAACTTGATAAGGTCGGAGGGGGGGTATATGCCGCTCAGCTGGAATTCAATTTGGGTTTCCGGCTACCTGACCACTGCAGTGTTTTTCAGGCAGAGGTGTCCGCTATACAGGAAGCGATAGATCTACTGAGGATAGCAATCATCAATAGCGGGGATGTTTACATATTCTCTGACAGCCAAGCAGCCCTCAAGGCTCTGGGGGCCTTTACATGCAATTCCAGGGTTGTGGAGAGCTGCCGCAAATCTCTCAACGAGATGGCTGAGCAACCCTCAATTCATCTGGTATGGGTGCCTGGACACAGTGGCATACCAGGTAATGATATGGCAGACGAGCTAGCTAGAGGGGGCACATCCGCTCCGCTTTCACAGTCCTGGAAGGGTTTAGGTATGCCGCTCGCGACCAGCAAGCTCTTAACGAGGAACATTTTCCTCAAACAGGCAAGGGATAGATGGGAGAATATAGGTACCTGCCATCATACAAAACTGGTGTGGCCGGAGATTATACCGGGTAGGTCGGAAGACCTGCTCAAGCTAAGAAGGGAGGAGCTCTCATTACTCATGGGACTTCTCACAGGGCATATAGGCTTAGGCAGGCATGCGGAAAGGTTGGGCATACCCTACAATGATTTCTGCAGAAGTTGCAAAGACGAGGAGGAGCCTGAAACGGTGAGGCATCTCCTATGCGAATGCCCTGCGTTGGGGGGCAAGAGGTTAAAATATCTGGGGTCGGGTATGTTCTATCATCTGGGTGAATTTTCAAAAATTAAACCAAAGCATATTCTGCGCTTCGCGGAATCCACGAAATGGTTCGAGTAGGGGTCATTCAGATCCTTGTGGTATCACAACGGGACCTACGGGACCTACATATGTGTGCTAGTCTATGTATTAGCAGCCACTGCAACCTACCTACCTAGGTACAGCCTGATAAAATTACAACAACCACATGAAAACTTGCAACTTTGATTGCAAATATCTCTGCAAAGAAACAAAATATTAAAAAAGCGCTTCCGGATTCGTGATCCTGCGGCCAAACCCCGTCTTTTGAGCTATATCACATAATTTTAGCTAATTTATTCGCAGTTGACCCCTAAAGGAAACAAATACCGAAAGGTGTTTCGCACATAAATACCACCGCCCCAATTTTGGTATCGGACCCGGGTCATTTTTCGGTTTTCTGACCATAACTTTTCACTAAAACAAAAAATTAAAAAAAGCACTTCCGGATTCGCGATCCTTCATCTCTTAGCTAATTTATTAGCAGTTGACCTTAAAGGAAACAAATACCTACCAATGCATTTGAGGCTGCAAGTCCACCTTTGCATAAAATGGATTATTAAGAATTCCCGAATTTAGGCGTAGCGCAGTTCTCCACTGCAATTAAGAAGTCGCATCCGCAAGCGCCACAACTAAATCCGGAATTTTTTAAAAAGCCGTTTCATGCAAAGGTGGACTTGCAGTTTGAAATGCTTTATGTATGATGATACGACCCCGTCGTAGTGTTTGTGGCGATGTTTCCTTAATTTTTCGACCCGACTTCAAAAGGCGCAGCCACTACCATCTGAATTTCTCGGAATCATCGAACTTTCCTTTTGCATTTCCTACGCTGTATCACCCGCCTTCACTTGTATACGGGCATGCATAAAAGAAGGGAGAATTTCTATTAAAAATCCAAATAAAAAAAAAATATTTCACGCTTACCTTTTTTTCATGAAAAAATTTGACAAATAATAATTAATTTATGAAAGCTGCAGATTGTCAATTTTTGGGATATTTTCTTATGCTGTTTCATTCGCACTCATAATATTAGGCATAGTACAAAATCAACAATGTTTTCTCTTTTTGGCAGATCGTTCGCACATTAACCCTAAAACGGACATTTGGTATTTAAAGGCCCACATTTTAATTTAATTCAGAACAACTTTTTTTCGGTTGCTTAAGGTTAACATAATTTTGGGAAATTTGTCAAATGAAAAATGTGTGTGTGTTTGCAATGCGGTTAGCAGTGGTTTGCAGGGATATAAAGATACCCTAAACTTTAATAACCAACACAAAAATGATCCCTGCAAACCAGATACCGGCTAGCAACCAAGTTAAATAGTTGGTTTCATTAATTTTTCATACGGTTACCGAAGTAGCTAATTTTGTTCAGGGCGTGTGAAAATTTTAACCATATACTTGCCTCTCCCTTGCACTTGTTGAATTTTCCATCTGCTATAAAGTATACCTGCACTCTTCAAAATAAAAAATTTCCCTTTCAAACTCTGGCTAATGTTTTGGTTAAAATGTAGTTAACAGCCATTTGTTAAAGTCGTCAATGTTTTGGCTAACATGTTGTTAATAGTAGTTGTTGACATGGTTATGGAAACTGCTAACATGTGGCTAACATTATGTTATGAAACAGTAAATGTTTTGGTTAACAAGCTGTTAAAATTATTCTTTGAATAAGTCAACAAACAAGCTAGCATATGGTTAACATATGTAGTTGAATCGGTTACCGAACCAGCTAACTTTTGGTTAACATTTATAATTGAATAGGTTACCAAACCAGTTACCAAAACGGTAAGCAGTAAAAGGACAATACTTGCACAAAAATTAATAATAAATAAATTGCACAAAAATTAATATATATACATATTTTATCATTTATTAATTTATATTAAACATTTATTTATTGATATTATACATTTATACATACTAATAACTACATAAATATATATTAACATAATGTGAACCGTCTCCACAACAATTAAGGAAATGTCTTCACAAGCACTACGACGAGGACACATCATCATACAAATAAAGCATTGGTATTTGTTGCCTTAAGGGGTCAACCGATATAGCTCAAAAGACGCTGTTTGGCCTCAGGATCACGAATCCCTAGGCGCTTTTTTAATATTTTGCTTCTCTGAAGAGATATTAGCAACCAAGTTTTCTTTTGGTTGTTGTAATTTTATTAGGCTGTACCTAAAAACGTGCAAAAAAATGCGTTCAGTCAACCACCCTGACTTGGGATGGCGTATCCCAGGGTTACTTGTTATAAGGGCGGCCGAAGGCCGCCAACTCAGGAAGGTATTTGTTTCCTTTAGGGGTCAACTGCTAATAAATTATGGGAGATAGCTCAAAAGACGGGTTTTGTCCTCAGGATCACGAATCCGGAAGCGCTTTTTTAATTTTTTGTTTTAGTGAAAAGTTATGGTCAAAAAACCGAAAAATTACCCGGGTACGATACCAAAATTGGGGCGGAATCCATGGTATTTATGTGTGAAACACTTTTCTGAGTTGGCGGCCTTCGGCCGCGCTTATAAGAAATAACCCTGGGCTACGCCATCCCAAGTCCGGACGTGTGACATAACCGTGGCTACCGAAATTTTTTCCACGTTTTTAGGGACAGCCTAATAAAATTACAACAACCACATAAAAACTTGAAAATTTGTTTGCAAATATCTCTTCTTGGAAGCAAAATATTAAAAAAGCGCTTCCGGATTCCTGATCCTGAGGCCGAATCCCGTCTTTTGAGCTATATCACATAATTTTAGCTAATTTATTAGCAGTTGACCCCTAAAGGAAACAAATACCTTTTCTAGACAAAATTTAAAACACTCGGGGAACGCACCACTTTTAGCAATATTACACATCTGTGATTGCACTTGTAAAACAAATTAAAAATTACACTTTGTAAAAGTATTAACGTGTACACAAATATTAAACTTTATTTTAAATTTTGTTTGCTTTTAAAATGTTTGCTAGCAAATTCTCTTAGTTCCACCTATTTATTTATTTGCGAATCAAATGGAAAATGAAACATTCTTTCAAGTTGCCGGATCAGTGATGTTAATCTGCACAAATGTCTGTGTTGTGAGGAACTATTTTTCTCCGTTTGAAGAAAGGGAATCATGTATGCATATTACAGGCAGAGACTTTCATGAAGCATATTTTTGACTAAATATTTTGTGATTCCGTTTCGAACAAATTTTATCGCTGGCACGGTGGCATGGTCGCTTAATTTGTTTTACTCAACCCCGTAAGAGTGCGATTATACGCGAAACTGATGTTAGCATTTTTTCCCCCGTATTAATGAAATGCCAAACTTAAATTTTACCTTATGAATGTTCACAGTAATACCTATTATTATTATTATTCTGGCTTTATATATTTAACTTTTTGCCTATTGGTAAAGTTTATTTTTTTAAAGATATGATTTTGTAAGAAAATTCCACAATGTTAAGATCGACATTTAAATATCGTACGGACTTTAACTAAAGAAAAATTTTACATGACAATAATGCTGATTTCGTTGAACATGTTTACACCCTTGCACAGAATACTGTAAAAGTGTGATAAAAGTGTACCCGTTCTACATGAAACTGCTATATCGATAAAACGAACAAAAAACATTGCCCGTTTGCTATGCTATGTGCATGAATCAACCATATTCAATTGTTATTGCAAAATCCAATTTTTTTTCACCAAATTTATCTGTCAAATAAAATTTTCGTCAGCTGATTTTCAGTGCAACCAACTACCCTGTCAAAGCTTCAGAGGGTAAAAAGTGTGAGTTTTTTAGGAAATGGTAAAAAAATCGAAAAATTACCCACGGCTCCACGGTACAACTTGCAACTTTGATTGCAAATATCTCTTTAGAGAAGCAAAATATTAAAAAGCGCTTCCATATTCGTGATCCTGATGCCAAACCCCGTGTTTTGAGCTATCTCCCAAATACCCATTTTTACTTTGATTATTTGATGTTCTAAGCTTTTCTCGATTTTTTTTAAGTTTAATTCACTTATGAAATTTTTAGGGGGTTAAATATTGGAAAAGTATATTTTCTAAGCAGAAAGATTGCCCAGAAAAATATACCCAATTGTCTCATTTAAAGCAAAGCTGTAATTAGACGCTGGCAAGTAAAAGTATAATTGACAGAACTCGGATTTTTTTTTTGAATTTTCCTTGCTTAAAAAATAAAATAAAAACGAAAAATTAAAAAAAAGAAACAGTTTTCAATTTTTGCTTCCACCGAGAATCGAATATAGGTGTCCTGCAAGTAGTAAACATTTATACCCATTCTGGTATAAAAAGGGTACAATTAGTCTCTTCATAGGACATGCTCGAACAAATGTTACCAATTTATTCCATCTAAAATGACTAAAAAAGTAGTAGTCTACTTTTCCTCTGGATTGATCCCGGACTAATCGTATTTTTTGCAGGGAAATACCATACGAACTTTTACTAATGCACCTTTTTACATAAGTAACTCCACTTTTTTGTTTGAAACCACATTTTTTACTTTAATAATTTAATGTGCTAAGCTTTTTCGATTTTTAAATAGTTTTTTTAACTTATGAAATTTTTAGAGAAATAAAATATTGGAAAAGTATATCTTCTAAGCAGAAAATGTATTTTTCATACAAAAAAGTGAAGTTAGTTATATAGAATTAAAAATTTTGATCCCAACATCAGAATTGTAATTTTCGAAAAATTGCTTTAAAAAAATTTTTTTAAAAGAAAAATATTAAAATTCATGCACAGGAATGTAAAGCAGGAGTTATTAGCTTTCAAATGTTGTTAAATAAAATCTGTAGCATTACTACAAGCCGAAACATAATAATTTCAAATGGTGCATGTTTTCATCACCTTCGGAAAATACGCTAACACTCTCCGCATACAAACTTTCGTAACCCAATTTAGTATAGTATTTATTTATAGATCCCTATAAAAGTTATATTGGAAACTTAGAATGGACTAGTCTGCTGTCTCACCAAAAAAAATTTGGAAAATTATTCTTAGTTTATTTATTATTAAACAAAAAAGAGGTCTCCAAACTCTCCAGCTATTTTGTTATCCCCACATTCTGTTATACCCGCACTATACATCTTTATTCAGCACTCTTATAAAACTCCCACAGCCACATCCATCCGCTCATTCCCTTACACACACACGTACATATCTATGCAATGATCCAGCAGCTGCCACTTGCTTTTATTTTTGTGCCAAAAAAAAAACAGAAAAATGTACCAAATCATATCTTTTTCGGCATCTTAACACCATTTGTAAGCTAAGAATGTTAAGATCGAAGTTTTAATAACGTACGGACTTTAACTAAAGAACAATTTTACATGACACTAATGCTGATTTCGTTGAACATGTTTACACCCTTGCACAGAACACTGTAAAAGTGTGATAGAATATACCCGTTCTACATGAACCTGCTATTGATAAAACGAAAAAAAAAACACTGCCCCGTTTGCTACGCTATGTGCATGAATAATTAGGTTTCGCTCATCACTCATATTTAATTCTTAATTCTTAAATAAAATTCAACCAGTACCCTGTCAAAGCTTCTACCTTTTTTACGAAAAACACATTTTTACTTTAGATTATTTGATGTTCTAAGCTTTTCTCGATTTTTTAAAAGTTTAATTCACTTATGAAATTTTCAGGGAGATAAATATTGGAAAAGTATGTTTTCTAAGCAGAAAATATATTTTTCATACAGTTGAAGATTGGCCAGAAAAATATCCCCAATTGTCTCATTTAGAAAAAAGCTGTAATTAGACGCTGACAAGTATAAGTAGTTCCTGGCGTCATGGTAGACACCTCGATTGTCAGAGCTCCGATTTTTTTCAGTTTTCCTTGCTTTAAAACATAAAAATTAAAAAAAAAAAAACAATTTTTAAATGTTTGCCCTCGCCGAGAATCGAAGTCCGGTGTCCTGCAAGTAGTATACATTTATACCCATTCTGGTATAAAAAGGGTATATTTAGTCTCTTCATAGGACATGCTCGAACAAATGTGACCAATTCATTCCATCTAAAACATACTAAATAAAATTAACTTTCTTAAAAATAAGCTTTTATTATTGGTTTATAAAATTAACTAAAAAGTAAAAAAATTGAAGAAAAAAAAACTTTTTTAAAAATAAGCTTTTATTATTGGTTTATAAAATTAACTAAAAAGTAAAAAAAAAATTCACTGTAAAGGAATATAACACTTTATAAGTTCATTGTAACCTTTAAAGATAATTTGGCTTCTTCGTCTGCCACAAAATAATTCCATATTGTATATAATTATAGGAGAAAACGATTCTCCCTTGTTATATTTTTATCGTGGTAAAATATTATATATATCTTAATTTCATATAGTTGATTGTGCCGCTGTTGCTGTGACGCATAAGTTTGAGTTAAATGTATGTACATACGAAACTTGGTTGTCACGCGGCTATTATATTTAAGTGTTTAATAAAGCGTGTGCGCATAAATTCTTGGCGGCAATTTTCTATGTTCTCTGGCGACAGTAATAGCCGCGTGACAACCAAGTTTCGTATGTACATGCATTTAACTCAAACTTATGCGTCACAGCAACAGCGGCACAATCAACTATATGAAATTAAGATATATATAATATTTTACCACGATAAAAATGTAACAAGGGAGAATCGTTTTCTCTCTTGGTCGGCATTTTATTTTTTGTAAAAGCATAAATACTTC
Organism: Campiglossa producta; assembly: GCA_964058755.1. Classification (NCBI taxonomy): domain Eukaryota; kingdom Metazoa; phylum Arthropoda; class Insecta; order Diptera; family Tephritidae; genus Campiglossa; species Campiglossa producta. Next base: position 81,360,885 of record CAXKVI010000002.1, read on the forward strand.
AAAAAATTTCAAACAAACATTGCAAACAAAAGTAAATCAAACAATAAATAAACGAAAATATTCATATTTGAGGACTGAACAAACAAAACGCCTTATTTCCACTTTCAAAAATTGTTCAGAAACCGAAAGAAACTTTGACAGATTCAAATAACCACAATTTAAAGTTTTAATTTGGCATTACTAAAATAAAACAGCTACGGCCAACTGGGGTCATCCCTTTTTTTTTAATTTTTTGATTGCGTAGTTCTAGTTTCTTAACTTAATAATTTGGAAATATGCCCTTTTGTTTGAAACAGGCAATTTTATACGGGATCCCAGGGGGGGTTTTGCGTTAAAATAACTGGGCGAGCAGGATAGGTATTTATAGACCTAAAACACCAAAAAAGAAATCAACAAAATAAAATTTTGCTGGAAAATAAAATATTGACCTTTCAATTTTTTTTTCGGCCTATCAACATCTACGACACGGTATAAGCCTTGCCTAGTTGTTTGGGTGCAAAAATTTCCACGCACAAACAAATGAGAAGGAAATATTTCTGATTTGTACGAAATTTTGATTTTGACGGATCTTTTTTATCGGAAATATGACGTTTTAGTAGTTTCTATTGAGTACATCATGTGTAATGTTGTCTGAGCCACCAGATTGCATCAAAACACTAAAAAAGTGAAAAATGGAAATAAGGTGTTTTGTTGGTTCAGTCCTCATTTGTTGTCGTTTCAGAAATATTTATGAGCTGCTGAGAATTTAAGTTTTTTTTTCAATTTGTATAAAACTGTCAGTAAAGTCAAATACGGTTCTACATTGAGTGCTTTTATCATGCTAATTACCAGAGCTCGGAATTTTATGTTTTTTCAATATGCTGGAAATATGTAAAAAATGTGTAAAAATATGTAACAAATATTCATGTTGTACGTAAAGAATAATGTAATAAGTTTTTATTTCGTGTTTGTATCAGCTTATATATCTCTGCCAACGTGAATAACTCTTTTTTGAGTCAAAATAGTATTACATACCAATAATGGCAAATATAATTATTGTTTAGTTCCAAGTGAATGCCTGTTGTGCTGGTATTACACCGTAAGGTTATGTAAGGCTATTTTGGCTGCACCTCTGCATGACAGATAGCCTCACTTAGGCCTGCTGGCCCATTTAGTCTCCTGCCCTTCCTTCTCTAAATACCCAAAACGTGAAGCATTTCGACCCAATCATTCAGATATCCCCTTCTAGTTTTGGCTACCGCGGAGCACCTGCAAATGAACTGTTCCATACTTTCAATCTAGAGAAAAACAAACTACAAGCGAGAGATTCTTGGTACAACCATTAACTTGCCTAGTAAGTGTTGTGAATGGTGGAAGTGCACTCGCGACCTTAAACGCTTTATTTTCACTTTTTGCTAAAATTTTATAAAACTTTAATTAATTTGCAAACTGGAAGTGCTACGCGAACGAGACAACAAAACAACAAATAATTTAGTCTATAGTTGCCAAATACAGCTGATCTCGTCTCCCAAAAGTGTGAAAGCTGGACAACTGACATTTGCTAGTGCTGCCAATTTAGCAAAGACACAAACCCCTTGACTGCCGACTTTAGGGAGTGTCGAAAAACGGTGGTAAATTAAATAAACAAAAACAGTAAATTAATAAAAACTAAATAATAATAATAATAATAATAATAATAATAAGAAAAACTAAAAATAAAAATAAAAAATAAATAAATTACAAAAAAAAATTAAATAATAAAGAATAATAAAAATAAAGCGACATAAAAAAAAAATTAAATAAAAGTATATAATAAAAAAAAATAATAATAATATTAATGAAATAAGAATACTGAAATAAAAAGTTAACTTAAAATATATAGTAAAATAGAAAATAGAATACAAAAATAAATCAAAATTAAAATTAAACAAAACCAAAATAAAAAAAAAATAAAAAATTAAAATAAAATAAAATAAAAATAGTATCTACAGGAAAAGAATAAACAAATACAATTAACATAAAAAAAATAAAACAAATTAAGGCAGAAAGAAGAAAGTAAGGAAAGGTGTCTGCACAAACCAAGGGTGCGGCTGGGGGATTCGCAAAGGGGATTGCGGATGCCACAGCTGTCACCTCAATGGAGAGAACGCCATCTAACCTGATCGAGCTGGACGGAGGGGACGGCGTAGATCCCTTCGCGAGGCGGTCGAGACTAGTACAGTCTCCCCCGAAATCAGCTCCTCCAGCTGCTGCCCCACTTGGGAAAGCTTATCGGCGAGCTACAAGAGTTTTTGGGGAGTGGAAAACGTACCATAACTCAAAATCTAAAGGAGCTGGTAAAGGCGATCTCGGTCTCGTACAACGAAGTTATTCAAGCGGCTAACCGACTTGAGGACAACAAGTCCCCGGGGCCAGACTGCGTGCCCAAAAAAGTACTGAAGTTGGCAGTTACCTATAAGACGTCAATAGTTGCGAGTCTCTTCAATGCTTGTTTAGCTGAGGGAACGTTCGCTTCAATCTGGAAACACCAGACTCTGGTGCTGTTGCCAAAGCCTGGCAAAAACCCGGCGGAACCATCCAGCTACAGGCCAATATGTCTGCTCGACTCTGCTGGCAAAATTTTTGAGCGAGTGATCTATGATCGCCTAGAAAAAAAAATAGAGGAGGCAGGGGTCATATCAGAAAACCAGTTTGGGTTCAGGAAAGGAAGATCCACGATTCACGCGGTGAACATGGTAAAAAAGGCGGCTCATGAAGCAATGGCTCACAGAATCTGAGGAATACTGTCTTATCGTGACCTTAGACGTGAAGAATGCATTCAACAGCGCCAACTGGGCAAAAATTCTGGATACACTGGATGGGAAAGGCGTGTCCTACTACCTGAGAAGGATCATTCGCAGCTATTTCGACGGCAGGGTGCTTGAGTACGAAACTTCAGATGGCACGGAAAAGCTCCATGTTACAGGTGGCGTTCCTCAGGATCCGTACTCGGCCAACTGTTGTGGAACATTATGTACGATGGGGTATTGCAGCTCAAAGTACCACATGGAGTTAAAATTATCGGCTTTGCCGATGATATCGCACTGGTTGCTACTGCTAAACACCTTAGTGACATATGCGGCAAAGCTAATACAAGCGTAGCCAGCGTTCAATCATGGCTTGGGCATCACGGATTACAACTGGCGGAACACAAAACAGAGGCTGTACTCATATCAAGCAGGAAGAAGGTAGAGCAAGTCACGATACGAATCGGCAGCCATGACATCGACACTCTACCAGCAGTAGAGTACCTGGGGATTATGATAGACAGGAGGCTGTCCTTCAAAACACATTTAGAGTATGCTAATGAGAAGGCATCTAAAACAGTATCATCATTATCGAGGATAATGCTTAATGCGCGAGGACCAAAGCAAGGGCGCCGCCAGCTACTTGCAGGAGTCGTAAGGAGCCAGCTACTGTACGGGGCTCCAGTTTGGCATCACGCCACGGAGTATCAGTCGTACTTCCGAGGGGTAAAGTCGACCTACCGCCTGTGTTCGCTTCGTGTTTGTAGTGCCTTTAGAACGGTCTCAGATGATGCTACGCTGGTAATTGCAGGAATGTGCCCAATGGACATTTTGGCAGATGAAGCAGCTACAATTGCTGACGACAGAAACTCGCGGACCGAAGCGCAAGAGATTAGCGTGCAAAAGTGGCAACACAGATGGAATACATCCACAAAGGGGCGTTGGACGTACCGTTGTATCCCAGATATTAAAAGGTGGGCAACGAGAGCACATGGCGAAGTAGGTTTCTACTTAACCCAGTTCTTAAGCGGCCACGGATGCTTCAAAGAATATCTTCACCGATTCAAACACGAGAAAAACAACCTGTGCGACCACTGTGGAGGCGAAGCGATTGAGGACGTCTACCACGTATTCTTCGAATGCCCTAGATCAGTCAGCTTTAGAAGAAGGCTTCGTAGTATTATCGGGGGGGATTACACTCCGGAAACACTAGTGGAGCACATGCCACAGAGCAAAATAAAATGGACTGCAGCGTGCGACGTTATTGCAGAAACCGTGAAGTGGCTAAGAAGCCAGGAAAGGCTACGGCGCGCCAGGGAGAACTAAGCTATGATTGAATCTGAAAAGTCAAAGTCTCTCCTACCGTTCAAATTGAAACCCAGCTTGGCGATATCGCACTGGCGATTCTTCACCTCACAGTAGAAAGGTTCGCACATCCCCTAAATTGCGGTTACCGAGTTCTAAATACATGGTTAGTGAAAAAAAATAACAACTAAACAAGGGATAAAGCATTATACGAGTCAGATAATAAAAACAGTTTTGGACCCACGGCCAGTCCAACTGTTTTGGTTCACAATGGGAACCATTATGCGAGCGAGTGATTTATTGTAATCATGGGTGAGTAGATTTGAAGCGGATTGGAACCACGGCCCTTCCAACCGCTTGGTCTAAGGGCCAATACGGCGAATACTGCCAACTGATGACAGCTTTGGACCCACGGCCTGTCCAACTGTCTTGGTTCAGAACGAGAGCCGGTATGCGAGTAAATGTTTATTGCAAACATAGGGCTTTACCAATAACGGCGAATACTGCCTATTGAGGACAGTCTTGGACCCACGGCCTGTCCAACTGTCCTGGCTCACAAGTAGAGCCGTGATATGAGTAAGCGGTCAATTGTGTAAGTAAGTGTAAATCTCTGCCAGGAAACATGCATTTATTTTAAAAGAAGCGGATTGGAACCTCGGCCCTTCCAACCGCCTAGCTTCGGAAGTAGGTACGAAACAGGTAATTGTAAGCGTTGATAAACTATTACCAAAGTAGTCAAAAATGTTTATGTGTACTATAGTATGTACTTATATTATGATAATGATAATGAACGAATGATGTATTTGTGTTGGTGGACAAGCCAACGTTCTCAACACCACTCCTGACGAGTAGAATGAAAATCTAGTAAAAAGATCTCCAGTCATGAACTGAAATGGACGGTTATGCCGACCAACAGACGTTGAGACTAGTGCTCAAACCACCTCCCGACGGAATACTTAACGGTAGTACCGGGGGGATCGGTACATGACGGTTGGAGTTTTAGTGCGTAGGTTCAAGTCCCACACTGACTTTAAGGCGTTCGATGCTTTCTCCACTGAAAAAAAAAAAAAAAAAATACTTTCAATCTCGTTCCTACAGCTGCGGCAGAAATAATGTGTCGGGAGACACATAAGTCAGTAGTCCAATTAATGAGCCTAGTGAGGGACGCCTCTGCGTGTTAATGATGTGCTAACTCGATCGTTGATCTACTGATATGATGCCTCTCACCTCTCATTACCAATCGTCTCCCTCCTTACGGATGGAGGAATGACATGACCTAGAATGTTCCAAAACGAAATCGCTACCACGACATTCGGCCAAGGAGTGTCAATATCGGCGTCACTCCCCAAGACTTTCGGGAGTGTTTTTGTCTTTAATAACAACAACAACAAGAGAGGGCGCTTGGGGTTGATGGCGAACCTTTTTCGCTTCTAATTATTGCGAGAGGCCACTCTCAATCCGTTCGTGATATGGAATAAAAAACTTGAGGACGTGTTCAAATTTATAAAGAGCCTCCGCATACAACAATAAGCTGAAAGGTCACACAATAGATCGTGTAAATGGTCGCGGTGTAATAAGGCCTTATAATAATAATAAATATGCGAGGCCAAGTCTGTCTGGACACCTCACATGTAGGATCCAGTTCCCTAAGCCTTTTATGCGAAAACCGAGAGAAGCTTGTATCTACTCGTAGCAAGAGGAGTGGAAATACTTACATATGTATGTTGTGCAGAAATATCTGGTACCCCACTATGGCCCGGGAGCCGCATAACTGTTGTCGTGCACCTCGAGGCTAGGTCATTTACCGACTCTCTGCAGTCGATTCCTACCTCTTGATGTTGTGTTGTTGCCTTGAAGAGAATTAATAGTGGACTGACTGTCAGAGTAAATTTAAACAGATATTGTGGTTTCCGAAAGCAGAAGTTTGGTTCGAAAGACAGAGTGTATGCCGCTACCAACGTTGCCTTCCATTTTGAAGCCAGCCGTGAAGATGGATGTGGCCTGCGGGTCCAGAGTTTGTACGTTCTCTCATTCGTGCACATCAGTGATCCTTATGAAGAATTTGTTGTCTACAGAAAATATCGGAGTGGTGTAGTAAGTTTCCGCGTATGGTCTCCAGAAAATTTGTCTATCCGAATCTGGTGTAGTTCCAAGTGGAGAACGTATTGAGTCCTATTGCACTGCATTTGGCTTGGAGGCCTGCGTGGATGCAAGTGCCCTGGTAACAAGCAAGCTTCAAACAAACCACTCTACCCATCCTGCATACATTAAGGTTTATTTCGAGTGCTAGGCACCGTACCGTGAAACCGTTGGGGAGTACCGGTAGTTCGGTGACGACCGCGATGTACAGCCAATACCTTATTTGTGGCTTTAAACACCACCTTTTTCCCACTTTAGAGACAAAAAGAGCAGTACTAGCTTTTCTGGATCTCTCCTCGACATGCCTGTTCCAGGTTAGGTTGCTGTCTAGAATTACGGTATTTACCTTCGGTTGGGAGTTGAGTCTCACTCCATTTAATATCGCCTGGTATTATCAGAATTAATATTCATAACTTAACAAATATGTCAAAAATATGTAAAAAATATGATAAAACTATTCCACATTTATGAAAAATATGCATAAAATATGAAAATATGCAAATATGTAAAACATACTAGCTAAAAAATAAATCTATTTTTGACATAACCAACTTACAACTTGGTCCGAGGTTTCTATGATGTCAAACAAAAATATGCACTTGCATACAATTCCGAGCTCTGCTAATTCCCAGCCAGCAAGGTACCGTAACATTGCGATTTACGAGTTATTCTCGAGTAAAAAAACAATAACAAAAGAAGCTTTCCCTGTCACGTCAAAATAAAAAATAAAACAAAAAATTTTAACGAAAATTTTCAAACTGATACTTTAAAAGTAAGTATGTTTGTAAAATATCTAATTAAAAACACAATTAACATAAAATATATCTCTTAAATTATTACTAGCGTGCTGGAAGGTGGATTTGCGGATTTGTGCACAATATTTCAAAATAGTATTCCGGTGAGTAATTGAAATTTAATCATACAACTTCGTACCACAATTTCATTATTTATTTTTACATAAGAACGTGCTGGAGGAAATTTATTACCGATGAAGTAGCCGAGCATTTTTCGTGGAGGGGTACTGGTTTGAAAATTAGCGTAATTGGTTTGGCAACGACTGCAGCTATAAGAAGTATGTATGCTACATTTTCAATAATACTTATTATGTTTAATCGTTTATTTTTTTCTCTTAGGTGCATTTCGTAACAAGTTCAATTCAGAGGAAGAAGTGTTTTCGACAATTTCGAAAAAGCACTTTCAATATGCCCATGACATGCAAACGAAGTTGGCAGCATACCGCCGAAAAGAAAATTAATATATTATTAAAATTAAAGCATCCACTACCGTTGTTTTGTTTATATTAAACATTATTTAATAAAAAAACTTTATACCTAAAATTTAGGTTTGTTTATTTGCATTATTTTTCGCATTGAAATCAGTCGGTAAGGCAGTCTAGGAAGTCGGTTTTTCTATCCAAAATTAATCGTTTACGAGTACATTTACGATAAAAATACGGACGTAAAAAGATTCATATACGAGTGCTTTTTCGATACTTTTACGACAATCGTAGGCAAAAAACATTTCAGAGCGAAACCGGATTCGTAGGCGAATCGTAAACAGATATCATAAAAGATATTTTATCAGAGTTTTCTTCGAGAAAACGTCAGTTTACGAGCTCGTTTACGATGATTTTGCTGGCTGGGTTACTATTGATTTTAATTTAAATGTGTTGGAAAAATTGAGCAAAGTAAATAAACTATTTAGAAAAGAAAAAAAAAATTATATGTGTTTAAAAATTAGTTTTCTCCATATATATTATACTTTTACAAAAACGTAAAATACTTTCTATGGGGTTAAATTTTGAAAATTTTAAATTTTGGTAAAATATATGGAGAGAATTGATAGGTGTCTATCAGCAATTACGACGGAAAGTTTGACGGTAACTTGACGGGGAAAATGGTATCAGCCATTCCCAAAAAATATCGATTTAATATTGACTTATCGGAATGATCTACTGAGTTTCGATAAATCGATATTTTTTCGGAATTGCTGATACCCGTCAAGTTGCCGTCAAGTTTCCCGTCGTAATTGGTGATAGACTTCTATTATATCTCACCATATTTTACCAAAATTTCAAAATTTAACCAAAATTTTCAACTTTTTTATTAGAATTTTTAGACAGATTTCGAGTATGCAGGAAAAAAAACGTTGAACGTTGACCGATGTCACCATTACCGAAATAAATAAATAAAACAAAAAAATGCTGCAGAAAAGTATGCTCTGTGTGGCAGAGAATGCCTCCGAAGAAGACTATCCTCTAGGCGAATCTACATTATGTCGGACAGTCAGGCTGCCCTACGTGCCTTGCAGTCTTACACTATAACCTCGAAGCTTGTCGATGAGTGTGTCGCAGATCTTAATGATCTGGGAGCCAAAAATAAAGTTTTGTTAGGTTGGGTCCCAGGGCATGAAGGGCAGACGGCAACGAAAAAGCAGATCACCTGGCAAAACATGGTGCTCTAACAGCATTTTATGGTGCGGAACCCTTTTGTGGACTCACGAAGGCCCACGTAAAGGAGACAATAAGCAACTGGGAAAATAAACAGTTTAGGCAAGAATTGGCTTAGCAGCCTAGGGCAGATGCAGGCCAAACTCTTTATAGAACCCTCACAAAGAGCATCAGCCAGGTTCATTAATGTAAATAGGGTGGATCTAAGAACCCTCACTGGGTATTTTACGGGAATTTCGGTCTGCGTTATCACCTGAGTAAGCTGAATCTGTCAGATACAACTATTTTTCGGTTTTGCGAACTATTATTGTCACGTCAGTTTCGCAATCACTTGTAAATGAGCAAACGACAGCACTGCTAAAAACACATTTCAAAATACATGAATGGCGAAGCCGGCTTTTCATTTGCATGCAAACATATGCTTGTTTTGTTTTTAATTATTTTAGTAATGGTACAGCTAAACTAAGAAAAACCATGGTCCGGACAACTTCCGTGTTGAATCCCTTTTTTTTTTTTTAAACATCTGCAAATTTTAGTCACATTTATCAATAGCTTATTTTGCATCTTGAACTATTTTTATTTCATTAACAACACAGAGCCAACAATGCCTAATAAAATAGAACACAAGTCATATGATATCTCTAAAGATTTTCTTCAAGGAGAAGTTCTTTTTAAATTTGAAGAGAAAATCTTATTAATGTTTACAAAGGGAAATCTTGCAAAAAACAAACCGATTTCTTAGGGTTCCTAACAAGAAGATTTGACTTATTAACTGATTTCCGCATAATTGTATGTATTAATAAGATGATCTTAGGGTTCCTAACAAGAAGATTTGACTTATTAATGTTTTCAAAGAGAAATCTTGCAGAAAACGAATTGATTTCTTAGGGTTCCTAATAAGAAGATTTGACTTATTAATGTTTTCAAAGAGAAATCTTGCAGAAAACGAATTGATTTCTTAGGGTTCCTAACAAGAAGATTTGACTTATTAATGTTTTCAAAGAGAAATCTTGCAGAAAACGAATTGATTTCTTAGGGATCCTAACAAGAAGATTCGACTTATTAATGTTCTTTTTAATATTTCAAATAAAAAAATAAAAATTATATTTCAGAGTTCTTATATTGTCTTCGAGAACTTCAGATTATCTGTTACGATTCAGTTTTAGATTTCTCTTGTATTGCCTTTGCCTTCTTATGTTGCCTTTTTATATTTCCTTCAAGCCATTTCACCGCACTCTTCCTTACATTGCCTTCCACACTTGCCATATTGCCTCCACCGCGAATCGAACTAACCACATATTGAATGCTGAACACAGGTGCTTACCATCGAGCCATCGGGTACTTCTGCTTCCCAGAGTATAATTGTTCTACATGATGTCTGCTGATGATGATGCAAGATTTCCCTTTGAAAACATTAATAAGTCAAATCTTCTTGTTAGGAACCCTAAGATCATCTTATTAACACATAAAATTATGCGAAAATCAGTTAATAAGTCATATCTTCTTGTTAGGAACCCAAAGATGATCTTATTAATAGGAACCCTAAGAAATCATTTCGTTTTCTGCAAGATTTGCCTTTGAAAACATTAATAAGTCAAATCTTCTTGTCAGGAACCCTAAGATCATCTTATTAACACATGGAATTATGCGGAAGTAAGTTAATAAGTCATATCTTCTTGTTAGGAACCCTAAGATCATCTTATTAATAGGAACCCTAAGAAATCATTTCGTTTTCTGAAAGATTTCCCTTTGAAAACATTAATAAGTCAAATCTTCTTGTTAGGAACCCTAAGATCATCTTATTAACTCATACAATTATGCGGAAAGCAGTCAATAAGTCATATCTTCTTGTTAGGAACCCTAAGATCATCTTATTAATAGGAACCCTAAGAAATCATTTCGTTTTCTGCAAGATTTCCCTTTGAAAACATTAATAAGTCAAATCTTCTTGTTAGGAACCCTAAAATCATGTTATTAAAATAAGAAGTTTTTTCTCTTTCATCTTTTTTTTCATATTTTTAAGGAAGTCTTGAAAATATTTTCTTATTAATAACACATATAAAAAGAAATCGAAAAGAAATAAGAAGAAATTGCACTTAATAATATCAACAAGAATTTCCTCATTAAACCAAATAGATTTGCGTATAGTTTTTTTTCGTTTCCGTCGTTTCGACTACCCCTCAGCCCAAAACCCGCTCATGAAGATAATCTTATTAATTTCATTATACGGCTGATAGATTAGCGCAAATTCCGATTTAAATGCGCTTTTGGGAGTTAACTTGAGCATAATCTTCATTATAAACTCCCAAAAATTAAGAAGATTTGAGCAGTTTTAAAAAATTTGCTCTGGCAACACTCTGTACATAAATATAAAACAACAGCAAGAAACACTAGGAAATTAAGATTAGCTGACAGATAGGCGTCGCGCTGGTTTCTAAGATCCGACTTTCGACAGCTAGATGTCGCCGAGGTAGGTAAGAATATAGTGCAATAACAACCAAAGTAGTAATTCTCAATGGTGTTAATCTTCAATTATGTGTGTATCAGGGTAAAATTTGGATCTGATTAAAGAAGATTTATTGGAGATAATCTCCGTGTGTGTGTCCATAGCATTAGGCATTTTTGGCTCTGTGAAGATTTAAATTACTTGTTTAAATTCGCTTTATACATAGCTTCAGCTAAATCTGCAAAGTTATATTTTATATAATAAGTTGCAAACTTAAATTGGGATTTTTGAATAATTCTTGCATATCTTTCACAGATTGTGAATCGTCTGCATCCAACATACTAGCGATCCGTTCTATTTTTTTATAGCTTTCTGCATAATAAACACTGGCCTGTATCCAAGTTCCCCACCGCGTAATGACTAGTTGTAGCGGCATTTAAAAATGCCAACCGTGAGGGTGCTTTCAGAAGTGATTTTTTTCCGCTTGCTACTAGTCGTCAACATTTTTAGCTTTCAACAAGTGTTGGGCGGCGCAAAAGTTAAAGGCGAATTAAATTTTTATCGCAGTTGGAATTAAATTTAAAATTATAAAATATCTTTCAAATTTAAATATATCAATTTATCACGAAATATGCAAAAATATGAATTTATTATGAAATATTCAAAAATATGCATTTATTACGAAATATGCGCTAACAAATGTAGCTTAAACTGTTTCTTTGTATGTACATAAATCGCATTCGCATTCAATGTATTACATCACAGCTTCTAACACAAAAAATATGCATTTGCATAGTTCTGATTGACCTGATAATGACTAATAATAATAATAGCCAAATCCAGCAAAATTATAAAATGATCATTATTACTGTAAAGACGCCAAATATTCGCCAAGTAAAAGCAGGATTTTATGAATACAATGGCCCGTCAAAACTAAATATGATTTTAAGTTACTTAAAGCATTTTTGACAGATCGACCCTGTACAGTTGTGTCAAAAAGCTTTTACTAACTTAATATCATGTTTAAATTGGACTATGACTACAAGCCTATGAAAATATATATTTAGAAACCCCACCCCCCGAAATAATTTCCTGAATCCGCCCCTGCTTGGAGTTGTTGGTCTTGGGTGTTGGAGTGCCAGCTCGTTGAAGCGAGCCTCGACATCTGACGCGCTACCTTTCGATTGGATGGAGCTCGCCAAGCGCTTCCGTAAATCATCCACCGTCCCGCTGCTCTCCCGCTCGAACTCTCCTGCACATTTCACCAGCTCTTCCCGGTTGAGATAATATACCCACGTAACTCTCGCCATGGTGCCTCTTGTTGGTTTCTTGTTCTTGGTAATTTACGTAACTCAAGTTGCTTCAGCGTAATCTCCGATATGTTCCTCCTCTGTGATTATCCTTGTATCCGCTTGTGATTATCCTTATATCCACTTGTGATTATCGTCTTGTTCTTCCTATTTACCATATACTCTTGCTTTTAGAGTCCCTGCTAGGGCGCCATTTGTGACGGACTTCTCCTTTTTAAGCAGGAGGTTAGCTCAGTCCGTTCAGGGTCCGGTGGACGCAAAATTTGAAAACTGTTTTTTTTTGTTAATTTGTGGTTTTTATTTTATTTTTTAAGCAAGGAAAATTGCAAAAAAAAAAATCAGAGTTCTGTCAATTATACTTATACTTGCCAGCATCTAATTACAGCTATGCTTTGAATGAGACAATTGGGGATATTTTCTGGGCAATCTTTAACTGTATGAAAAATATATTTTCTGCTTAGAAAATATACTTTTCCAATATTTAACTCCCTAAAAATTTGTTACCGTCGGTTTCGGCGTAGAAGGTCCTCTCAAAGGACAGGACATGGGCCTAAAGATCCGCTGGGTACGCTTGCGTGAGCGCGGCTGAGCTCGCCGGACTGGGGTGGGTCATGTGTATCATACCGATGTTGTACTACCGCGGGACAACCAAGAAAAAACTCGTGCCGCACAGGTGGCGTGTGCCTATACCCCCAATTCTGAAGTCCATGCGCGATCACTGTCTGTGTGGTATGTCTCCATAAAACCGAGCCTGGCCTTTCCGCTGCGTTTATCCCACCCTGCCATGGTCGACGCGGCCACGTTTAGTCGACCCCTATGCCTAGTCCGTAGTCCTTAAGTCCGTCTGTCTAGCTTAGCCAATATCCCCCGCCCATTCATTACGCACAGCTTTACTTTTTTAGCAGTTCATATTTTACTCAAGATCGCTTACTCACAAATGTATATTACAGCGTTTATTCCTCACGCCTTAAACTTAAACGGCCCACATGGGCTTACTTAACTTCATATTTGGACTTGACTTGAACCGCGCCATCGAAGTTACACTTCTAAGCGAGAGTCTGTTTAACCTAGCTTTCTTAGTTTAATATTAATATGTATAAATTAGATGATTGAACATTACAGGACAATTGCCTGGTTCACATTGAAAAGTGTATGATCAAAATAAACGCAAAAGATACAAGTGTGGTATCTTTATATGATGTGTCTTTGTATATACTCGCGCTGAATGTTTATAAGTCGGTATGGCCAATATTGCACATCAATATTGCAACACACTAAATGTTTGTAAATCGCTCTAGTTAATGTTGTGCATCAATGTTGCTCAACGTCGTATAATTGCTCCTGGCTTACAACCTAGATTGTTGCTAAACAGGTTCATTTGTTGCAGGTATGTGCGCAAAATGTTGGAGAACAGAAGAACAAGCTCACTTATATGGTAAGCCATGTGCGATTATCTTAACTATTAAAATAATTACAGCCATTTAAAAATGACTCAGTTTTGTACTATTGCACACACATACACAGTAACATGTATAAAATCTAGTAAACTTTGAATGGCTGTAATTATTTTAATAGTTAAGATAATCGCACATGGCTTACCATTTTGGAAGCTTCAACTTTAAGAGTGTGTAAAAATATTTTGAAAAAAGTTTCAAAAATTAAAAAAAATTCACTTTGAAAAAAATCCATTTTCCCCATACAAAATGTATGGGAAAAGGCGAAATAGCCACCCCTAAGGGTTAAGTTAGAGCGCTAATTTTTGCAAGGCTTATTTTCTCATCAATACCTAAAGTTTCTGGGGGTTAGACCGAAAAAAAAAACAATTTTTTTTAATTTGAATCACCCTAATGTACATATTGGAATGCCAAAATATTGCATTTATATTCTAATTACTACTAAATATACGTGGATTCATGTATGTCTACTTGTGTGTAAATAAATTATATGAAAATTTGTGTATATGCAGCCGTGAGCATCGGTAGCAATATATGCATGTTGCAATACGGCTGTTTTTGGATGCTCCGTTTTTCGCACTCGTCTTTGATGATTGCGTCAGAGCATTGGGTATATTACTGAGCAAAGGTACTTTCCACTCCAACGTACATGACTGGCTGAGCATCCAACAACCTGCGATTCCCTTTAACGACTATTATGCTTATATTTGCTGAGGTTATCCATACACCTCGTATGTTTTGTACTCGACTGAGTGGTGAACAATGGCTGAGACTTAACTATTCAAAACAGTCTTCTTTTCTCATCTATCCTACCAGGGCGCCTTGGTTAATGAGCTAGAGACAGCGCCTATCGCGCTAAATTTTAAAATACGTTCAAATAGAATTTCACCACCCTTTCGTTGCCTAACCCTACTATTCTATTTCCTCTTTTTCTCGCCTTTCTTTCTTTTTGTATACCAACTACTCAATATAAAAGTAAATATAAATATAACTATGAACGTGAGCGCGCACTCTGGCGCCCGCTTGTCTTGCCGTGTACACTCAAATGCGCCTGTCACTCTGCTCAGAATTTAAGACTTCTGATTTACTCCACTCGAACTGCTGTTGCCGGTATTGACTGAAACTCACCCCCAACCGCAAACACGTAGGTATGAATATATGCATATGCTTACTATGATAATCGCGGGCAGCGCTTAAAGCGTTTTTGCAATTGTTAATTCGAACATATCAATTTTATGCAGAGCCGTCTGCTCGTACGCACAAGTAGAGGAAAATGAAATCTACACCATAACCTGACCGCTCGCTGGAACAATGAGCGTGGCCAGTACTTCTACTGTCTGTCCGCACATTTCTACAATGTACTTGAATAACTTTCAACGGTCTTACGTGTTTTGCTGCCGTGAAAACAACATCGCTTGCTTCGCCGTATGCATGACAATTTTTTACCGCTGCTGTTTGTTTTTGGTTGCCTCTCTTTACAGGTGCTTGTGCGAGTTCTGCCTCGCTGGATGGTGAACTCGCGATTCGTTGTAGCCGCGTGTACCATGCTCTCTCCGCAGTTCTGTGTGGCCTGTTCAGTGCCTCCGTCGTATTATGAGTGGCATATGCCTATGTACCTGCTCTCGCTTAGAGGAGCTCCCGCGTGGTTTGTTTGGCACCTAGACACATTGCAAGTTCTTAATCATGAGCTATTCCCATCTTCTGCAATGAATGCTTACCTCTGTTGATGTAAAACTTCCGTATACGATGCGTTTTATTTGTGAATTGGATGGATTCCTGTGAATTGATTCGGCTCCGACTTATGTGGAAATTTGGTACTGCAATTTTACTTGCTCGACGTTCGTGATCAAAAAGGCGGAAATGCGCGATACCCGAAATTAGCTGCGCCAGCCATTTGCTAGTAGGAAGCGTCCCGAAAGTTTTTCTTGATTTGCTGTCAAATCAAGGTTGCATTTTGATGGGTCGTACCTTTTTTTAAAGGCCCGTTCACACCTTTTCGTAACAGAGCGAGTTAATCGAAGGCCCGATGGGTCTTCAATGAGCTCGAAAAACGAAAGGAAATTATTGTTTGTAAGCCTAAGTGGGGCTCCAACCCACGTCCCTGAGCTAAACCTTTATTTCTTTTGCGTGGAAGATTCCCTTTATTCTACCCCTCATATCTGATAGTTCGTACCAGCACTGACCGACGCGTCGAGTTACTACTGCCTTGGTGTATTTTGGCGCCAACTTGGCGTTGAATCTCTTTTGGCCCCACGCCCTTTGGTCGTCGTCCTCAATGTAAGATGTTATTATTGCTAGAAATGACCTATTCATTCTTTCGGAAACATTCGCCTGCTGCGAGTACACCGCAGTTTTTACATGCCTGACTCCATACGCTCGGAGGAACTCCTAAAAGGTTTCGGAAATAAATTGCCGTCCATTGTCAGAGTGCACGACCTCCGGTACTCCGAAAACATGAAAGACTTCGTTTTCAAGGTATCGTATGACTCCCTTGGCCGTGGCGCTCCTCATGGGCTTCAACAATGGAAACTTCGAGAAATGATTGAGGACCACAAAAATGTAACAGTTGCCATCTCTCGATCGTGGATAAGGTCCACAAAAATCGATATACAACCGCTGAAGCACCCTATCGGTCTGTGTTCGCGCTCCCATGGGTGGTCGACTCATATGTCGCATCTGCCCACAAATGCTTTTACTTCCCGAACCATCCCCGGCCAGTAATACTTCGATTGTAAGCGATGAACGGTCTTGGAGATGCCTCCGTGACCAGCCCCAGCACCGCTGTGCATTCGTCGTATCAGCATCTTTCGCAGCCCCTCTGGCAGCCAGATCTTCCATACATTATCTTCTACCTCCTCATCTCTCCTGAATCTTGTTCACTTGAACACTTTATTATTATTATTAGTTGAAATTGGTGATTTTTTTGGTAGCCGATGTTCGGTCAAAACCCTGAATAGCCTCAGTCACAATAATTTAAATTCCATTTGCATAATCCGATATTTTCTGCAAGACAAAAATCTAGACTGTACTTCTTTTAAATATACGGAAGGTCATTTAAAAAACCGAGTTCTAAATATGTTTAATAACACAGTGCAACAGCCATTTTACACTTTAGAAGCGACCTAGTAGAGATTGTTCATCAACTCCAGAAAATTTATTTTAACTAATTTCCCAAGATTTAAATTTTCAATTTCAATTCACAACCATTCAAAGTATTTGTATGCTTTCGCACTTTATTATACTAAAATTAAAGCGGCTACGAAACTGCATACTCGAAAAAATTCAACATGTTCTTTTGGCCGAGCAATCAACGTTCGAAATTTTATTGCAACAATTTTTGGAGCCAAATGGGTCTAAGTGTGCATGGATCCCGAAAAAAACTGCCAAAAATCAGCGAGACTTCCTACGAACTAAAGTTTAGCACTTTATTATACTTAAATTAAACGGGCTACAAAACTGCATACTCGAAAAATTTCGACATGATCTTTTGGACGAGCAATAAACGTTCGAAATTTTATTGCAACAATTTTTGGAGCCAAAAGGGTCTAAGTGCGCATGGAGCAAGCTCGTAGGAACTTAAGTTAAGCACTTTTTTATACTAAAATTAAACGGGCTACAAGCATACTCGAAAAAATTCTACATGTTCTTTTGGCCGAGCAATCAATGTTCGAAATTTTATTGCAACAATTTTTGGGGCCAAAAGGGTCTAAGTGTGCTTGGATACAGAAAAAAACTGCCAAAAAATAGCGAGACTTCCTACGAACTTAAGTTTAGCACTTTATTATACTAAAATTAAACGGGCTACAAAACTGCATACTTGAAATAAAGCTGCATGTTCTTTTGGCCGAGCAATTGAATTTTATTGCTTGGAGGAGCGCACTTAGATCCTTTTGGCTCCAATCATTAATGCAATAAAATGTAGTACGTTTTTGGCCTGGCAAATATATGGCACTAAAATGTCAAAATGGCTTGGATCGCATTGTCAACAAGTATACACTATATTTGACTATACAAATATGGGTATAACTCAATTAAAAAAAAAATGTCACTTAGATCCTTTTGGTTCTGAGCCCTTCATATATAATATTTTCCTACATTTGGGCTAGTTAAAAGAAATTCCCTACATTTGTATATTTGTAATTTAAGTCTTTGAATTTACAAAATTCTTACAGACTATAAGTAATATTATTAAGAAAAATAAGATCTTAAATGACTAATTAAATTTGCATGTCCTGATGTGTGATCAACACCCGTAGAACTGAAAAACAAATTGAATTCAGAACAGGCCCTCACGATGGGGACATTTGCGGCATAAAAAGTTCTAGAAAAACCAATCCTGAAAATTTCAATCTGTCGGAAATTCCTGCATGGGACATTGAAGTGAATTTTGATTAGAAGTGCTGGACAATCAACAATCCCGGAGATTATACCAATTATAAAACAACACGACAAAATGGATCTTCTACCTTCAAGTGTATGGAGTTCGATCAATAAGTATCTCGCTTCATATGATGGTAAGGGGTCCGTAAAATTCAGCGATCGGAGAGCAAATCGTAAAAAAACTTTTTGCACTCTTTCTATACGTTTTGAGGGTCCAACTTGATAGGGTCTCCAAATGACGGCAGCATATTCTAGCCTCGATCTGACAAAAGCACAGTAAAGAGCCTTCAGAGTGTGAGGGTTTGTGAATGCAGAACAGTTTATACGAATAAATGCAGACATAGCATAAGATCGAGCTATTACATGGTTGACATGGGTGGAAAAGCTGAATTTAGAGTCGAAAAAAACAACTAAGTCTTTAATTTCATCTACCGATTCAAGGGCATGGCCTGCAATATTATATGAGGTACGAACTTTATTAGCAGATTTTGAGAACATAATGTGGAAACATTTTTTCAAGTTTAGAGTTAAACGATTTAAGAGACACCAGTTTTGTTAATTAAGAAGGTCTAATTGTAGCCTTTCAGAATCACTAGGGCTTGTTATGACAGCAAAAATTTTTAAATCATCAGCGTATAATAAGAACTCCGCGAAAGAAAAGCAAGAACCAATATCATTAATAAATAAAATGAAGAATAGGGGCCCCAAAATGCTTCCTTACGGGACTCCTGAAGAAGCAATAAATGGCCGGGATGTGGCATTGTTTACATTGACTACACAACGTCTATTAGACAGGTAAGATTCAATCCACAGCAAAAATGTGGAATGAAAGCTCAGCGCCGCCAGCTTTGCCAGGAGTATCCGGTGAGAAACCTTGTCGAAAGCCTTTGAGAAGTCGGTGTAAATCGTGTCAACTTGCAATCTATTAAGAAACGCAGAGATGCAGTATTCACTGAAAATTGACAAGTTCGTAACGGTGGAGCGATTTGGGACACAACCATGCTGATTTTCCGAGATTAGGCCTTTTACCGCAAAATATATTTTATCGTTTACTATTATTTCGAAAAGCTTAGAAACAGAAGAGAGCTTTGGGATCGGCCTATAATTGCGAACATCATTTTTATTACCACTCTTAAATATTGGCGTTACTGAGGTCATCAATAAACGTTCCGGAGGCCAGAGAGTTATTGAAGATAACTGTAAGAGGCTCAGCTAAACACAAACAGTTTTTTAGCAGTATAGCTGAAAGAGTCCGTCTAAACCTTCTACGAATTTCAGCTTCTGAATACCATTCACAACATCCGTAGCAGATATTCGCAAAGAGCAGAAATTTAGAGCCGAGGCACTAAAAGAAGGAAAACTGGAGGAAGAGTGAGAGTCTGCTTCAAAATTTGAGTAGAAAAAATCAGCAAAAAGGTTCGCCGAATCTGCAGCACTATTCGCAAATGCATCGTTGAAAAAAACATTATTTGGGATAGATGAGCAAACTTTCTTGGCCTCGATGAAACGCCAGAAAGCTTTTGAGTTCGACATTATATTGTTCTCAAAACTCAGAATATAGTTTCTGTATAAGAATTTATTCAGGCAGTTGAATTCCTTCAAATATAATTGAAATTTTGAATAGTACGCAAGTTCCCCCGTCGCGTTGAACTTTTTTAGAAACTTGTTTTTCAGATTCCTTAAATGTTTGAGCCTCTTGGTATGCCAGGGCGTCCTATATTTTCTTTTTTTAAAAATCGGAACATGCTGCAAACACAAGTTATAAATTATATTTTTAAAATAATGAAAGCATGAAGTAACATCATTATCACGGAAGGCATCAAACCAATCAATGCTAGCCAAGGCGTCATTAAAAATAGAGAAATTGCAAGCAGTGTAGTTGAATTCCATTACAGGGATATCAGAAATTTCTGCAAATTCATAAAACTCTACTTTGAGAGAAATAGGAACGTTATGCATAAAAGCCTGAGAGATTGGTGTAATGCATTCAGATAATGTAGAGTTAACATTGTTTGATATAAACACTGAGTCTAAGATTCTATTGAGCCTATTACGTAGACCATTGATTTGAACTAAATCAACGCTTGAAAAAGTGTCAATAGTATAAATCTCGGCTGAAGAGTTGACATTAGAGGCCATAAAAACAGCCGTGTTTTCAATACGAGACCAATTTAAGTTACATAAATTGAAATCCCCAAGGACACAAAGATGATTGTCACCCACAACATTCGAAGAAAGAGAAAGAACATTATCCGCATGTGCAATATATATACTATCTGCACTATTTGGGGGTATATACGAGGCGCACAGATACAAAATTCCAGAAGAGCCATGAACACGGACACAGAGCTGATCAATAAGTGTATCCGAGTTAGCAAGTGTTACCAATGCCGCTTGCCACTTTCTACGAACAGCAATGAGAACACCCCCTCCTCTGGAGCAACCCGTTTTAACACTATCCCGGTCCTTGCGGAAAACGTCATACTGATTTGGATAAAAAATTTCACTACTAAAGAAATTATCGTTCAGCCAAGATTCCACCAAAACGAAAATATCATAGTCTAAAACAGAGCTGAACGTAAATACTGCGGAACATTTAGTCCGAAGACCAGATACATTTTGAAAATAAATGTTTAAGAACTTAAAATTTAAATTATTATTAAAATTAGGTACAACAGCAGCTTCAAGAGGCAACTCGGTTTGCACGAAAGGAACGAAAGGGTTTCACTGTGACGTTCGCCGGCCAGATTTCAGATTTTAAAACCGTGTCCGATATCTCTTCGAGCACGCCAAGCTTAAAATTTACCCATTTTAACATGTGTGGCTCCACACCCTTTTTTATTAATTTAAAGCAGACCAGGTCTTTTTTGTTAACGGAAGCATGATCGGCAAGGTAATCCAAAATATTTTCTTCAGTAACCGTATTCATAAAAGACGAAATGTGCAACCATATCATGCGTCTAACATCTTCACGTCGCACAACCGCCAAATTTGCATTCGAACTTGAGCCAACAACCATATTGGGCGATTTCTTTCGTTTAGTGACATTCACCGCAACAGTATCAGTAATTAAATTCTGTGAATTTTTATTATCATTGCTGTTCTTCTTCTTGCGATTTATAACCGTTTTCCAATCGGAGTCATCAGCATCGATATCAGTAACATCATTATATACAGAGATTAAATCAGTAACATATTCATTTGCTTTATCAGGCACCATGTTAGCATTAGTTATGGAACTGGTCTCAACAGGGCTATTGTCTTCAGTGTTATTTGTACTGTCAGATAGCGAAGCACTCAAAAACAAATTAGAAGTGCTAGCATTGCTATTGCTATTGTTAGTACCAACAACATTTGCACAAACATCTTTGGTTAACATACCATCAGCAGCATTGTCCAAAACATCAAACGATTGAAACCGAGAATCAGGCAGCGGCAGTTTTAATTTAATAAAATCAAGATCAGCTTTCAAGTCTTCAATGCCACTAGCAACAACAATGTGATTTTCACAAAACAAGAACGCAGAAATTTATTTTCATCAACAATCGCACTTAATTTTAAAACCAGTTCTTGCCTACCGCACACACAAAGATCGTTGTTATTGTTATTAGCATGACACTCTAAGCTGGAGTTGTTATCAACAACAATATCGACAAGTTGATTTCCCGAATTTGTGTTAGGCGCGGGGGGTGGAGAACGAAAAGAACTTCGACGCGCTCTCTCATATGCTTTGCAGTAAAATGAAATGTTAGATTTCGTATAATGCTCCACATCAGCTGGAAGAATTTGAACACATGGAAGATGGAAAAGTTCACTGCAGCTAGCACACTGTATTGACTGCTGAGCCCGGTCAATTCTATGGCCACAGCAACACGGAATTATAGATATGTATGAAAATATGTAAGCAAAAATGCCCAAGTAAAAGAAAAATTATGATTTGCGAGCACTAAAAAAGCACGTCTAAACAGCACGACGGTTGGGAAATAATTTAAGCAAGTATTGCCACCCTGCGGGTTGGGGTTCTAGAATATGCCAGTCTTACTGGGATATCGGGGGCTATGTCCCAGCTGACCTTCTTCCCTTTACACTCGTGAGAATTATATGTACCAATTAAATGAGAAAAACTATACTACAGATGATGCGTCTTAGAAAACTCCTGGCTAAGGGTATCAATACGAAACCGCCTTAGCAATTGCCAAACGGCCCCAAGGGCCGGCACAAAGGAAGGCGACCAATAAAAGGGGGCGATCCAATGGTACGACTCACCAAATTTCCAAAAGAGGACAAGACAGATGCCTCCTACTGATGGAGAGACAGCCAGTGTCTTTTAGAGATACCCTGACTACTATTAAGCTGGGCATAATCCCACAGGATTATCCTACTACCATCTGGTCTTCTGAACAACTAAAGATCATAAGGAGGGCCATTTTGAATGAAGTGTTTAAACTTCAAGTTGGCACTATTGGTACCCGCTTCACGGGCTGCGCGATTCGCCAAGGATGGCTTTCAATTCTCTGCGATGATTCTAATACTGCAGAGTAGTTAAAGGACATCATCCCAAAACTAACTCCCTGGGAGGGGGCGAAACTGAGGGTAGTCTCAGATGCGGAAGTACCCCGTCGAATCATCTTTGTCGGGTATTTTAAAGAGGACGATTGCCCCTCAAACGAGCATATCCTCAGAGTTATTTCTGTTCAAAACCCGACCCTAGACACCAGATACTGGAGAATCCTCAATCGGACAAGTAGGGCCACAGTGGCGGAATTGCAATAGCTGTAGATCCGGTGTCAGCTGAAACAATCCGTCACCATAATAATACAATCAGTTTGGCGTATGCCAAGTGAAACTGCGGCTTAAAACCAAACCGTCATTGCTACAGGTAGCTGACGAAGCCAGCGGCAGTGATGAAAATGTTGCGGTAGAAAAAAAGGCTGTAGAACAAGCAGCTCAAAATCGGCAGAGGTAACGCAAAGCTTGGAGGATGTACAAACTAAGCTTCAGCTGGAATCCACAGCAGAAGCTACGATTATCGATACTCCACCGCCCTCTCAAAGCCGGAAAACAAATCAATTACGTAGTCGTAGTAGACCCGGAGTCGACAAAAAACGGGCCAAAGTCAGGCATCTAATGGGCATGGTTTGCTCAGCGACAACCTAAAGTCATCGGTGGCGGATAGGGACCGCAAACAATCTTTATAATGTCAGCCCTCCCAGCAAACACTCGCAGTTCGAGGCGTCTAAAATGCCTCCAGGTGAATCTTCACCATGCCTAAGCAGCTTTGGATGGTTTTGGCAGAAGATTCAGCAGAGAAGGTCTGGGAATGGCCTTCATTCAACAACCATGGATTTTACTTGGTTCTGTAAAAGGTTTAAGCAGTACTGAAGGTAAATTAATCTATGCCACCGGTTTGCCGTCCCAGGGCGGCGGTGCTTCTAAACAACAAACTGGAGTTTGTTCCGTTCGCTCCTACAGTTCATGACGGCTGATTTGGTTTCAGTTTGGGCAAAAATTCCAACACCAAGATTCGATAAAGAGGCCATTTTGGCATCAGCTTATTTTCCAGGTGAGGAGGAAACAGCCCCAACTGCTGTATCCAAATCTCTCATTGAGTATTGCCAACAGAAGGGTATCACATGGGTTCTCTGCTGTCACGAAAACTCCCACCATGGGTGACTTTTCTGACCATGAGTCCGTTTTCAGAAATCCGAGGAAAATGAAATGGGAACTATTTCGCTTTACCATGGAAGAACGCGGCAATTGCTTGCACCAACCAATAACTACAGGGCGGGAGCTCGAGCGAGAGGCTGAACAGCTTCACTCAGATATCTCAACAGCTTTCTACGAGAGTTGTCCCTAAGCAAAACAACGTATACAACGTGATGTTCCTTGGCGGAACAAAAAGCTTGCACAATTAAGATGTCAATCCAGATGCAGCTAAAGACACTGGAGACTGGGTCTCCTATAGAAATGCTCTAACTTCTTATAATAGAGAACTTAGAAAATCTAAGAGGGCAACCTGGAAAGAACACTGCGAAAATATTAAAGATCTCCCTACGGCAGTGCGGCTCCAAAAAGTCCTTGCGAGAGGCCATAGCAACGTCATTGGTACTCTGAAGAACTCAGATGGGAGCTACACGAAGCAGCCGGTGGTGGAGAAAAGAGCCTGGCGACAAAGCTAACCAATGTTAAGAAGGTTCAATGGGCTTTCAAATCTCCAGGACCGGGAGGGGTCTATCCTTGTCTGTTGCAGCAAGGAATCAACTACGACGTATCATGTCATTGAGTAAGCCATGATTAGCAGGGACGTAAGCCTAATGATCACTCGCTGGATCCCGGCCATGCTAAAGCAAAGAAAAATCAGCTTTGAGCTAGGAGGGAGTGCTGGCTCAATCGTGGCCACCAGAGGATGCCCTCAGGGAGGTGTACTTTCTCCTCTACTGTGGAGCCTAGTCATAGACGAACTTCTTCGTCTTTTGAAGGACAATGGCTTTGACGTACAGGGATATGCGTGTAATGGTTTATACACTTAGTTTGTTAAATACTTTGTTAATTTTTTAAAAGGAGATCAAATAGGTTTTCAATTGTATTCATAAAGTTTAATTTTGAAACTTCATTCTTAAAAAAATTTGTTAACATTTTCAATTTTTAAAATAAAATATTTCTTAATATTTGAAATTAAATATTAAATAAATGTAGATTTACATCGACATTAATGGTGACCCCAACTGAAAAAAGAACATAATAAATTCATCATAAATAATCATTTAATGCTCCTGTTGCAAGTTCGTGTGGTACATTAACAACAACAAGCGCCATAAGCCGTGCTGCAACAACAATTAACGCCCACCACATTAACAACAGCGCAACTACATATATTAAAAGTGCTAACAACAAAACGCCTTGAACGCGCTAAAACAAACAACAACAAAAAATAACTAAACGCCACCTGCAACCAGCTTGGTACAACAACAACCAGCTGAAACAACAACTCGCAGCAGCTACAGATAGCACCAACAACAACAATGACAAGGTGCCAACAACAACAAGAAGCATCCTAAATTACGCTGCAATAGTGCTTATAACAACAACAGCGTCATACAACAACAAGAGTTGGCAACAATAACAACTACAACTGACTAGTAACAACAACAACAAGCAACTGATAGCAACAACCGTGGCCACATAACAGCAACGCAAACTTCCGAGCAGCAACGCTAGCAACGACAACACCACGCCAACAATCACGCCAACGACAACATAAATACTATCTAACGTTTACAATTTTGATCGACAATCATTTACATTTTTTTTGGAAACTTCTTTCGTCGTAAGTCCATCAACATACATATCGTTACCTTAATTCACAAAAGCCCTAATTGACACATTTTTCGAAAATGACTTTTTCACATATTTAAGTATGATAGAGTAAAAAAAATACACTCACTACAAATTTTAAAGAGTTACTAGCAGTAATAACGGAGATATTCCAAATTTACAAAGCTATATTTACTTGCGTTCAATGTAAACAAATTTTTGTTTTTTGCTTCTCCTGTAAAATTTGTTTAATGTCAGTTAGGGCCTTTGTGAATTAAGGTAACAATATGTATATTTATGACATTTTATTAAATGAGCGATTAATAAGTTTAATTTTTTATTCTTTATTTAAAACTATTAGATATTTTAAAAAATATTTGTGATTGGTCTCCTTTTGTTTCTTTATGTCAATTTTACGAAGTCCAATTATCACTAGAAATAGGAGTTTAATTAATTTGCATCAAGTTATTACTCAACAACAAAATCAATCACAAAACATGCCTGTAGAACAAAATCAGCAACCAGTTATATCTTCACAACAAAATCAACCTTTAGAACAAAATCAAAATTTTTTACCCCCTCCTCAAATTCAATATTCAAATTTGAAATTACCTCCTTTTTATAACAAATATCCACACCAATGGTTTATTCTAGCAGAAACTCAATTTCGTATTAAAAATATTAATAGTGAAATTTCCAAGTATGAATTTCTTATAGTATCGCTATCACAGGAAATGACTGCAACTGTTTTTGATATTATACAGAATATTAATGATAATTGGAATGATTCCGCTTCAACATCATACTCTACACTGAAAGAAGCTCTTTTAGAAAGAAATTCTCTTAGTGAGTCCCAACGTTTAGAATCCCTTTTGGTAGATTTAGACATAGGTGATAGAAAACCATCGGAATTTTTTCGCACACTTAAACAAACAGCGGGACAATCAGATTCGATTTCAGATAAACTTATTATACAACTTTGGATGCGTAAACTTCCAACACAAATACAATTTTCACTGAAGACATTACCAAACCCAGACATAAAGTCATTATTAAACATGGCTGATTCTATTTATGAAATTATTGTATCTAGTAAACAGGGTCATGTGCAAGCAATATCCTCAACAACAACTGAACAAAAAGACCACATTAGTCGTTTAGAACATCAAATTCAAATATTAACTGATGCTGTACAAAAACTCAATGTTCAGAAAAATGTGTTATTTCGTTCAAAATCTAGGTCTCGATCGAAATCGAGAACAAAACAATCATCATCAGGTTTGTGTTGGTATCATGAGAAATGTATACAACCTTGTAATTACTCAAAAAAACTAGTAGACACTACTGTCAATGCGACGAACAGTAGAATTTTTCCTTCTAGTCGCTTATTTGTTTTTGATCCAAATACTAAGTTAACATTTTTAGTTGATTCTGGTGCAGACATTAGCGCGATTCCAAAATCTTTTTGTTCTAAACTTTTCAAAATACCAACCCAAGTTCTTTCCGCAGCAAATGATACAAATATCGATGTTTTTGGATCCAAACTCTTTACTTTAACTTTAAATTTACGTCGTAATTTTCCACATTTATTTTACATTGCTGAAATCACAGAGCCAATCATTGGAGCTGATTTCTTAAGTAAATATGGTCTTATAATAGACATTAAATCCCAAAAACTTATTGATCCAAAAACTAACATTAAAGTTTCAGGAGTCCTTTCAAAAATACAGTTTGCTACACCAAAATTTTTTAACGTTGTTTCTAACTGGGGTGATATTTGAAAGATTTTCCAGCTCTTCTTAATGAAATCGATTTCAATCTCCCTGTTAAACACAATGCTGTTCATCATATCATTACAAAGAGTCATTTACCCATTCACAAAGCTAGACGACTTCATCCTGCAAAACTTAAGATTGCTAAAGAAGAGTTCGATTTTATGTGTCAAAAAGGAATCTGTCGTCCTTCTTCATCACCATGCTCGTCACCTCTACACATGGCTCCTAAAGGTACCGATGACTGGAGACCATGTGGCGATTTTAGGAAACTAAATGCAGTAACAACTCCAGACAGATACCCTATTCCACATATTCAAGACATTTCCAATTTTCTTGAAGGTTGTACAATTTTCTCAAAAATAGATATTTGTCGCGCTTATCATCACATTCCTATAGCAGAAGAGGACATTTATAAAACTGCAATAATAACCCCTTTTGGTTTGTTTGAATTTCCGATTATGCCTTTTGGTCTACGAAATTCGGCACAAACATTCCAACGTTTTATACACCAAGTAGTCAGAGGTTTTGATTTTGTGTATGTTTATCATGATGATATTTTAATCTTCAGCAAATCTCATGAAGAACACAAATCACATCTCCGTAGTCCTTTTGAGCGATTAGTTGAATATGGTCTCAGCGTTAAAGCTTCTAAATGTATTTTTGGAGTTGAAGAACTAATTTTTCTTGGTCATAAAATTTCACTTGATGGTATTACACCCACTAAAGAAAAAGTTCAAGCTATTTCGAAATTTCCAGCTCCCACATCGATCAAGCAGTTACAAAGATTTTTAGGTATGATTAATTTCTATCATCGATTCATTCCAAATCTTGCGAAAATTTTGTCTCCCTTATATTCACATCTTACAAATTTGCAAAAGTTAGGTTCAAAAGGTAAAGAGTTTAAATGATTCGATGAGTGTGAAACTGCATTCAAAACAGCAAAGTTGGCATTATCAAATGCAACCTTATTGACATTTCCAAAAACAGATGCCCCAGTTTCTATAAGCACTGATGCTTCAAACACAGCATTAAGGGGTGTTTTACAGCAATATCTTAATAACCAATGACAGCCTTTGTAATTTTTCAGCAAGAAACTGAATCCAGCTCAAATAAAATATTCCACTTTCGACAAAGAACTTTTAGCTATTTATGAAGCAATTAAACAGTTTCAACATTTTGTGAAATGATTTTTTTGTTCTTACGGATCACAAACCACTTACAACAGCTCTTTTCACGAAAACTGAACGTTCTCCCAGACAAGGTCGCCAATTGGATTTCATTTCACAATTCACTACAGATATTCGGTACATTAAAGACAGTGATAACATTGTTTCAGATACATTATCACGACCCGGCATAGATTCTCTTAAATTGGATATTCCTAATTTTGAAATTTTAGCTCAAGAGCAAGAAATTGATGAACAGCTTAAACATTTAAGAGCCAATCAATCAGAAAATTTATTGTTTCAATTAAGAAAAATTGAATTTTACCCCAATAAATCTCTTTGGTGTGATTTGTCCACTAGCATATGCCGACCTTATGTTCCTTCCACTGTTAGAAAAAAAAATATTTTATTTAATTCATGATATTTCCCATCCCAGTATTAGATCAACTCGAAAAAAAATCACTAATTTATACTTTTGGCCCAAAATTAATAAGGATGTAAATGAATGGTCTAAACAATGTTTACAATGTCAAAAATGTAAAATTGGAAGACATACAAAATCTCAGTTAGAAAAGTTTCCACTTCCTCCAGGTCGTTTGGAGCATATACATTAGGGTGATTTAAATTAAAAAAATTTAGTTATTTTTTCGGTCTTACCCCCTGAAACTTTAGGTATTGACGAGAAAATAAGCCTTGCAAAAAATTAGCGCTCTAACTTAACCCTTAGGGGTGGCTATATTTTTCGCCCTTTCCCATACATTTTGTATGGGGGAAAATGGTATTTTTTTTCAAAGTGAATTTTCTTTCAATTTTTGAAACTTTTTTGAAAATAATTTTACATACTCTTAAAGTTGAAGCTTTGAAGCTTCCAAAATGGTAAGCCATGTGCGAATATCTTAACTATTAAAATAAGGTGGCCAGAAGGTACCCTTTAGAAGACATTGAGGCTAAAACGGTTGCTCGATGTTTAATTAAGGAATATGTTTCCAGATTTGGCGTACCTTCACAAATAACTACAGATCAAGGTTCTCAATTTGAGTCCATTCTTTTTCGCGAACTTTGCAAACTTTTAGGTACTATAAGAACCAGAACATCACCCTACCATCCGCAAGCAAATGGGATGGTAGAGAGCTTTCACAGGACATTAAAAAATTCAATCAAATGTTCTAATAATTCTACTAATTGGACAGAAGAATTACCATTAATTTTGTTAGGCCTTAGAACCACTTTTAAAGAAGAAGTTCGTGCTACACTAGCTGAAATGTTGTATGGAGAAAATATTAAGGTTCCGGGAGCAATTTTTCCCACCTCATATAACAACACCAATTCTGATCCACTAAATTTTGTAAACAAAATTCGAGAAAATTTTGCGAACATTCGTTTAGAAGAAAAACAAACTTTCACAAGAACTTCATATATCCCAAATGATTTAAAGTCTTGTTCACATGTTTTTATTCGAATTGATAGACTTAAGAAAAGTTTGGAACCCCCATACGAAGGTCCATTTCCTGTGATAAGACGTTTTCGAAAAACATTCTTGGTCAGAAAAAACAATAATAATGTAAATATCTCAATAGATAGATTGAAGCCAGCGTATATTTTTTCGGAAAAAAAGGTGTTAGATTTCAATTTATAAATTTTTCACTCAAATTTTGGAGGGGGTAATGTAATGGTTTATACACTTAGTTTGTTAAATACTTTGTTAATTTATTAAAAGGAGATCAAATAGGTTTTGAATTGTATTCATAAATTTTAATTTTGAAACTTCATTCTTAAAAAAATTTGTTAACATTTTCAATTTTTAAAATAAAATATTTCTTAATATTTGAAATTAAATATTAAATAAATGTAGATTTACATCTACATTAATTCGGATGACTTAGTAGGCTTCGTAACAGGAATGCATGAAGAAAAATATCCGATCGCATTCAACAAGTCCTGCGCATCATTGAAAGATGGTGTGCTAACAAAGGGTTATCTGTCAACCCAAATAAAACAGTCTTGACTGCTCAAAGAACAGCGGCAACTAAGTTAAGTAAGCTGCATCGGTTAGTCTCTGTCGGTATAAAAACGGGAGCTGGTATCTATGGTATCTATGGACCATATTACAATAAAGCGGTACCAATGGGTAACTGCTGTAAAAATATTTGAAAAAAAGTTTCAAAAATTAAAAGAAACTTTACTTTGAAAAAAAAAAATGCAATTTTTCCCTATACAAAATGTAAATATAAGGGTTATGATAGAGCGCTAATTTTTTGCAAGGTTTATTTTCTCATCAATACCTAACTTTAGGGGATAAGACCGAGTTGACATTTTTTTTGAATCACCCTAATGTACATGAAATAAAATTTATAAATAATTAGGTTGTAAGCACGGGGAAAGTCTATCCCGGACTCGGCCATATGGGAAATCCCCGTATTGTCGAGATTCTTCACATAACAGAATCCCGGGATTGACACTCCTAACCGACACCGTTCCTCCCCGAACCATTTAGATAACTTGATGAAAGTTATCAAGTCCCTAATATCCAGCTCCGCGACCTGGCGCAGGATATCCAGGAGGGGACCCCACAAGAAGCTCCTTCTCGCGCCACTTAGTGCCGGGAAGTCGCAGATGAGGTGCTTCACCGTTTCTTCCTCCATATCATCTTTGCAACTCCTGCAGCATCGCCGGTAGCGCACACCCAGCCTTGATTGTGCTTTCCGCTTGACGGAGTGTTTTCTCCTCCAGCATTATTTCCCGTTCCGTATCCCGAAGAACCTGCTTGGTTGGGCCCTGCCTAGCAAGTTCGTCTGCCCTACAGTTTCCCTCAATGTTTCTTGTTCACGCGGTTCTTTTGGGCCATCTCTTAAAGAGATCGACGACAGCTGACTGTCGTCTTGGTGCGTGTTTTCCGCCACCCTGGGGATTGTAGCCATCTTTCGTTGGCTTGAAGGAGTGTGTGCTCTTCCAGCATTACTTTGCATGTAGCAGAGGGCGGCCGCCGTGGTGTAGCGGTTAAGTGTTCGGCCTTCTACACCAAGTCGTGGAGGTTCGATGCCCGGCAAAAGTAACATCAAAAATTATTTAGAAAAAGAATTTTTCTAAACGGGGTCGCCCCTCGGCAGTAGTTTGGCAAACTCTCCGGGTGTATTTCTGTCTCATGAAGCTTCTCAGCAAAAATTCATTTGCTTTGCAAGTGCCGTTCGGAGTCGGCAAAAAAACTGTAGGTCCCGCCAACTTGTAGGAAAACTCAAAAAGCAACACACCACAAGTTGGAAAGAGAAGCTCGGCTAAAAATCTCGTTAGAGGTTATGATAACCTGTTGGTATATCGCCGCCATTAGTAGTAGTAGAGGGCATACCTAAGCTCTCTTTATCCCGAAGAATCTGCTTGGTCGTGCCCTGCCTATCAAGTTCGTCTGCCCTACAGTTTCTTTTGGGCCATCTCTTGAACAGATCGACGACAACTGATTGTCGTCTTGGTGCGTGCTTTCTGGCACCCTGGAGGTTGTAGCCATCTTTCCTTAGCTTGGCGGAGTGTGTGCTCCTCTAGCATTAGTTTGCATGTACCAAAGGGCACACCTAAGCGTTCTTTAACCCGAAGAACCTGCTGGGTCGTGCCCTGCCTAGCAAGTTCAGCCCTACAGTGCCCTACAGTTTCCCACAATGTCCTTGTTCACGCGATTTTGTTGGGCCCTCTCTTGAAAAGATCGTCGCTGAAAATAAAGATATCCTGTACGATGATACCTTTAGCTATCCAAACCGTGGCGTCCATGATTTCTGAGACTTCAGCTGGAGGGCGCTGCAATGATCAGAAAGTCTGAAGGAGAGCTCACGGCCTAGGTCCTTTAAATACCATTCCTACAACTCTGCTGTTCGATTTCGAGCCGTCGGTGTATATAAAAAGGCCGTAAATAGTAGTCTTCCGTACTGCTGTGTTTTGTCTTATGTGTACATCGTTTACAATCAAAACTAATGTTTGTATCCATATGGATACAAAGAATGTTAAAAAATTTGGCAAAGTTGTCACAGGTATTAAATTTAAAAAATAATAATGCAACGTGTTAAAATGAAAATTTTTCTTGATATTTTATATGCATTAAGCCAAATATTTGGTCAACTATCTATTATATATAAATGCGCAAACATAACTGGTTCATCCCTTTTTTGCAATAACCACAATTCTAAGGTATATAAAATTTGGTATGTATCGATATGTCTCGCCGAGCAGGGTGGCCGAAAACAAACCAAAAATTAAAAAAAATTAATTATATTATGATTTGAAAATCACACCACTACATGTGATATACACGCATTCGCTTTATAGAGCCGCTGTTATGGGTGTATGTATGTAGGTATGACCACTTGAATTGTTGTGTTTGCATTCATTGCAGTAGGGTGAGTTGTTTTGTTGGCAGCAATAAGATAACATGAGCCAGCGCGTCAACTTTATTGAGCTTAGGTACAAACAGTGTTTACAAAAACAAAATCTGTGCGTGGGGATTCAGAGAAGCAAATTTAAAAAAAAGAAGCACAAATAAGTTAGATCATGCACAAGGCCCTTCGTGGCTAGACTTAGTGAAATAAAATAAAATGGAAAATTGATAAAATTAAAAAAAAAGTAAAATCAGAAATAGAAAAGTGATTGAAAGTAAAAAAAATAAAATTTGTTGGAAATGAAAGGAAAGGGAATAATATAAAATAAATAAAAATGAAACAAAATGAAATAAATAAAATATTAAATTAAGAAAATAATAGGAAAGGAAAGGGATGGATAAAAGGAAAATTAAGGTAAGTTAAGGTAAGGAACGGAAAATATGACAGAAAAATCATGGGGAAAGGCAAGGAATGGAAAAGAAAAAAGGAAGGGAAGAAAGGAAATGTAATGTAGGTAAAGCAGTGGAAAAGAGAAGCAAAAGGAGAAAGACAAAGAAAGGAAAGAAGAAAAAAAGAAGGGAAAGAAAAGGTAGCGAGGAAGAAGGTATGGAAAATAAATGAAAATAAAAAGAAAGAAAAATAAAGGAAAGAAAGGTAATGAAAAGCTAAAAAAAATAAGTTAAGGAAATGAATGAAAGAAAAAGAAGAGCAAAGAAGTTGCGGAAAGGAAGAAAAGAAAATAAGGAAACGGTAGGAAAGGAAAGGTAAGGAAACGAAATGACAGGAAGGGAAATTTAAGAAAAAAAGTGAAAGAAAATAAAGGTAAGAAAAAAATAAAAGAAAAGAAATGAAATGAAAAAAAAAATGAATAAAATGAAAGGAAACTAAAGCAACGGAAACGAAAGAAAAGGAAAGAAAAAGAAAATAAAAGGAAAAAAGGAATGTAATGGAAATGGAAAGAAGGATCAGGTAAGAATATAAAAGAAACGAAAAGAAAGAAAAAGAACAGAGAAGAACAAAAAAGAAAGAAAGAAAGAAGGGAAATAAAATGAAATGAAAGAAGAGAAAAGGAAAGAAAAGGAAGAAGAGAAAAGGAAAGAAAAGGAAAAGAAAGGAGAAGAAAGGAGAAAATAAGGAAAGGAAATAAAAGGGAAGAGAAGGAAAGAAAAGCAAAGAGAATAAATTGAGATGAAAGGAGAGGAAAGGAAAGGAAATAAAAGCAAATTAATGCTGAGGAAAGGAAAGGAAAGAAATACGTATGAAGACGACCTAAGAAGAATAAATAATTATCAACACTGAAACTATATTACTGAATGATGTAAAGAGGGAGGAAAAGGCAAAATGAATAGGAATGTATAGAAACCAAAAATATACAAAATATGGAAAAGAAAGGAAAATTTAAGAAATAGCAAAAAGGTAGGAAAATAAAATAAGGTTTTGTGGTTGAATTTCAACCACTGGGCGAACTCTAGTTATTATTAACGATTAAAAAACAAAACCCATTTTTCACCAAAATAATGCGGTAAAAATAGGACCTTTCTTTTAAGTGCTTGTTTTTACTAACTTGAGCAAAAAAGTTAATTATTTTTATTGAAATTAATGGTTTATAATTTAGAAAATCATAATCCGCTAAAAAAAAATTTTTTTTAGCGTAGATATTGTCAGCCTCCCACAAACTTGGGTGTATCCATATGGATACTACATAGCGAAAGGGTTAATCTAATGAGGGTGGATCTAAGAACCCTCACTGGGTATTTTACGGGACATTGCGGTCTGCGTTATCACCTGAGTAAGCTGAATCTATCAGATACATCGTTGTCGGTTTTGCGAACTAGACGATGAAACGCCGGTTCATATACTCTGCGAATGCATTGCGTTAGCAAGAAAGAGAGTCTGCTACCTAGGTGTGGTCACTCTCAATCCGTTCGTATTTCATATATAAATACAATAGTTTAAGAAGATATGGTTTATCGATAAACCTTACAGCTATAGCATTATTTTGTATGATAGGAAGTTAAAAGACATTTGGTTATAGATTATGCAGATAAAAGGAAAAAAAAATTATAGCGTTTGTGAGTAGGGAATGAGCTTAAAAAAAAAACCATCATAAGTGTTTTTAGATTATAGTTAAATTTAGTTTAGGTATTTGTTTCTTAATTTAGGTGTATAGTTTAAATGTTTAAATGTTAGAGTAAGCTAGTTGTTATAAAGATTACATATAAGAGGATTTGTAAATATATCACAGAGGCGTTTAAATTTTTCACTTATTTTTTCAATACGGTCCGAAACAAGACTGATTTTGTTTTGTGTATGCACCTCTGTGGTCGGAAAATGCCACGGCAGATTAAACATAATTTTTAGTACCTTGTTTTGTTTTATTTGTAGTTTTGCGATGTCCGTTTTTGCACATGTACCCCAGACAGGACATCCATATAAAATGGTGGATTGAAAAATAACTTTAGCAATGATTTTCTTTACTGAGTATGGATTTTCTTTTTATTAGTGGATACAGGAGTTTTAACGCTATATTAAATTTAGTGCTAATATACGGAGTATGATCTCTAAAGAGTAATTTTGGATCGAGTACAATGCCAAGATATTTGATATTGGTCGACCAGTCCACCTCAGAATTGCATACCATGATCTTGGAACTGGGAAAGTAACAAGAACTTCTTTTTCTCGTGAAAAAGAGAGCTTGTGTTTTGTTAGCGTTAACTTTAGCTTTACATTTGAAAAAGTAGTCAGTAATAACATTTATAGCAGACTGCAATATAGTCACAGACATTTGGCCGTATTCATGCGAATGATAAATAGCGACGTCGTCGGCATACATGGTGTAATTACAACTAGGTAGTTTTGGTATATCTGAGCAATAGATAATATAGAGCAAGGGCCCAATAACTGATCCCTGAGGCACCCCAGCTGGAATTAGATTAAGGTCACTAAACTCGTTGCCTGCTTGTACACAGAAATATCGGTTACTTAAAAAAATTTTAATAATTGAGATTAAATATGGCGGGAAACCGTAGCTGATTAATTTGTAAACTAATCCGTTGTGCCATACTGTATCAAATGCCTTTTCTATATCTAATGATAAGAAAGCAGTCGACTTTTGCACATTCAAGTTAAGTCTTATATCTTTCGATAATCTTTTAAGTTGATGGGCCGTGCTGTACAATTTACGAAAACCAAACTGTTCGTTAGGTAATATGTCTTTGGAAGACAGAACATCCCAGATTTTAAATTTCAGGATTTGCTCCAAAATTTTGCTTAGGCTGCTTAGCAGGCTGATAGGTCGGTAGCTTGTGACAAGATTTGTCGGCTTGCCAACTTTGTGAATAGGGATGACGGTTGCTACTTTCCACGTATCAGGAAAGTATTGAGTTTTAAGACACGAATTAATTAAAAATGTAAAATAATCGATTGCAGTTTTTGGAAAGTGCTTAAAAAAAAAAAACTAATGGCGGCGATATACCAACAGGTTATCATAACCTCTAACGAGATTTTTGCCGAGCTTCTCTTTCCAACTTGTGGTGTGTTGCTTTTGACTTTTTCCTACAAGTTGGCGGGACTTACAGTTTTTTGCCGACTCCGAACGGCACTTGCAAAGCAAATGAATTTTTTGCCGAGAAGCTTCTCATGGCAGAAGTACCCCGGAGAGTTTGCCAAACTACTGCCGAGGGGCGACCCCGTTTAGAAAAATTCTTTTTCTAAATAATTTTTTATGTTACTTTTGCCGGGCATCGAACCGCCACGACTTGGTGTAGAAGGCCGAACACTTAACCGCTACACCACGGCGGTCGCGGAAAGTGCTTAACCATTACATTTTTGATGTCATCAATTCCAGATGCTTTTCTTGGACGCAGCAGACTAATTAATTGTGCTACTGTTTCGCAGTCAGTATAACAGGAAGCCGGAGTGTTAACTACAAGACGATCAAAATTAAGTATAGAAGAGTTTACTAGAGCTTCATTGCCTTGCGTGTCTAGGCTTTCGGCAACTTTATGATACTCGCAAAAAGTATTAGAGAACAACTCCGCTTTTTCTTCGTTTGTGTATACGACTTCGTTTCCAGACAATAATTGTGGAATTCCATGGGACTTTTTTCTCAGAATCTTTGTCAGATTCCAGAAGGGCTTGGATCCGTTTTCGAGCTTGCTTAATTTTTCTGACCACAAGTTATTCCTATGAAATTTCATAATTTACTAGATTAGTATATCTTTTCACCGCTTCATAGTCAGTTGGGAGGCGATACCGACCCCAATGTCTGCGGTAGTAGTTTCTGGTTCTTATAAGTTGCAAAATATGTTGAGGTAAGCGATCGTGATGTTTCTTAAATGGCTCTTTGGGCACTGCTAATCTAACAGCGTCTAAAACCTTTTCTGTCAAAAAGGCGACGTTGTTATCAATTTGAGTTTTATTGTTAATATGATCGATGTCCATTGGAGCACTACGCAGCGTTTCATGCAACACCTTTTTGTATAGATTCCAGTTGGCATTTCTAAAGTTAAAATGTAAGGGAGGAGACGAGCTTACACTGACATTTATGCTAAACTTTACAGGAAGATGGTCAGAGCTTAAGCTATTCACTACTGTAGGGGCTGTAACGACTTGAGGTATGTTTGAAACAATAAGATCAAGAGTTGAGGGGTTTGATCTTGAGGAATATATGTGGGGCCCTGTGTGTATAAAATAAACACGCTCATTTCTTGTAAAATGTTTCCCCATTTATTTGCCCTCAAACAGCCCCAGTCACGGTGCCTGCTGTTTAAGTCCCCACACACAATGAATTTTGTGTTTTGGTTAAACAATTTTCTTAAATCGGCTTTAAATTTGCGACCTGGTTCACTTGAATTAGAACCCCCGGAAAATAAACACTAAAAAAACGAAATTTCATACCATTTTCAGCACTAAATTCTATACAAATATTTTCGATCACTGTAGTAGGAATTTCTTGTAACAGATTTATTTATTATGATGACAACACCCCCACCGTCTCTATTGTTACGATCATTACGCAAACAATAATAATGCGAGTGATAGAGTTTGTCATTTTCTTTCAGCCATGTTTCGGACAGTAGGCAAATATGAACTTTTTTTCTCACAAGAAAATCAAAAAATTCGGTGGTTTTATTTCGGATACTTCTACAGTTCCACATTATAACATTGAGAGAGGAAACAACCATCAAAAAGAATTTTTATATAGATACTTATAAGCTAACTGTATAGACTTGCATAATTTTAATTTGGAGAGTACGTCCAAAGTAAGGCTGGTTAACTCTTCTTCAGTAAACAAAGAGCTCGTTGATTGCTTATCAGTTGAAGAGTGACGAGGCCAGACTGGAGTAACAGCGATCCTCTCCTCACTGATTGGATGATTGTTGATGCGTGACTTAAGCACTGAAAATGACTGAGTATTAAAGGTCTGAGTACGATTCGATTTGTATGTGCTCGGATTACGATTGTGTTTGAGATTTGCTGTTTCTCGTATTTTGAGATAAGCATCACGATTTGGGCAAGAAATGTCTGTCGATTTATGACTGCTACTGCAATTTACACAGCGTTCTTTGTTTGGAGTGAGACACTCAGAAGTTTTATACTTTCCAGCGCAGTTTGAACAGTTTGATTCAACATTACAGTTTTTCCCACCGTGTCCAAACATTTGACAGTTTCGGCATTGAACTGGTTTGTTTTTCAGTTTTCTCTGAAAATCCCATTTGACTATTGTACGAAAGAGCGCTTTGACTTTTGTACGAAGCTCACTAATCTTAACGGAACCGTTATCGAAGCTAATAATATAAATAGTATCGGTGTAGTTGTTGTGTATTCTATTTACGACCTTTACTTCTTGACATTTAAAGCCACGTGCAATGAGTTCATACTTGATGTCGTCACGGGATTTAGAGTCGAGCCCGCTGGGAACAACTGTCCACATCAATATCATCGATTTCATCAGTAGTTATGACTAACTGCGCTGTCCCTGGCCATAGCTTTTCGTGTTTTCGCGGTCTTCATCACAATTTGCGCCAACACGTTTTGGAATTTTTGTTTCACTAGATGTAGGTTTTGATTAAATGTTTATCTTAAATTTGTACGCGTTTCCCGCGTGCGATTTATTTATTGATGGTAGCTTATATTAAAGCACTAGTACAATACGTGATACAACGAATTGAGATCAGCGAGCGAACACTACCTTCGTCAACGAAGTCACCAGAGAGACTGATCCGTTCGTAATATGGAATAGAAAACCTGAGGAGGCCTTTGACTTTTCATCATTTTATTTTATATTTTCCTCTGTGGAAAGCCTTTCCACTTAAAGCAAGGTTACAAAACTGTACTGCCGTCCATATCAAAACGGCAGTGAACTCAATTGCCGCCAACAGGAAGAAGGCAGTAAAATCATTCTACTGTCTAGTGATTTTACTGTCTTCTTGCTGAGGACGGCAATTGAGTTTACTGCCATCTTGCTATGGACGACAGTGTAAATGCTTATCAATAATTAATATTTGAGCCTCGGTTCTGGATTACAGAGAAGTACCTAAGGGGTTTCGAGTCGACACTGCTTTTTTGGAATTTAATGCC
This sequence comes from Campiglossa producta, assembly GCA_964058755.1. Lineage (NCBI taxonomy): Eukaryota > Metazoa > Arthropoda > Insecta > Diptera > Tephritidae > Campiglossa > Campiglossa producta. Next base: position 81,400,328 of record CAXKVI010000002.1, read on the forward strand.
AAATCGTTAGTAGTTTTGGCCCTAGATCCACTTAATTTGTTGTCTTTGGCATTTTAGAGAGCTCTCACCCCAAAATTCCCTTTAAATTCTCAAAAGAATTGAGATCTGAGCTCTACGCGAGCCATTCCAGTAAGCGAGTACCCTCACGTAAAGAGCGCAAAATTATCGGCATTTGCTCGAAAGCATAGAGCAACTTGATATTTCGTAAAATATCGAAAATGCCCTAACAACATAGTATGAGAAATAGCCCTATACCATTGTATACTTCATTGCCATTTTTCACCGTTTTTTGTCACTTTGTGTATGCGGTTGACTGCACGGTATACAAAAAAATGGTGAAACATTAAAAAAAAACGTATGGCGGCGATATACCAACAGGTAATCAGATAACCTCTAACGAGATTTTTGTGCCGAGCTTCTCTTCCAATTTGTGGTGTGCTGCTTTTCAATCTTTTCCTACCAATTGGTGGGGCCTACAGTTTTTTGCCGACTCCGAACGGCATCTTCCATGCAAATGAATTTTTGGTGAGAAGTTTTTCAAGGCAGAAATACACTAGGAGAGTTTGCCAAACCACTGCCGAGGGGCGACCCCGTTTAGAAAATGCTTTTTCTAAATAATTTTTCGATGTTGGTTTGACCGGGAGTCGATATCAGGTCACTTGGGGTAGTAGGCTGAGCACACTAACGCTACACCACGGCGGTCGCACACTCAAGCATAAAGAGAAAAAACGGCGAAGTAAAATGATCCCTGTAAACCAGACACCGGCTAGCAATCAAGTTAAATAGTTGGTTTCATTCATTTTTCATACGGTTACCGAAGTAGCTAATTTTTTTCAGGGCGTGTGAAAATTTTAACCATATGTATACTTTGCCTCTCCCTTGCACTTATTGTGCATTTATTATTTTCCATTTTCTATAAAGTATACCTGCGCTCTTCAAAATAAAAAAATTCCTTTCAAATCTGGCAATTGTTTTACTTAAAATGTAGTTAACAATATTTGTTGAAACTGTTACCGAAACTGCTAACAACTAGCTAACATTATGTTATGAAGCGGTTACTGGTTTGGTTAACATGCGGTTAAAATTTATCGTTGAAAAAGTCAACGAATCAGCTAACATTTGGTTAACATTTATAGTTGAACAAGTCAGCGAACCAGTTAACATATGGTTAACATATATAGTTGAATAGGTTACCGAACCCGTTACCAATAAGGTTATCGCTAGAAGAAGAATGATAACCTAATTTTTCCAAATAAATTGCGTGAAAATGTGTTTATTTTAATATTATTAACAAATTTATATACTTCATTACACATCCATACTAAAACTTAAATACTAACTTGAGCAGCCATAACTACAAGGAAGTGGGCGTCTTTACAAGCACTACGAGGACGTCACAAAACAAAGCATCTGAGCCTGCCTTTGATTAAAAAGTCTTATAACATGTTTAATGCAGGTGTAGTGCTTGTAGATACGACCACTTTTTTGAAGTGGAGGCGACAACAAAAATATAAAATTTTTTCCTTAGTTTTATTGGTGCAGCACCACCAGCAGCCTTTTTCAAATTGTTGGTCCTTTCCATTATATCCCTTTGGAATCTGCATCTGCTGCATTCTGCATCATCATATGTATACAGACCTGCTTAGAAGAGAAAGATTTAATATCAAAGATTCAAATTAAAATTAAAAAGTTTTCGCTCACCTTTTTTGAAAAAATTTGACAAATAAAATTAATTTATGAAGACAGTGTTTGGTTGTCAACATTTGGGATATTTTTACAGTGGGGCATGCTGTTTCATTTGCACTCATAATATCAGGCATAGTACAAAATATGAAACGTTTTCTCTTTTTGGCAAACCTTATGCACAATAACCCTATAATGAAGATTGGGTATTTATTGGTCCATATTTTAATACAACTTAGAAAAATTTTCTTTGGTTACTTAAGATTAATATAATTTTCGGAAATTTGTCAAATAAAAAATGTGTGTATGTTTGCAATACGGTTAGCAGTGGTTTGCAGGGATATAATAGCCCTATATGCTATGTTGTTATGACTGGGTTTCATTAGGTCAAAATATGACACCAAATGTTGTCAAACTTATGAAAACGGGTTGGCATACTGTGTCAATTGCTTTGCAGTCAGTTTTGAGAACTCGTTGTCATATCAAACCATATAAAATGATACGCATGTGAAAACGGTCATATTCCAACGTTTGACATAAAAAGATTTTATTAAGTAAAATTTAAATTGAAGCACACACAACTAAGCTCATCATATATTTCTACGCCTTCGTAAACCAATCATACTTACCATTATATATGTATCTAAATTCCTGTACTTATACTAAATTCTTTTGTTCTTCTATACGTATACGTTGAAAACTACCAGGTTGGTTGTTAATAGGTGGTCAAACAGAGTCTCGCCCCTGGCATTGATATCGGAGCTTCCCCATTGGACGTGATGTGCATATGTGCAATAAGATGACCCGTACACAAATTTTACACCAGATCTCTCACCTCCGTTTGTGGTGGAGGTTCTTCGGCGTTGTAGGGCATATAGACCGACGCCATCGTCAGGCTGGTGCTGTCACCAGCGGTAATGTCACCATTGGTATAGTTAGGTAGAAGAAAGGTGTTGAGGTCAGACTTAACCAAAATACAGGTTCTGACTTCGCCCTCCTTGCTAGAAATTCTTAGTCCCCAATCCGCAAATCCTCGAGCTGTTGACCCAGGGTTCTTGAAAGACGACTACTTAAAGCAGCCGAGGCTACTTTAGATTTGTGCAGGTTTATCTGAAGCAGCACCAACATGAGAGCGATCAGACTTCCCTACCGTCCCCATATCGTCGAGGTCTGCCCTGTCCCGAAGGCTGTCTCTCAACGACGAGTTCAGAGCAACTGCGCGATTTGTCGTAGCGGGAGCCAGTCGACGACCTCGATTTTTGCACCTTCGTACACTTCATCCAGTCTTGCAGCCGCTGCCTTGTACAGTGTACCAGTTCTTGCGTCGTCGCACGCGACAATTTTAATCTGTCCCTTGTGCCAACCCGCATCCGTGACCGCCGCCGAACCACCTGGAGACGCCAAATAAACATCTATGACAGCGTTTCCGAGAGCGTTCCGGACGTGCCGCCACTGGTCCTTGGGGATGGCCAAACGGTCGTTGCCTCGGTCAAGAATGCCTCTAAGGATCCTGTCCTTGGTTACATCAGCAAAGCTTGGTTTGCCCACTCTGTGGGTGTTTTCATGCCGCTTGGGATAGGATTTCAACTCCACGTTCGATCTCTGGCGTTTGAAGGGTTTCCATTTACCCTCTTTGGCACATAACTGCTTTGGAAATCCGGTATCAGAGATTGTGCTAACTCCACACATTTCCTGGAACTCAGCGACAGCGTTTCCTGCGGAACTCCCTCATATTTCTTCAGGATCCTAGCGGCCAATCGTTTTTCCAGGTACGCAGAGCGGCGGGGAGATGTCTCTTGGGAGTACGGACCCACATTGTTTTTCTCGGTCGCTCCTTTTGCTGACAGCCCATTTACTGCTTCTCTTTCCTCTGGATCTCTGAGGCCAAGTCGTGAGACCATTGCCACAGGGGTTGATAGACTGGTTTTTACACCAGCGGTTGATGGAAGTTCAGCATGCGCCGTTGTCCGCTTAGCTGCGTAGTCAGCCGCACTGGTGCTGACTCCCATCAAGTCACTCTTACTTGAGAGAGATTTATAGGTTGACCGACCCGTAGTTGCTATCGCTGTCGGTCCCTCTATTGATTTTGAAGTGGAGGTTGTCCCCCGACACTGTGCTTTCGCTTGATCCAGCATAGCTCTCCTCTGCTGAGGAGTGAACGAACTTGTTGATTGTTTAATGGTCAGCTTAGGATCAAGGAAAGAGTGAGGGGAAGTGTGTCGTCCGCCGCGGCATAGCCCCATACCGCGGTAAGACCATAGATACTCTCTGAGGCTGCCCGGTATCAGAGAGGCTCCGTTCGACTATAGCCACGATTTGCCTCCCGGCTGCCAACGTCCAATGGGCACGGTATCGCATAACACCCTGGAATGGGAGGTGGAAGATCTTTGTCGTCGCGCCAGAGAGGTTAGGCTGCTCTCGTAATGTAGTGTCATGCGGATCTATGATCACAAGGGTAGCGTAGCCCTGTGGCTATCGACTTAAGCCCTCGTACCGCGGCAAGGTGCCACCCTTCACGAGGGCTTTTTTTTTCTTAACTAGAAGGAAATTTGATAATTCTACTGTACAATTTAAATTTGCAAAATTGTTCGAGTGACGAAGGGTGGAGATCTATCCCAACAATCCCCCCTGGTCACGCGACTTCCTTCAGGCTATTGTACCGTGTCGCTGTCATGCTGCCTATGCTTCCGAGCAAATACCGATAATGTGTCGGTTTCAACAGTACACACATCCTAAACACTAACCTATTGTGACAAAAACTTGTTTACGTCATGAGAGTACTCGCTTACTGGAATGGCCAGTGTAAACGGTGTTCAACTGGCTCATTTGAATTCACCAAATTTTGTGCGGTGTAAATGTACTATAAAGCGCATATTTATATACATATGTATAATTTCCTTTTGCCAATTAACTCTGACTAACTATCATTAAATATTCGTTTTTCAGTATGAGTTGCCAAAATTGAATCATAGGACTATAACTGTACAGAAAATGTTTCTATGTGCGAAGTCACCTAGTTTTTGGATAAAAAGTGCATCACTACGCTACCTTATAATACATTTTTTTCAAAGCTATGAAATGGCGTCAAGCGATCGGATTATAGTAACGCAAATTTTAAATTTGTTTCGAGGAATGAGAGAAGAATATTACACTGGAAACCGGATGTTATATGATATGTAAGTTTAAAATGATATCCACTACCATTGGTTATTGTTCCCATTTGAAAATTATTTGTTTATTATTTTTGTATTTTTCACTTAGATACTTTATTATTACACACTGATCGCAGTTATTATTTGGGCTGGTAATCTTGCATTAATTAATTTCAACCAGGGTTGCGTGATTTCAAAGAATTCTGGATTTCAAATCCGCTTTCAATTCAAAGATACTTTTTATTTGAGATTTGAACTTTGAAGCAATTCAAAGATACTTTTTATTTGTGATTTGAATCTGAACCAATTCAAAAATAATTTTTATTTATTCTTTGAACCTCAACCCATTCAAAGATAATTTTTATTTGTGATTTATATCTCAACCTATTCAAAGATAATTTTTATTTGTGATTTGAACTTTCAACCAATTCAAAGATACTTTTTATTTGTGATTTGAATCTCAACCAATTCAAAGATAGTTTTAATTTTCGATTTGAGCTTTCAACCAATTCAAAGATAATTTTTATTTGTGATTTGCGCTTTCAACCAATTCAAAGATAATTTTTATTTGTGATTTGAATCTCAACCAATTCAAAGATAGTTTTAATTTTCGATTTGAGCTTTCAACCAATTCAAAGATAATTTTTATTTGTGATTTGCGCTTTCAACCAATTCAAAGATAATTTTTATTTGTGATTTGATTCCTGAAACAAATCAAAGATACTTTTTCTTTGTAAGAATTTGTGTCTTGATAAATGTAACAACTAAACTTAACCTATAGTTTAAAGAGGTCTGTTGCTTAAAAAAGACAGCCATGTGAAGGCGTAAGAGAAAAAAATCGCTTCACACTATTTCTACTGTACAGTACTGCAGTGAATCATGTATGTAGACATAACTACCATGTGTCTTCAAGATAAGTTTACACCTAGGGCTGCCACTTAACTGCGTTTTGTTTTTTCTTCGAATATTGACCATTTTGGATGAAACTTTGTATGTGGAGAGTATGCTTCATTCTAAGACTTTTTTAAGGCAACGCCCATGTATGCCGTTTGAGACGGCTTATAAAAATCTCTTTTGAAAAGGTTATGTTGGTAAGTAAGACTATTCGACCAAATCGAGGTACTTTGATCGCTAAACATCCAAGTATTTTCGCTCTCTTCCAGTTTGCACGAATCAAGTATGTAGTAGGTATCTTTAGTTTGGTTCAAGATCAAGTATCTTTGAATTGGTTGAAAGTTCAAATCACAAATAAAAATTATCTTTGCATTGATTCAGATCCAAATCACAAATAAAAAGTATCTTTGAATTGGTTGAAAGTTCAAATCACAAATAAAAACTATGTTTGAATTGGTTGAGATTCAAATCACAAATAAGAAGTGTCTTTGAATTGGTTCAGATTGAAATCACAAATAAAATTTATCTTTGAATTGGTTGAAAGTTCAAATCGCAAATAAAAAGTATCTTTGAATTGGTTGAGATTCAAATCACAAATAAAAAGTATCTTTGAATTGGTTGAAAGTTCAAATCAAAAATAAAAAGTATCTTTGAATTGGTTGAAAGTTCAAATCACAAATAAAAATTATCTTTGGATCCGTGATTCAAGCAATTCAAAATCACGCAACCCTGATTTCAGCACACTTAACATTGTGGTATTTTCCTTTGTTGTGATTTCACGAAGAAGCGGAAGATAAGATAAGTTGCGAAATGTAACGTGCACAGTGGTATGCATTTTTTTTGTTTTATTCTCACATCTTGCATTAGCTGATTTAATTTTGTGCAGCCGACAAGAAGAACAAAGAAATGTAGAAGGAGCCCTGAAAAAAGGCTAATACTCCTTTCAATCATCTGTAGAGTTCTTTTTTAAAAGTACCGGAATACTCCAATAAAAATCATATATTACAGGAGTCCGCCATCTAGTACTCCATGGAACAGCTACACAGGAGTATTGTCTGTGCAAAAATATCTTGATATGATGCCTGTACATTCAGAAATGGCCCCAAAGACATGTCTTCCTTAACATAAGTAAAATATGCCTTAATTTAAAGACTTTTTGGGTCAATTTAAAGATTTTTTTCCTTGAAATAAGGAAACTCTTTTCTGAGTGTAGGGCCTACACTGTAGGCACATCGCGCCATAAGTTTTTTTAGGGGATATGACACTCCCACGCAGGCCTGTGTGCGCGAAGGGGGTTTGGGGGTTCATCCACCCCACGTAGGGGTTTTACCGACTAAATTTTTGATGAGAACTAGTGGTCTGGCTTATTATTATTATTATAAGGCCTTATTACACCGCGACCATTTATAAGCACTATTGTGTGACCTTTCAGCTTTTTGCTGTATTCGGAGGCTCTCTATAAATTTGACCACCTCCTCAGGTTTTTTATCCCATATCACGAACGTATTGAGAGTGACCCCACCTAGGTAGCAAACTCCCTTTCTTGCAAACGCAATACATTTGCAGAGTATATGAACCGGCGTTTCTTCGTCATTCGCAAAACCGACAAATTGTTGTATCTGACAGATTCAGCTTACACAGGTGATAACGCAGACCGCAATGTCCCGTAAAATACCTAGTGAGGGTTCTTAGATCCACCCTCCTTAGATTAATGAGCCTGGCCGATACTCTTTGTGAGGGTTCTATAAAGAGTTTGGCCTGCCTCTGTCCTAGGCTGCTAAGCCAATGCTGCCTAAACTGTTTATTTTCCCAGTTGCTTATGATCTCCTTTACGTGGACCTTCGTGAGTCCACAAAAGGGTTCCGGATAAAATGCTATTAGAGCACCATGTTTTGCCAGGTGATCTGCTTTTTCGTTGGCGCCATGCCCTTCATGCCCTGGGACCCAACCTAACGAAACTTTGTTTTTGGCTGCCAGGTCATTGAGGACTACGACGCACTCATCGACAAGCTTCGAAGTTATAGTGTAAGACTGCAAGCACGTAGGGCAGCCTTACTGTCCGACATAATGTTGAGTCGCCTAGAGGATAGCCTTCTTCGGAGGCATCTCTGCCACATAATTCTATTGCATGGATTTCCGCTTGAAAGATAGTGGGGTAGTTACCCATCGAGACCGAGTTTTTGTAATTTGGTCTATAGATACCAGCTCCCGTTTTACCATCTTGCAGCTTCGATCCATCCGTATACCAAATCTCCGAATCGGATTCAGCATAAGGATTCCCCGTGTCCCAGAGCACTTGATCTACGATCGAAACTTCAAAGTTTCGCATGATCCTGAGCGTAGGAGTTATTGTATCTCTTACTTGCAATATGGGCTATTTATGAAATTCTTGACTATCTTCATATGTCCTGTCAAATTTCCGATTTTTAGATCTTAACCTTCATGTTTTTTTTTTCAGTGGAGAAAGCATTGAAAGCCTTAAAGTCAGTGGGGGACTTGAACCTAAGCACTAAAACTCCAACCGTCATGTACCGATCCCCCCGGTACTACCGTTAAGTATTCCGTCGGGAGGTGGTTTGAGCACTAGTCTCAACGTCTGTTGGTCGGCGTAACCGTCCATTTCAGTTCATGACTGGGGATCTTTTTACTACATTTTCATTCTACTCGTCAGGAGTGGTGTTGGGAAGGTTGGTCTTGTCCACCAACACAAATACATTATTCGTTCATTATCATAATATAAGTACATACTATCGTATACATAAACATTTTTGACTACTTTGGTAATAAATTATCAACGCTTACAATTACCTGTTTGGTACTTCCGTGGTCCCAATCCGCCTCTTTTAAAATAAACGCATGTTTCCTGGCAGAGATTTACACTTACTTACACAATTGACCGCTTACTCATATCACGGCTCTCCTTGTGAGCCAGGACAGTTGGACAGGACGTGGGTCCAAGACTGTCCTCAGTAGGCAGTATTCGCCGTTATTGGTATAAAGTCCTATGTTTGCAATAAACATTTACTCGCATATCGGCTCTAGTTCTGAACCAAGACAGTTGGACAGTTGGACGTGATGCCAAACTGGAGCCCCGTACAGTAGTTGGCTCCTTACGACTCCTGCAAGTAGCTGGCGACGCCCTTGCTTTGGTCCTCGCGCATTAAGCATTATCCTCGATAATGATGATACTGTTTTAGATGCCTTCTGATTAGCATACTCTAAATGTGTTTTGAAGGACAGCCTCCTGTCTATCATAATCCGCAGGTACTTAACTGCTGGTAGAGTGTCGATGTCATGGCTGCCGATTCGTAACGTGACTTGCTCTACCTTCTTCCTGCTTGATATGAGTACAGCCTCTGTTTTGTGTTCCGCCAGTTGTAATCCGTGATGCCCAAGCCATGATTGAACGCTGGCTACGCTTCTATTAGCTTTGCCGCATATGTCACTAAGGTGTTTAGCAGTAACAACCAGAGCGATATCATCGGCAAAGCCGATAATTTTGACTCCATGTGGTACTTTGAGCTGCAATACCCCATCGTACATAATGTTCCACAACAGTCGGCCGAGTAGGGATCCTTGAGGAACGCCACCTGTAATATGGGGCTTTTCCGTGCCATCTGAAGTTTCGTACTCAAGCACCCTGCCGTCGAAATAGCTGCGAATGATCGTTCTCAGGTAGTAGGACACGCCTTTCCGATCCAGTATATCCAGAATTTTTGCCAAGTTTGGCGCTTGAATGCATTCTTCACGTCTAAGGTCACGATAAGACAGTATTCCTTAGATCATGCGAGCCATCGAGTGCCGCTTATTGCTTCTTGAGCCGCCTTTTTTACCATGTTCACCGCGTGAATCGTGGATCTTCCTTTCCTGAACCCAAACTGGTTTTCTGATATGCCCCTGCCTCCTCTATTTCGTTTTCTAGGCGATCATAGATCACTCGCCTCTCTAGCTGGATGGCTCCGCCGGGTTTTTGACGGGCTTTGGCAACAGCAACAGAGTCTGGCGTTTCCAGATTGAAGGAAACGTTCCCTCAGCTAAACAAGCATTGAAGAGACTCGCAAACATTGACGCCTTATAGGTAACTGCCAACTTCAGTACTTTGTTGGGCACGCAGTCTGGCCCCGGGGACTTGTTGTCCTCAAGTCGGTTAGCCGCTTGAATAACTTCCGCCACTGTCACTTCCTCCAATGCGTGGATTGGCACGTTCGATATGGTAGACACCAACTGCCGTTGTGTGGGAAAAAGAGTATCGACCACATTCTTAAGGAAGGACGGGCAAGTCGGCATGGCTTTCCGCTGTTTCAACTTTTTCAGGACGACTTTGAAGGCTGTACCCCAGGGGTCATTATCAGCGTCATCGCAAAGCTCAAGGAAGCATTGTCGCTTGCTGTTCGTTATAGCGGCTTTTAGTGCATAGCGTGCAGCCTTGAAGGTAGCCCTGCATTCTAGGAAATCCGGTCTTCCTTTTGCTCGCTGAAATCGCCTCCTGGCACGAATGCAGTCTCGTCTTAGTGATTGTATGCTGTCGTTCCACCAATAGGTGGAGTTGTGCTGTTTGCATGCGGACTTTCTGGCCATCGACGCGTCGCATGCTACTTTGATATCCAATATCACTTTAGTGGCTATTTCGTTTGCGCTTCCTGTGTGCTCAGATGTCTGCAGCACCACCTTAAAGGCATCAGGGTCGAATGTACTGAGTTTCCACCCGCGACACTTCGGAATAGTTTCCTTGGATGACCTGATTCCTCCGTATGTTTTGATATCCACGATGATCGCTGAGTGATCGCTCTGAGTATAGCACTCGCTAATCCTCCAGTCGCACAACCTGTAAATATTGGCGCTTACGAATGTGATGTCGATAATAGAACCGTAGCCATTTCTAGAAAATGTGTGTTGCCCGCCTGTGTTAAGGAGAGCTACGTCCAGGCACGCGAAAGCTTCGAGCAAAGCTCTCCCTTTCGGTGACGTTCGCTGTGAGCCCCACTCGACTGCCCATGCGTTGAAGTCGCCCGCTATTATGAACCGCTGCCTAGAGGTCGCATCTTGGATATCTTTTCGACAATTTCTTCGAAGATATCCAGCGGAGTGCTGGGTGGTATGTAGCAACTATATAAGAATATATCGCCTATCTTGCCACACACGAAGGCCTTTTCTTTAAGTATGGGCTCTACGTAAATTGGACTCTGTCCACAAGCCCATATATCAGCCTTGCCGTCTGAGTCAGGTAGCCAATTTGCAGACCTTTCCCTGTATGGTTCGCTTAGTAACGCTACGTCAGTTTTTAGCTCGCGTGTTGTCTGCGTTAATAGGTCTTGCGCAGCTTCACAATGATTGAGATTAAGTTGGACCAATCTCATGACGACCTTAGTTTCTGGACCGCCTTTCTATATACCGGGCACTTGTTTCCACCGGTGGTGTGATCCGTGCGACTGGATTCCCTTCTGATGCACAGAATGCACTTTGGCGAATTTGTGCACGTCTTAGCGGTATGCCCACCGCTTCCGCATTTAAAGCAAGCGTCTTTTCAATTCAATTTCTCGATATATGCCCGAAGTCCAAAGATTTATAACATCGTTTTGGTTGAACTGTAGTCTGAATGCGGCATATTACCCACCCTATTCGGACTTTGCCGCTGGATAGCAACTTCTTGGCAGTGTTTGTATCGGCATGCTTGGTGAGTTGGAACAATAAGTCCCCTTTTGCAGTCTTGCGGATCTTGCGAACCATTGTACTCATTACTTTTAAGGCTGCCTCGCCCTTAACTGCTTTCAGAATTTCCGCATATGAGCAGTCTCCAGTTTTTTTTTATTATAATGGCGTCGGGTCGGTCCGCCTTCGGCTTTGGCCTCTTCTGTTTGTGAACCGTCTTCCATGCCCCTCCCTGGCCTGCTTATTCACCTTCCTTGGAACCAATATTCCCTGCGGATGCGTTAACGGCTGCTTCATCCTTCTTTTTCTTCGCGTCTTTTTGTGGGGAAGGCATACCACCGGACGCGCGTTCCCGGGCGCGTTTAGCACGTGGTTCTTTCGGCAATTGGCTCAGTGATGGAGACGTCTGCGACTGCTTTGAAGTCACAGCACTTTTTACCCCCGTACGCTCTGCGGCCTCGTTGTACGAGACCGAGATCGCCTTTACCAGCTCCTTTAGATTTTGAGTTATGGTTAGTTTTCCACTTGTAGCTCGCCGATAAGCTTTCCCAATACGCGAAAAGCATTGTCCTCTTCCTCGCTGCCAGCGCCGCTAGGCGTCCCATCAGGCCAGTTGAACCCAAGTGCGGCAGCAGCTGGTGGAGCTGATTTCGGGGGAGACTGTACTAGTCTCGACCGCGTCGCGAAGGGATCTACGCCGTCCCCTCCGTCCAGCTCGTTCAGGTTAGATGGCGTTCTCTCCATTGAGGTGACAGCTGTGACATCCGCAATCCCCTTTGCGAATCCCCCAGCCGCACCCTTGTTTTGTGCAGACACCTTTCCTTACTTTCTTCTTTCTGCCTTAATTTGTTTTATTTTTTTTATGTTAATTGTATTTGTTTATTCTTTTCCTGTAGATACCATTTTTATTTTATTTTATTTTAATTATTATTTTAATTTTGTAATTTATTTTATTTTGGTTTTGTTTAATTTTAATTTTTTGATTTATTTTTGTATTCTATTTTCTATTTTACTACATATATGTTTTAAGTTTACTTATTATTTCAGTATTCTTATTTCTTTAATATTTTTTTTTTATTATTATATACTTTTATTTCATTTTTGTTTTAGTTTATTTTATGTCGCTTTATTTTTATTATTCTTTATTATTTAATTTTTTTTTTTGTAATTTATTTATTTTTTTATTTTTATTTTGAGTTTTTCTTATTATTATTATTATTATTATAATTATTTAGTTTTTGTTAATTTACTGTTTTTGTTTATTTAATTTACCACCTTTTTTCGACCCTCCCTAATGTCGGCAGTCAAGGGGTTTGTGACTTTGCTAAATTGGCAGCACTAGCAAATGTCAGTTGTCCAGCTGATCTGTTCACACTTTTGGGCGACGAGATCAGCTGTATTTGGCAACTTTAGACTAAATTATTTGCTGTTTTGTTGTCTCGTTCGCGTAGCACTTCCAGGTTGCAAATTAATTAATGTTTTATAAAATTTGAGCAAAAAAGTGAAAATAAAGCATTTAAGGCCGCGAGTGCACTTCCACCATTCACAACACTTACTAGGCAGGTTAATGGCTGTACCAAGAATATCTCGCTTGTAGGTTGTTTTTTTTTTTGCACTATTTTTCAAGTTTTTTACGGAGCTCAGATTTCACTTAACTTAACCCGCGTAAACTCTTTTCTTTACTCCTTTAACCTTCATGTGCCCGGCTACATTTGTAGTAATTTGTGAAAGAAAGTGAGATAAAAAAAAATTTTCCGAAACAACAATGGCCGAGTTTTTCAGCAGCTTCCTGATTATCAAATCAATGTCAATTAAGAGTATGGAACTATTATTTGCCTTACCCGTAGATCCTACTTGAAAAAAACATCATCTTGCGGCCGGCTTACTACATTTGTATTCATTACAGAAAATGTATGCAAAATAGTATTATGTAGTTGACTTCAGCTTGTCGCAACATGAAATTTTGCACGTAGTTTTTGCTGGATCCCGACATGGTTATAGGCAAAGAAAAAATTTTATAATCCGGGAAGGTCTTGGAGATATCCTGAAAAATGTGGACCAGGGTAACCTTATAACGGGTTCATACAATATGGGTATCAAATGAAAGGTGTTGAAGAGTGATTTAACACGATGTAGGTATTAGCCCATACGAGACCCCGTTTTCGAGATACTGACCAAAATATGGACCAGGTGCGGCCCTGGACGCTTATGATTCTGCAGATCAAACGGCAAGGTAATATGATGCCGGATCTCGTCATAATGCTTACGGAGATGTTTCCTTATGTTTCTCGGGGGCAGATCTGTGTCCAAAAGATGACGGTTCGGATGTGCTGGCTTGTGGCAGTTCAGAAGGAATTGCCTGCTCAGCATTTCCGCATGCTCTTTTACATTGAGCAGTTTTGCCTCCTGATGGAGGTGAGACTCGGAAGACATGAGGAGACATTCCGTAGCAGTTCTGATAGCAGTATTTTGGCAGACTTGTAACTTCGTCCAGTTGATGTTATGTACATTAGGCGACCATATCCCTCGTAAAGGGTGGATACCTTGCCGCGGTACGAGGGCTTAGTCGATAGCCACGGGGCTACGTTGCCCTTGTGATCATAGCTCCGCATGGCACTACATCACGAGAGCAGCCTAGCCTCGCTGGCGCGATGACAAAGATCTACCCCCTCCCAATCCAGGGTGTTACGCGATACCGTGCCCATTGGACGTTTGCAGCCGGGAGGCAAATCGTGGCTGTAGTCGAACGGTGCCTCTCTGATACCGGACCGCCTCAGAGAGTAACCATGGTCTTACCGCGGTATGGGGCTCTGCCGTGGCGGACGACACATTCCCCTTAATCCACCCTTGACCCCAAGCTGGCCGTGTCCGGCGAGGGGTCGTACGAACAAGATGAATACAACTCAAAATTCAAAACAATCAATAACTTCGTTTACTCCGCAGCAGAGGAGAACTATGCTGGAGCAAGAGAAATCACAACGCCGGAGGACAAACTCTATTTCAAAGTCAACTGGGGACCGACAACGATGGTAACTACGGGTCGGTCATCCTCGAAACTGCTAGCAAGTGAGAGTGACTTGATGAAAGCCAGCACCAATGCGGCTGCATACGCAGGTAAGCAGAAAACGGCGGATGCTAAACTTCCATCAAGCGCCGTCACGAACATCAACCTCTCAATGTCTGGCCTCAGTGATCCGAAAGAGAAGGAAGACGCAACTAAGCTTCTATCAAAGGGAGAGACCACGATGGCAACTACGGGTCTGAACTCCTCCCAAAAGACATCTCCCCGACGCTTTGCGTACTGGGATAAAAGGAAGGCTGCAAGGATCCTGAAGAAATATGAGGCAGCATCGCAGGATACACTATCGCTGAATGCAAGGAAGATGGTGGAGAAAGCGAAAGCTCTGATACCAAATTTCCAAAGGCCCTATGCGCCTAAAAGGCTGAACGGGAATCCCTTCAAACGCCAGAGATCGGACGGAGAGGTGGATCCCCATCCAAAGCGGCATCAGAATATCCCAGTAGTGGGAAACCCAGCTTTGCTGAAGTGACCAAGGACAGGATCCTTATAGGTGTCATTGATCGAGGCAACGACCGTTGGTCCATCCCTAGAGACCGGTGGCTGTATGTCCGGAACGAAATTGGCAGGGCCCTTCTCGACATATGGCGTGAGTCTCCGGGTAGACCGCCGCGGGGTACAGACGCGGGTTGGCACCAGGTTCAGATTAAAGTTTTCGCGTGTGAGGATGCAAGAACTGTTGCACTGTACAAGGCAGCAGTTGCAAGACTGGGTGAAGTCTACCCAGGGGCAAAAATCGAGGTCGTCGACTGGAAGGACATTCCGGCCCGGCCAAGGGCAAGGGCATGGATTCCTGCCATCCCTGCTGAACCGGAGAATATTCTTGAGATGCTGCAGGCCTGGAACCGTGGCGATGCACAAGGCGCTGCCATTCCGGCCGCTTCGAAGGACTCGGAAATCGAAGGACCAGAAGAGGAGGCAGGGGTGCCAGTGAACGACTCGGCGATGGAAGATAGCCTAACGGACGCGGAAGACCTCGACCGCACGGTGGTGGAGGGCAATCCGGTGCACACTAACGTTGATGCCGCTTCAGACAGTAGAGATTCCGCCACGCCAAATCGTGCAGATAAATTGTCGTTGAGAGATAGGCACGGGACGGGGTAGACCTCCACGACGGTACGACGGTGGTAGGGAAGTCTGAGCGCTCTCATGTTGGTGGTGCTTCAGATTAACCTGCACAAATCTAAAGCAGCCTCAGCTGCCCTACGCAGTCGTCTTTATAAATGCGACGTAGACGTGGTCCTTACCCAAGAACCCTGGGTTAATAGCTCAAGGATCTGTGGATTGGGGGCTAAGGGGTACAAGCTCATCCGAGCTAATGAGGAGGGCAAGGTCAGAACCTGTATCTTGGTCAAGTCTGAGTTGAACACCTTTCTCTTACCCAACTATTCAAATGGTGACGTTACAGCTGCCAGCTTAACGGTCGGCAGCACCAGCCTGACGATGGCGTCGGTCTACATGCCCTATGACGCCGAAGAACCTCCTCCACAAAAGGAGGTGAAAGATCTGGTGGAAAATTTCTGCACGGGTCATCTTATTATTGGAGCTGACGCTAATGCTCATCACGTCCAGTGGGGAAGCTCCGATATTAACGCTAGGGGCGAGTCTCTGTTTGACCACCTACTAACAACTAACCTGGTGGTTTGTAACGTGGGTAACGAGCCTACTTTTATCACCAAAGCCCGTAGGGAGGTCATAGACCTCACTATTTGTAGCGAAGGCGCTTATGAGTGGGTTAGGAAATGGCGTGTTCTTGAGGAGCATTCATTTTCCGACCACCGGTACATAGAAATTGCCTTAGATTTTTCTGTTGAGCAGCCAGTTATGAAACGCAATCCACGCAACACTAATAGCAGCTACATAATCAAATATTAGTTAGGGACCTACCAGTGTTACCCCCACAAGCTCCATCATCAGTAGGAGAACTGGATGATCTGGTTGCGACCTTTACAACGTCGCTCTCAAATGCCCTAGAGCAGGCTTGTCCAGTGCCGAAACCACGCGGTAAACATAGACCACACTAGTGGTCCTACGACCTGGATTCGCTCCGCAAGTCCTGCAGGAAGCAATTTAATAGGGCCAAGAGCCTCGGTACGGAGCCTGAATGGCTCGAATATAAAGTTAAACTGAGGGCCTATAAAAGGGACCTAAGGCAGGCGAAGAGAACTTCGTGGAGAGATTTCTGCACCCGGGTCGAAAAGGTCGATGATACGGCGAGACTTAGACGAGTGCTCTCAAAAACTCAAACAGCCATTAGCTATTTGCGGAAGCCTGACGGATCGTGGACTAGCACGGAAGGGGAAACATTGGAGCTGCTATTGAATACACACTTTCCGGGGAACTTGCATGAAACACCTTTAGCATCTGCAACAAATATGGCAGTGAATATACCCATCACGGAGGAAAGGGTAAGGTGGGCGATCAAAGCTTTGAGCCGTTCAAGGCTGCTGGGCCAGACGGGATTTTCCCCGCACAACTCATGAACACGTTGGAAACATCGGCTAAATGGCTGGTATATCTCTTTTCAGCCTGCCTGGCTATCAACTACATTCCGCACTCCTGGAGAAGCGCCAAGGTAGTCTTTATTCCTAAGGCTGGGAAGGCCTCACACTATGAGCCTAAGGACTACAGACCGATCAGTCTCTCGTCCTTTGCACTCAAAACCTTCGAGAGGATAATTAGCGATTATATCTCCTCTACTATTGATAGCAACCTTATCTCTAGCTATCAACATGCATACACCAAAGGTAAATCAACGGAAACTGCGCTTCACAGCCTTGTCTCTGTTATTGAAAAATCGTTGTATGAAAATGATTACTGTCTCGTGGCCTTCCTAGACATTGAAGGTGCCTTCAACAATATAAGCCCGGAGGCTATTAACACCGCTCTAACTAATCTGGGCATAAGCAGGTCTCTTATTGGACTAATTGATAAGCTACTAAAGGGAAGGAAAATAGTTTCTACACTGGGCACAGTTGATTTCTCACGCTATGTCACAAGAGGAACGCCTCAGGGTGGTGTTCTCTCTCCGCTTTTATGGAACCTCACTGTAAACTCGATGCTACGAGACACAAGCTGGGGGGGCGGGAGGATAGTTGCATATGCAGACGATTTAGCTATTGCATACAGTGGCAAATTCCCACAAACCCTGTGTGACTTGATGCAAGTAGCACTGCGAGCAGTTTCCTCGTGGTCATCTCGCTGCGGACTTAATATCAACCCGGGAAAAGTGGAGCTTTATACTAACCGGTACAAAATACCAACGCTAAGCCTACCAGAACTAAATGGCGTGCGCCTGAACTTGGCTGACAAAGCCAAATTCCTAGGCATAGTTCTGGATAGAAAGCTTAACTGGAAGGAGAATGTCATCCAGCGCCAGAGGAAAGCGTGCATTGCACTTTACACCTGTAAAATTATGCTGTATGGAGTCGTGGTATGGTGGCCTGCGCTGAGCAAGGCAGCCAACCTAAACCTGTTAGGTAAAGTCCACAGATCTAGCATGATCTGTATAAGCGGCGCGTTGAGAACAACGCCCAACGAAGCTCTCCAGGCCATTCTTGGCATTTTGCCACTCGATCTGGAAGGGTACCGGGCAGCGGCAGCATCGGCTCTGCGTCTAAGGGAAACTTCCGGCTGGGGGGGCAGGCACTACTGGACAGTCCGGTATTCTGGATTCTTACAGCTTTCTCCCTCCGAGCACGGACCGTTGTGCAACC
Source organism: Campiglossa producta (assembly GCA_964058755.1). Classification (NCBI taxonomy): domain Eukaryota; kingdom Metazoa; phylum Arthropoda; class Insecta; order Diptera; family Tephritidae; genus Campiglossa; species Campiglossa producta. Next base: position 81,418,501 of record CAXKVI010000002.1, read on the forward strand.
ACAACAGTCGGAGATAGCTGGTTCAGAATAAACATTCCCAGCAGGGAAGACTGGGAGAGGACGGATCGGTGTCCTGCTACTAATGGCGGCATTTCCATATACACCGATGGTTCGAAGTTGGACGGCAGAGTTGGAGGAGGGATTTATTCCAAGGATCTGGACCTTGAGCTTTCCTTCAGACTGCCTGATCATTGCAGCGTCTTCCAGGCTGAGGTCTCAGTAATCATGGACGCCGCGGCTTGGATAGGGCAACACGCTATCGGACAGAATATCGTTATTTTCAGCGATAGCCAAGCGGCAGTCAAATCCCTTGGCTCTTACTTGTTCAACTCTGAACTGACGCTCAGCTGTCGTCGATCTCTTCAGGAGATGGCCCAACAGAACCGCGTGAGCCTCACATGGGTCCCGGGACACAGGGACATTGAGGGAAACTGTAGTGCAGACGAACTTGCTAGGCAGGGCACGACCAAGCAGGTTCTTCAGGATAAAGAACGCTTAGGTATGCCCTTTGCCACATGCAAGCTAATGCTGAAGGAGCATACACTCCGACAAGCCAATGAAAGATGGCTTTTATCGCCAGGGTGCCGAGTATCCAAACAATCCTGGCCAAAATGGGATATTAAAAGATCTAAATATATTTACACCCTAAGAAGAAGGGATATATCTATATTAATAGGGGTTTTAACCGGGCACTGCCTTATTGGAAGGCACGCAGCAAGGCTGGGTGTACCCTACCGACGATGCTGTAGGAGTTGCAAAGATGATGAGGAGGAGGAAACGGTGGAACATCTCATCTGCAACTGCCCGGCTTTAAGCGGCGCGAGAAGGCGCTTTTTCGGAGTTCCCTTCCTGGATAGCCTGCGCCAGGTAGCGGAGCTGGACATAAAGGACTTGATGGCTTTCATCAAGTCATCTAAATGGTTCGAGGAGGTGTAACGGTGTCGGTTTTAGGAGTGTCAGCCCCGGGATTCTGCTATGTGGAGAGTCCCAATAGCACTGGGATTTTCCATATGGCCGGGTCCCGGGACTGACTTTCCTAGTGTTGATGGTATCACAACGGGCCTTTTAATACTGGCCTAGGTGTGCCTTTGCGGCAGCCTAACCTAACCTAGGCGACCATATAGGTGCAGCATAGTCAAAGACTGGTCGGCCAATGGCCTTATATGTAGTCAGCAACGTTTCTTTGTCTTTTCCCCAAGTACTGCCGGCAAGTGACTTGAGGATCTTGTTGCGACCACGTACCTTTGAGACCATTGCAGACACATGACCAGCAGATGAGAAAGTATTATCCAGTGCCACCCCTAATAACTTTGGGTGGCTGACAGTTGGTAGCCTAGTGCCATCAACGAAAATGTCTAATTCATTTCTCACCTGGTGCGTCCATGTCGTGAAAAGCGTCGCCGTTGATTTAGTAGGAGATATCGTCAGATCTCGCTCAGTCAAAAACCTGGAAAGGTCGCAGAGGTAACCGTTGATTTTCGCACAGAGTTCATCAGTATAGGGGCCCTTCCCCGTCGCCATTATTGTATAGTCGTCGGCATATGAAACGACGGTGACGCCCTCTGGTGGTGGGGGCATCTTCGACAGATAGAAGTTAAACAGTGTCGGGGATAGGACACCACCCTGTGGCACCCCCTGTCTAATACGTCTAGGTTTTGATGTTGCGTTTCTAAAGTTAACCTACGCCTGCCGTCCATTCAAATAACTAGCGGTCCACCTCTTTAAACCATCAGGTATCTGTGTCTCAAACAGATCTTGTATGAGAGTGGCATGGTTGACTGTGTCAAAAGCTTTCGACAGATCAAGTGCCACTAACACAGTCCTGTGATTTGGTTGGTTTTGATTTAGGCCGCTATTTATTTGCGTTGTAATGGCATTGAGTGCGGTGGTGGTGCTGTGCAGCTTATTGATGACTAGCCAGGTAAACCTAGAAGATGTTTGTGGTGTGGACGAGTGCTTTAACATGGTGTAGTTATTGGTCCCTTACGAGACCCCGTTTTCGAGGTATTGACCAAAATATGGACCAGGACCGGTCCTAGAAGGTGTTCCTACAATATGGCTGTAAATTTTAATATTTTAATGGATTTTTTAATAAGTAAGTCCAGTTTAATACCCTGTTTTCGATATATTCACCATAATTTGGACCATTTGTGGACCTAGAAGATGTTTGTATGCAATCCCGTTTCTGATAAAACTTGGACTAAGTGTGATCATAGAAAAATATTTTTGTTCGATATTGGCATCATATTTAACGTGCTTATAAGGCACGGTGGGTTTTAAGCATGTTTTATTAAAAGTAAATGTCCCTCCATTTTTTCTTTTGAATTCTCAAATATGCATTAAAATAAAATTATATGTTGATTTTTAGCATTTTTCCACGAGCTCTTTTTTAAAAAACTCATTTTAAAAATGTAAAATACCAAATTTTAAATTGTTTGCATTTTTCTGGAAAACGTTAAGTTTTATCTTAAAACTACCTGAGACAAATTTGTAGACCTGAAAATTCTTGTTGTGAACAGTTTTTATCTAGGAGTCACCAGTTCTGAGATATCGCGATTGCAAATCTAATTCTATACATTATATGCACATAAACGGATTTTTCTCGAAAACGATAATATGTATCGAACAATTTTCTTTTACCGTTTGTTCGTCACGAAGCTCCTCATCGACAATGGAAATAGTGATTTTTGTAAACCCTATAGTTCCTTAGCTAGAGCCAAATTTGCTCCATTAGTGGTTTAAATTTAGATATCTTGTGTAGCGAAATTTCGATAGAGCTAAATTTTTGTGGAGAGCTTAGGTTGACCCCCAGAAAGAAAACTGCAAAGATTCCTAATCGATCCCATGTGTACTAAAAAAGTTATTCAGCATCAAAAGTCGAGAAAAATCCAAAAAAAACCTAAAATATGGATTTTTGACCACGATTAACTTTTTTTGCAAAGGTGGGATCGTTGGGTACTTTTGCAGTTTTCTTTCTGGGGTGAATATAAACCCTCTACCACAGGTAGCAATAGGGTGTAATATTTTTAAAATAAAAACGTACGCACGTATATGTCAAATAATTACCATAGAATTTTTTTTTTTCTTAACATAACGTAGTTACTACAAATGTAGTAGTCCGACCGAGTACGTAAGTATATCCCGGGCACATGAAAGTTAATGCTGCAAATGTGGCCCCCTTCTCTATCAGAATAGGGAAGGGAGGTATTCCCACAAGAGCACTTAAGCAGGGCACGTTCTCATTACACCTGTTATACCGACACAGATAGCCGATGCAGCTTACTTAATTTAGTTGCCGCTGTTCTTTGAGCAGTCTTAGGCCACCAGACTAGAGAAGCGTATGTGCGAGTGATCATTGGGCTTACGTCCTTGCTAATCATGGCTTCCTCAATGGCCTGATACGACGTATTATCGAAAGCGCTTTAGACTCTATGGCCTTTTCAATTTTTCAGTAAGGCAATGGATAGCAGTCTGCGTGGATTTTCCAGGTTGGTAGGAAAATTGGTGTTTACACAGAGGGTGTTTCTTTAAGTTTACTTCCCTAATGTGCTGATCTAAAATTTTCTACTTTCCCTTTTGGAGATAGGAACTGAGACTTATTGGTCGATATGACGATGGCAGATTTTCCGGATTCCCTGGTTTCGGTACAAATACAACCTTAACCTCTGTCCACCTGTTGGGAATATATCCTAACAGCAGGGGTTCTCTGTATAAATTTGATAGGACTGGACTGGTCGATATGACGATGGCAGATTTTCCGGCTTCCCTGGTTTCGGTATAAATACAACCTTAACCTCTGTCCACCTGTTGGGAATATATCCTAACAGCAGGGATTCTCTGTATAAATTTGATAGGACTGGAGCTGTATAGTTGATTCCTTGCTGCAACAGACAAGGATAGACCCCATGCGGTCCTGAAGATTTGAAAGGACTGAACGTCGATAAAGCCCATTGGACCTTCTTAACATTGGTTAGCTTTGTCGCCAGGCTCTTTTCTATACCACTAATTGTTTGAGAATTATCTACTACGGGATGTGAGTGTTGATAGCCTGGTACACAGTCCGGAAGGTGAGTAGGAAGCAAAGGTTTGCCTGTGTGTTCCCGCTGCTTCGTGTAGCTCCCATCTGAGTTCTTCAGAGTACCAACGACGTTGCTATGACCTCTCACAAGGGCTTTTTGGAGCGGCACTGCCGTAGGGAGATCTTTAATATTTTTGCAGTGTTCTTTCCAGGTTGCCCTCATAGATTTTTTCAGTTCTCTATTATAAGAAGTTAGAGCATTTCTATAAGAGACCCAGTCTCCCGTGTCTTTAGCTGCATTAAACCACCTTCTGGCTTGACATCTTAATTGCGAAAGTTTTTTGTTCCACCAAGGCACATCACGTGTATACATACGTTGGTTGGCTTGGAGACAACTCTAGTAGAAAGCTGTTGTGATCAGGGTTGCCACTTTGACATTTTTTTTCCTACCAAATCCCAGCGTAAAACCTACCAAAATGGCTCTCATCCCAATATGTATTTACCAATATTTTTCAGGATCGGCATTTTGTCAGTAGTTTTTTTCTGGCTAAAAAAATAGAACAAAAGTCATATGATATCCGTATACATTTTCTTCAAGAAGAAGTTCTTTTTAAAATGTTTTTATTAGGTCGCTTTCGTCGGTCTTGTGCCCGGATTTTCGCATTCGATTTTGAACCAACTTCCTGTTGTGCTAGGGTCTTGAAATTTTCACCACAGTTCAGGTCGCGATGACAATGCAATATTATGAAAAAAAAATCAAAAAAATCTGATAGGTGGCGCGTGGGTCGCTATATTTTCAAAAATCGCATTTATGGTCCGATTTGGCTGAAATTCGGAACATGTATTACTACTATGAAAAGAAATACTTTCCTAAAAAAAAATTCCGTTAGGTGGAGATGAGATCGGGGTAATAAAAACGGAAAATCCCAATTATGGACCGATTTAGCTGATATTTAGCGTGTGTATTACTTAATCATTTTTCAAATGTTCAAAAAAAAATTGGACCCGCTAGGTGGCGCGTGAGTCTCTCTATTTAAGAAATGCGAAGGTCTGTTTTCGGTGTCGATTAATTGGTTTTTCAACGAACTTTCCGTTGAGGTAGAATCTTGAAATTTTCATCGTCGTTTAGTTTTCTGGCCCCACGCAGTATAACAAAAAAATAATTCCGATAGGTGCACGGGTAGAGATATTTGAAAAGTTTCATTTCCAGAGATTTTGCTTTGGATTTTGAACTAACTTCCCATTGAGCTGGGGTTTTGAAATTTTCACCATCGTTCAGGTTTCGCTGACAATGCATTATAAAAAAAAAAAAATCCAAAATATTGCTTTAATTGCAAAAGTCCCATTTATTGGCCTATCTTCCTTATTGCTATCTGAATATTTCGTACACATGCTATAATGCGCATTCTATAATGCGTTTTCAACGCCATTAACAAAGAGGGTAGAAAAAATAAAGAGGAACCAACGCAATTCAGCAAGTCGCGGGTAAGGAATTCGCCGCATGCTAAGCAAATTCACCTCCATAAGAAATACCAAAGAGGGTAGAAATACCCTCTTTGGAAATACACTGAAGCAACTTATCTTACCACGCGGTGAATTCCTTACCCGCGACTTGCTGAATTGCGTTGGTTCCTCTTATTATTTCTACCCTCTTTGCCATAAACAGCATCGAAATTTCGAATATTTGAATTTCACTAATTCGAACATGCAATCTTCAACGTCATCTGCATACATTTAGGCGCAGTCACTGTTGCACAAAGGAAAGATAATGTGTTTTATAATGCTTAAAAAAGAATAATTTTATTCATGTAACCATAGACACACCGCGTAAAGCGTGTAAACGTAGAAAATTGCCGAATGCGTAAATGAACTGTCAAAATTTTTATGGAACGAAGTTTACACAAATTCGGTAAACTTCCGCGAGGTGTTTAGTGTGTAAACACCTCGAAAAATTACCCAATTCGATTACGCTGTTCGACATGCAGTTTTTCAAAGCAGTCAATGCACACTAGACTAAAATAGAAGAATATGCTAAAAAATGGGTCAAAAATTTAATTAATGGGAAGTTCAAAATAAAAAGTATTCACATAAATTTATCTATATCGTTCATCTAACTGAGCTGTTAAATGTATATATTTACGCTTTCGTTAAGTTATATGGTTACATGAGTACCACTAATATGACACAGAATATCCAATTACAATCTTAGAAATTTTCACAGACTCACAACTAAAAAGTATAAAATAAAAAATAGAATAAAAAAATATGTTTAATTTAAAATGTTTTTAAAATGAACTAAAAACTGGAAAAATAATTTCCCCTCTGCCTACATAGATTCTTCACCACGTAAAGCTGGAACATTTGTGAGTGGGAATTCTTATAGGTATTAAATAGTACTTGGAGTTTTAAATGTATAAAAACATTGGCTCTCGCTAAAGATGGTTCGCCTAAATTTCTAACAATCTTATTACCGATATGAGCTTTTCTAAAAAAAAACATCTTTTCACGATATAGCAAGCGCCAAATGTTTTTATACATTTCAAACTCCAAGTACTACTTAATACCTATAAGAATTCCCACTCATAAATGTTTCCGTGGTGAAGAATATATGTAGGCAGAGGGGAAATTATTTTCCAGTTTTTAGTTCTTATTAAAAACATTTTAAATGAAAAATATTTTTTATTCTATTTTTTATTATATTTGAACAGATAATCTTATTAATGTTTACAAAGGGAAATCTTGCAAAAACGAACCGATTTCTTAGGGTTCCAAACAAGAAGATATGACTTATTAACGGATTTCTGCATAATTGTATGTATTAATAAGATGATCTAAGGGTTCCTAACAAAAAGATATGACTTATTAACTGATTTCCGCATAATTGTATGTAGGGTTCCTAACAAGAAGATGAACTTAGGGTTCCTAACAAGAAGATTTGACTTATTTATACATACAATTATGCGGAAATGAGTTAATAAGTCATATCTTCTTGTTTGGAACCCTAAGATCATCTTCTTGTTAGGAACCCTAAGAAATCAGTTCGTTTTCTGCAAGATTTCCCTTTGAAAACAATAATAAGTCAAATCTTCTTGTTAGGAACCCTAAGATCATCTTATTAAAATAAGAAGTTTTTTCTCTTTCATCTATTTTTAAGGAAATCTTGAAAAGATTTTCTTATTAATAACACATATAAACAGAAATCGCAAAGAAATAAGAAGAAATTGCACTTAATAATATTAATAAGAATTTCCTCATTAAACCAAATAAATTTGCGTATAGACAATCTTATTAATTTTATTAGCCATTTTTGGCTCTGTGTAGATCAAAAAAGAGCTAACTCAAAAATCTGAAATTTTTAGGCTACGCATACTACCACGCTCTCAATCAAATTTAATACCCACCGATCTATATACATACTCGATTAGGTAATAGCATCACTACTCACCGACAGAAGGGCTGTTAAAAATTTTAAATGTCATAGGCGCATAAGGAAGGGGCTGAGAATTTTTTGAACACTGTGATTTTTTTAGTTTATCGCTGTTTAGATACAGGTGTGCGAAATCGTTTTTAAAAGCAGCCTCCAAGAGATATTGTGACATTCTCTATTGGCAAGGGCTCATTTAGATTTAAAAAGTTGACATTTGGCCTCAAAGTAGTCCATACACTGTTCAGGAGATGTCATTGCAAGCATTGTCCACTATACAAAGCATCTATAGCAATTAACAGGGAAAATGCCAAATTCAAAGGTCCACAGAATGCGACGAAGCATTCCAGTGTCTGAAAAGATCACTCTTAAACCTGTCCCTTATAAGCTACCCAGACTTTAGAAAACCAATTTGCATCAAAACTGAAGCTAGCAGGGAAGACGGTACAGAACTTTCTAAAATCCATCCATTTGCTATGAAATCACCTCTTCCAAGAAGGAGGCATGACCTTTGAAAACTTTCAACAATACTGCACGGTGGGCAGGAAGCAACTTTAAATCACAAAAAAATGACGACAAAAACTGAAAGTGGGGATGTATTTGTACTTGAAAATGGAGTCAAAATCAATTTGAATTGAAATCCTAGCTGATCCTGTTTGCAAAATAATCAAATTTTTAGATTTTTTCAAGAAAAATTTGTTATATGTAAGATATTTAATAATCACCATGATTTAAAACTAGCTTATGCCACATTTTCAATAAATAATAAATTAAACTATTAAATAATACATATGTATATTTTACCTGTTTATCATAACATATTTAATGATTATAAGACTAAGCCTACAAGTACGTAAGTTTTTAGACGATTTTACTCGTTTCCAAGGTGTACCACATGGAGGTAACTTACAAAACACCTCTTTCTTTTTTTACTTTTTTTTGGTTTTATTTATTTTTTTTTAACTTTTTTTTTGTTTCATTTTATTTTTTTTGTTTTTTTTATTTTTTTTTTGTTTTTTTTTGTTTTATTTTTTTTTATTTTATTTTTTTTTTGTTTTTTTTGTTTTATTTTATTTATATTAATTAGTTTGTAAAATTTAAAGTTGGGAAATAATACAGACCAAAATTAATGTTTTCTACTAATGTTAACATGTTATCTTACATGTTATTTTAAATATGCTGAGATGAAAAAGTTGCAGCTGCTTTTTTTAATCGCTGTGAGTAAGATTGATCTTCGATCAAATTTATTTTAAATCTTTCCCAAAACTTAACAAACTCCCTGTGAATCGATTCCCCAGCCTGCTCAGACCATACTCCTAGGCCATCGTATTTTAAAAGTATAATTACTTCTTTCAAATGATCTAGAATGGGTTGGTGTCGAAATTCTGTATGTACAAAATTCTAAAAACAAAATTCTGCTTTTTAAAATTAAGCTTTTTCAAAATTCTGCTTTTTTAAAATTTCGTTTTTCTAAAATTCTGCTTTCAAAATTCTGTATTAAAAAATTCTAGATTACAAAATTCTGTATTACAAAATTCTGTATTACAAAATTCTGTATTGAAATATAATGTTAACAATGTGCGCACTTTTTCAAAATAATTACATGACCTCTTTAACATTGTTAACATTATATTTTAATACAGAATTTTGTAATACAGAACATTGTGGGATATTCATTGTCAAATTTAGGTATGGTTATTAGTGATTAAATCTTTTTCACAATTTGAGTATATGTATGCGCCCCATTGTTTTTAGCATATTCGTACATATGTATGTACATACCTACATTAATTATAAGCTTTGTTTCTTGAAATCTCCAGCAAAGAACTGTCAGCAGAAGAGAGTCTTGTAAAAAGCTGTCAAAATCTCATCTCTGCTAATTTTTCGTCGAACAGGGTTCAGCAGAAACTTGCAGACAAAACAGCGGTTACGTTTCTGATTGGCTAACAATTTGAATTTACATTTTTTGTTGTTGTTTCGCTATGTCACCGATCAGCTGTTCCTGCTTACTAGTTTCTGCTGGACGAAAAATCTCCAGCAATAACTTCCAGCGAATTGGCGCTCTCTCTCTCAGCTTGATGTGCAATTAAATGTCAAAAAGATGCTGGATTCGCTGCTATTTTGATCAAGAAACTCTTTTTCAGGAATAATTACTCATAATTATTCATAATTAGCAGGGAAGAAACGAAGCTATAGTTGACAACAGTTATATGTATATTGGTATGTACATATGTACGTATGTTTGCAATCAAATATTGACTGGAGATGAGAACTTATTTTATCGAAAACTCAAATACCAAGAAAGGAAAATGGAGAAAGAGTTAGAAAAAAAAGAAAATAATCAAAAAAACAAACAGCTGCGAAGAATTATGAAAAAAAAAAAGAATTAAGTCACACTACATATTTAAAAAGAATTGTAATTGGCTAAACTAAAATATTGTTATCGCTTAAACATATATGTATATCGTGAAGGGTGGATACCTTGCCGCGGTACGAGGGCTTAAGTCGATAGCCACAGGGCTACGCTGCCCTTGTGATCATAGCTCCGTACGGCACTTCATCACGAGAGCAGCCTAGCCTCTCTGGCGCGACGACAAAGACCTTCCCCCTCCCAATCCAGGGTGTTATGCGAAACCGTGCCCATTGGACGTTTGCAGCCGGGAGGCAAATCGTGGCTGTATTTGAACGGAGCCTCTCTGATACCGGGTCGCCTCAGAGAGTAAGCATGGCCTTACCGCGGTACGGGGCTCTGCCGCGGCGGACGACACATTTTCCCCTACTCTTCCCTTGACCCTAAACTGGCCTTGTCCGGCGATGGGTCGTACGAACAAGATGATCTCAAATAACCCAAATAAAAACGATAAACCTAAAAAACAAACAACGCCAAATTTCACTCCTCAGCAAAGGAGAGCTATGGAGGAACAGGCGAGAAAGCAACAACAACGCCGGAGGACAACCTCCGTTCCACAATCAAGGGGGGGATCGACAGCGATGGCAACTACGAGTCGGTCAACCAACTCTCTATCGACTAAGGTTGACTTGATGGGAGCTAGCACCAGTGCGGTTGCCAACGCAGCTAAGCGGACAACGGCGGATGCTAAACTCCCATCAACCGCTGATATTAAAACCAGTATCTTTACGTCTGTGGCAGCGGTCTCACGGCCTGGCCTCGGAGTTTCGAAGGAGAAGGAAGCTGCAACTGAGATTTCGGCAAGGGGAGCGACCGCGATGGCAACTACGGGTCCGCACTCCCAGGAGACATCTCCCCGCCGCTTCACATACCACGAGAAAAGATTGGCTGCAAAGATCCTGAAGAGGTATGAAGGGGTACCGCAGGAATCGCTGTCGCCGAATTCCAGTAAATCGGTAGAGCTAGCGAAAGCTGTGATACCGGATTTCCAAAATTCTTACATGCCAAAGAGGTTAAAAGTTAACCCTTTCAAGCGCCAGAGATCAGACCTGGAGTTAAATCCCCCTCCCAAGCGGCATCAGAATACCCCTGGAGCGGGCCAACTAAGCTTTGCTGAGGTAACCAAGGACAGGATCCTTATAGGCGTCCTTGACCGAGGCAATGACCGTCTGGCCATCCCTAAGGACCGGTGGCGTTACGTGCGAAATGAACTCGGCAACATTCTTCTCAATGTTGCTCCGGAGTTTCCGGGTAGTTCCGCGCGAGTAACGGATGGGGGTTGGCACCAGGGTCAGATTAAATTACTCGCATGCGAGGATGCAAAAACCGTAGCACTGTACAAGGCAGCAGCTGCTAAACTGGGTGAAGTCTACAAGGACGCAAAGATAGAGGTCGTCGACTGGAAGGACATTCCAGCTCGTCCAAGGGCAAGGGCGTGGATTCTGGCCATCCCTGACGAACCCGGGAGAATACTCGGGATGCTACGGCTAATGAATCCGTCCCTCCCAACTCATGACTGGAGTTACAATCTGGTCGGGGATGCGGTATGGCCCGACAGACAGGTGGTGTTCACCATGAATAAAGAGTCAATCGAGCCCCTCAAAAGATGCAATGGCCTAGTACACTACAGCGTGGGCCAGATCGTTATCCACGTATATCGTGGTGATGCTCAGCGCGCTGCCTTCTCGGCTGCTCCGGGGGAACCGGAAGTCGAAATACCAGAAGAGGAAGCGGATGATTCCGATGCGGAAAGCATGTTATCCGCCACGTCCCTTGGCGATAGTGCTGTGATCAACTCGGAGATGGAGGACAGCCTACAGGACGAGGAAGTTCGACGTCACGGTGGTAGCAGCTAAAGCTGAGCGATTAACATCTAACGCTACAGACAGCAGGACTCCCGCAACGCCATATCGGGCAGTTAATCGGAACAACTCGTCGTTGATAGGCAACCTCCGGGATGGGGCAAACCTCGACGATATGGGGACGGCAGGGAAGTCTGTGCACTCTCATGTTGGTGGTGCTTCAGATTAATCTGCACAAATCTAAAGTGGCCTCGGCTGCTTTAAGTAGTCGTCTTTCTATAGGCGACGTGGATGTGGTCCTCATCCAAGAACCCTGGGAGAATCTGCGGATTGGGGACTAAGGGCTTCAAGCTCATTCGAGCCAGCGAGGAGAGCAAAGTCAGAACGTGTATTTTGGTCAAGTCTGAGTAGAACTACTTTCTCCTACCTAACTACTCCAATGGTGATATTACCGCTATCAGTCTAACGGTCGACAGCACCCGCCTGACGGTGGCGTCGGTCTATATGCCCTACGACGCCGAAGAACCCCCAACACAAACGGAGGTGATAGACCTGGTGTCAAATTTCTGCACGGGTAATCTTATTATTGGAGCGGACGCTAATGCTCACCATGTCCAATGGGGGAGCTCCGACATCAATGCCAGGGGCGAGTCTCTGTTTGATTACCTCTTAACAACCAACCTGGTGATTTGCAACGTGGATAATGAACCTACTTTTATCACTAAGACCCGCAGGGAGGTCATAGACCTCACTATCTGTAGTGAAGGCGCTTATGAGTGGGTCAGAAAATGGCGGGTTCTGGAAGAACATTCATTCTCCGACCACCGTTACATAGAAATGGTTTTAGACTTTATTGTAGAACAACCAATCATGAAGCGCAATCCACGTAACACTAATTGGCAGTTACACAATGAAATATTAGACAGAGACCTACCAGTACTGCCCTCACAAGCCCCCTAATCAGTAGAGGAGCTGGAGGATCTTGTTACTACATTTACATCGGCGTTCTCAAATGCTCTAGGACAGGCTTGTCCAGTGCCAAAACCACGCGGTAAACACAGGCCACATTGGTGGTCCTACGATTTGGATTCGCTCCGCAAATCATGCCGGAAACAATTTAACAAGGCCAAGAGCTTCGGCTCTGAGCCTCATTGGCACGAATATAAAGCTAAACTAAGGGCCTACAAAAAAGCTCTGAGACAGGCGAAGAGAACCTCGTGGAGAAATTTCTGCACTGGCGTCGAAAAGGTCGACGACACAGCGAGACTTAGACGAGTCCTCTCGAAAAGTCAAACAGCCATCAGCTATTTGCGAAAACCTGACGGATCCTAGACCAGCACGGAAGAGGAAACCCTTGAGCTGCTCTTGAATACACATTTTCCGGGGAATCTGCATGACGCACCACTAGCACCTGCAACAAACCTGGCAGTAAATATACCCATCACTGAGGAAAGAGTAAGGTGGGCAGTTAAGAGCTTTGAACCGTATAAGGCTGCCGGGCCGGACGGGATTATCCCAGCGCAATTTATAAACACGTTGGAGACATCAGCTAAATGGCTGGTATTTCTCTTCACAGCCTGCCTGGCTCTCGTCCTTTGTACTAAAAACCTTTGAGAGGATACTAAGCGACTACCTCTCAACGACTATTGATAGCAACCTTATCTCTAGTTATCAGCATGCATACACCAAGGGTAAATCAACAGAAACCGCTCTGCACAGCCTAGTGTCTGTCATTGAGAAATCGCTGTGTGAAAAGGACTACTGTCTCGTGGCCCTCCTAGACATTGAGGGGGCTTTCAACAATATAAGCCCGGAGGCTATCAACTCCGCTCTAACTAATCTGGGCGTAGATAGACCTATAACTGGTTTAATTGACCAACTTTTAAGGGAAGGAAAATAGCTTCTTCACTTGGTACGGTTGAGTTATCACGTTATGTCACAAGGGGAACACCCCAGGGTGGTGTTCTTTCCCCGCTTTTATGGAACCTTACAGTCAACTTGTTGCTACGTGACACAAGCTGGGGGGGGGGGGGGAGGGGGGTAAGATAGAGGCATACGCAGACGATTTAGCTATTGCATTCAGAGGCAAGTTCCCACAAACTCTGTGTGACCTGATGCAAGTAGCACTGCGAGCAGTTTCGACGTGGTCCTCTCGCTGCGGACTTAGTATCAACCCGGGGAAGGTGGAACTTGTCCTCTTCACCAACCGGTACAAAATACCGCCACTAAGCCTACCAGAACTAGATGGCACGCGCCTGGGCTTGTCGGATAAGGCCAAGTTTCTAGGCATAGTTCTGGACAGGAAATTGAATTGGAAGGAGAATGTTCTTCAGCGCAAGAAGAAAGCTTGCATCGCTCTTTACACATGCAAAAGAGCCATTGGCAAAAAATGGGGGCTCACCCCTAGAGTATGCAGTTGGATCTACACGGCCATCATTCGCCCAATCATGCTGTATGGAGTCGTCGTATGGTGGCCTGCGTTGAGCAAAGCAACATACCTGAATCTGTTGCGGAAAGTCCATAGATCCAATATGATCTGTATAAGCGGTGCGCTAAGGACAACGCCCAACGAAGCCCTTCAGGTCATTCTGGGCATTTTGCCACTTGATCTGGAAGGGTTTCGGTCAGCGGCGGCATCAGCTCTGCGCCTAAGAGAAACCTCCAGTTGGGGTGTCATCTTATGTATGCTAATTCCTTTCTTCTTCCTTGAAAAAGTAAAATTATTATTAGTTATTAAATATATCGAAAATTTACATATGTGAACTCTTAAAAAACGTTAAAGTGTTAAATTGTACTGTATACAAGTATAATTTTGTAGGCTGAATATACTCATTTAATGTGTTGGGACAGAATTGTCGCAAAATAGATCCCCTTTGGCAGGTAGTAAGCACAGCTTAGCTATCGGCCGCACCATTTCGCCATTCGCCGTCTTTAGAGTAACGACTCTTACTTGACCTTCAGCTCCCGGATGACACTGTGTAACTCGACCAAGTATCCACTTACTTGGAGGGGTAGACTCGTTGCACACAGTTACAATGTCTCCTTGTTGTATGTTCGGCGAAGATCGAACCCACTTCGTGCGTCGTTGCAAGCTGACAAGGTAGTCGTCGTGCCAGCGGTGCCAAAAGTGTTGCCTCATTGCAGCGATTAACTGCCATCTTTGATGTAGACTTCCAGAAAACCCTTGACCCTCAGGCTCTGGAAGTGATTTTAGTGGTTCGCCCAAAATGAAGTGTCCCGGCGTCAGGACTTCCAAGTCGCTAGGATGCGTAGAGTTTTCACATAGCGGGCGAGAATTTACGCATGCCTCGACTTCGGTTAAAAACGTACTAAATTCTTCGTAAGATAATAGTTTGTCATCCAAAACGCGTTTTAAATGATATTTTATTCGTTTGATCCCCGTCTCCCAGTAGCCACCCATATGAGGAGCGCTGGCGGATTGAAGCGCCATTCAATGGCCGAATTTGCAAAAAAGTGTTGTAACTTCTCGTCTTTCAAGCAACTCTCGTATTGTTTGCGCAATTCCTTTTCGGCCCCGACAAAATTTGTGCCGTTGTCTGAAAACATGACTTTGCAAAGGCCTCTGCGGTTGACAAATCTTTTTAGCGCGTTGAGAAACGATGAGCTTGAGAGATCTCCGACGAGCTCGAGGTGCAATACCCCAGTCGCCATGCAAATAAAAGAAGAGATATAACCTTTGGTGGACTTTGCCCCCCTCCCATGCGTAAATTTTAGCAAATAGGGGCCAGCGAAGTCTACCGCGGTATGTGTAAAACAGCGAACGTAAATCGTGCGCACCGATGGAAGATCGCCCATCGATTGCGTAGCGAGATTTCGATTTAGACGAGTGCATTTGACGCACTTGTGGTAGATATTGCGTATCAGGCTTCGGGCGCCGATAATCCAGTAGCGTCGTTGCAAAATTGTCTGCATTATACGAGGCCCAGCATGCAACGTGAAGTGATGTATATCAGAGATGATTAATGTTGCTAACGGAGAGTCTTTAGGGATTATACAAGGGTGTTTTGTATCGTAAGCAACGCTTGCCGATTTGAGCCGACCTCCTACTCGAAGAGTACCACGTTGATCGACAAATGGCTGTAAACGTAACAAACTACTTCGTAAAGGAATCGGTTTATTTTTGCCGCACAGCACGATTTCGTTAGCAAAATAAAACTGTTGTGTATAGTTGATCAAGCGATGTTCTGCTTCTGAGACTTCGTGGCAAGTCAGGGGTCCACTTAGTTTCGTAGCGCGTCGATTAGTTGCACGTGAATTGCTGATGAACCTCAGGACGTAAGCGATGACTCTACGGAGTTTAGAAAAAGATGAATATTTTGTTAATATCTCCCATTGAGTGTCGGAGTTTAAAACGTGAACGTGGACCCTCTTTCGTAAGCCTATGTCGGTTGTATGAATATTCGAAGTAGTTGGACTTTGGACTCTGTCACTTTCAAAAAGTCTGGACCGGACCACCAGAGTTCGTGACTCAAGAGATCGACGGGTGAAATTCCTCTGGAAGCACAATCCGCGGGATTTTGTTCCGACCGCACATGATTCCAACAATCAGGTGGGAGAGTCTCGTGTATCTCCGCGACGCGGTTCGCCACAAACGTTTCCCAGCGACTTGGGTGAGATTGTAGCCATGCCAGGGCTATTGTTGAGTCGGTCCAACCAAAAAGCGGATATTTTACGTTATTCCAACTGCTTAAGACACTTTGTACTAACTTTGATGCGAGATGAGCACCACACAATTCTAGGCGCGGTAGTGTGGTCCGTTTGATAGGCGCCACTTTAGTTCTTGACGAGATTAGAGCTGCAGTGACCCGCCCATCGTTGTATACGGTACGCGCACACATTGCAGCGGCATATTCCCGCTCCGATGCGTCAGAAAATACATGTAATTCGGTGAAAGATGCATTGACTCCAACGCCGAGCCAGCGGTCCACTCTCACATTGACTAGCGATCCCATTTGTGAGCGATGTTCATTCCATGATTTTGCGATTTCGTCCGGTACCAGAACGTCCCAACCAATTTCAGTGCGCCATATGTCTTGGAAACACATCTTCGATTTGACTGTCACCGGAGAGAGTAACCCGAGAGGGTCGAATAGTGTGCTAGCCTCAGCAAGGAATGCTCTCTTTATTAAAATCGCGGGAGGTTTTCTGAGATTGACTGTAAACGTGATATAGTCTTCGTCAGTATTCCAAACGATCCCCAATGCATTGACGTTTTTGTCGTCGACGATGTAATGCGAGATGGACTTAGATGTATTTGAGATACTATCTCTAAGCTCTGCGCAGTTTCTTGCCCATTTTCGCAACTCGAACCCACCCTCTTGAAGAATTGAAGAAACATTATGATGTATGGCCTTTAAACCATCACAGCAGGACGCACCTGTCAGCAGGTCGTCCATGTAGAAATCCTGTATGATAGCGGAAATGGCTGGTTTGCAAGGGTTACACGAATCCTTGGCTGTTTGCTGCAGCGAACTAACGGCTAAGTGGGATGCAGCCGCGACTCCATATGTTACGCGTAACATACGATAATCCCTTATCGGCGAGTTCGAATCAGAGCGCCACACAATACGCTGGAGATCTACGTGCTTGCTATCGACACACACCTGGCGGTACATCTTCGCGATGTCTGCAGTGATTGAATAACGGTGTGTTCTAAAACGCATCAGTATCGACACCAAATCTTGTTGAAGCTGTGGCCCGACAAACATAGCATCATTCAACGAATTTCCAGATGAAGTTTTGGCAGACGCGTTGAACACGACCCTCAATTTTGTCGTAAGACTCGATTCCTTTAGAACGGGGTGATGCGGCATGTAATATGCATCCTTTCTTGGTTCGGACACAATCTCCATGTGGTTCATCTCAAGTAACTCGTTCATGAACTCGTTGTAACGCTCCCGTAACGTGTCATCTTTGGAAAACCTACGTTCAATTTGTAAAAGATTGCGGACGGCGAATGCTCGTGATTCGCCCAGTATAAGATTGGGTTTAAGCGGTAGTTCGACTACAAAACGCCCCTCAGGCGTGCGATGATGAGTAGTTGCAAAATGATCTTCGCAGATGCGTTCTTCGTGAGTTAAATGAGATTTGCGTGGGGATTCTTCAAGCTCCCACAACCTAGTGAGCGCTCTTTCAAGTTGCACGTCACAGTGCAGTGACTGTAGATTTAGCGAGCGTGTAGTTGCCCGGTCTAAACTACCAAACAATGTCCATCCAAACACCGTTTTTTGTGCCATTGGTGTGCCGGGTGGACCCTTGCATAGCTCCCCGCAGATTAGCTCATCCATGCAGTCCATACCAATTAGCATATCTATTCGGCCAGGCTTCATATAGTTGGGGTCGGCTAAGAAGAGATCCTGAATGTGGGACCAGTTACTGATGGGGATTGGATGAGTTGGTAAGTCACTTGTAATCTTGGGTAAGATTAAAGCGCTAATAGGGTAGCATTCGGAGGAACAACGAGAAGAAAGTGATAAAGAGGTTTCGCCCTTGCAGCGACCCCCTTGTGCTGAGCCGATGCCAGTTACATTTACGTTTGTCGATATGCGTGGCAACCCTAAGCGTTGAACACATGCCTCGGTTACGAAGGATGCGTGTGATCCGGTATCAAATAAAAGACGAGCGGTTTGCCAACGATCGGCGCAATCTCGAACCCTAACAAGAGCGGTAGCTAATAGCACTGTTTTCGGCGGAGTAGGTAGCGGATGAGAACTTACGCAGGATGATACACAAGTAGTAGCAGTGTTCTTCGCTAGTTCGACGTTGGATGATTCAGCGGTGTTGACAAAGGCGGTATTAGCGGCGGTGCGGTTACCCTCAGGTGAACTAAAAGCATTGTGAAATGGTGACGCTGATGACAGACGCGGCATGTGGACGAGCTATTACAACGGTCTTTGTAATTCCCCGTGCTTTGTAATTCCCCGAAGCTTTCGAATCTTTGATAAATTTGGATTTGGCTGCTGAGTCCAAATTCCGAAAAGTGTCGCAAGCGTAAATATTATGCGAACCGTTGCTATACGGACAGCGTGCGTGATGTGGCTCCGAGAGCGTGTGAAAAGACTTGGCTGCCTTGCCGGCGAATTTCGGCTTGACTACCGACGACTGGATTGCTGGGGTGGCGACCATGGACAAGGAACGACACCTCACTTCTAAAAATGTTGAAAGTTGTTCGAAGGTAGGAGGCTCATCACTGACGAGCGACAATTCCCATTGCTTACGCGTCTCAAACGCGAGCTTGCTTACAATCTCATAAACTAGCCAATCATCCCAAAAGTCTACAGTACGGCCTAATGCCTTAAGGCCTCGTATGTGTTGCTGGAATGCGTTAAGAACGCTCTTGATGGAGTCAGCGGAGTCATTTGTGGCTTTGGGAATTTGGGATATCGCCCTGAAATTTGCGTCGACCATAACTCGCATAACATTGTATCGCGACCGGAGAAGTTCCCAAGCTTCAGTGTAATTTGCATCGCTTATCTTAAACCCACTGACTATACTAAGTGCATCCCCCTTTAGACAGGTACGTAGGTAATGCAGCTTTTGAGCACCAGACAAAGAATTGTTTGCGTCGACCAGGGATGTAAAGGCATCATAAAAAGCGACCCACTCCGTGGAATCACCCGCGAAAGTTGGGAGATCCATTTTTGGCAATCGAATTGATGCTGAGACATGAGCAGAAGCACTTGAAAGTGAATGCATTTGTTGATTTTCTGGAATAGCTTTCAATTTCTGCACTCGTTTGAAGTTTGGCAAGGCTGTGGAGTAAAAAGTTTCTGCCTGTATGCGTTGTTGTTCTTCTACTGTTGCGTTTTCGGTACCACAAGATTTTTCGACCTCTTCTTGTGCTAAGTTGAAGCGCACCCATTGCTCGTTAAGCAGTGTCAAATAGCTTTCGACATTATCAATGTCCAATAAAAATGTGTCTTCTTTGCTCTTCCCCATGTACCTTTTAATTGCATTTAGGGCAGAGTCGCGGGATTTGACATGGGCAGACATTTTGCAGATATATTTTTCAAGGACAGACAAGGGCAATGAAAAATCTCAGAGTTGTACGTGTGTATGTATGAACAACTGTAACCGTAGAATTAAATTTACAGGCCTTTAGGTATTTTAATTAATAAAGCGTAGCAGTTTATATTTTATTATAAATAATAAAGCGCAGAAGTTTATATTTTTATTAGTTGCAATTAATAAACGTAGTAAATATATATAGGCAAATATATTTTATACGTACGAATGCGGTGATCATGCAGTTTTGCTAATTTGCAGGTTATCTTTGCAATTTTGTACTTGCGGTGCAGCCGATATATATGTGTGTATGCGGTGTAGACAATTTGCAGGTTATTGCAGTCATGCAATGAAAATGTAGTGTAATGCGGTTGCGAGCTATCCGGCTCGAAGGACCAGAAAATATTGCGGTTAATGCGGGGTTCCTCAGAAGGATGAAGGTTTAGAGGCGGGTTTCCGATTGGACTCAGAAGAGCACTTGTAATTCGCGCAAGAGAATGAGTTGCTGGTGCTAGTGGGAGTTACCAACTAATATTGGTGCGGTTTGCTCGTGGACTGTATAAAAATGATGTAGCGGACTACCCGTTGCTTCCAAATAATAACACAAGTCGATTTATGCTACTATTTCACAATAAACTTTAATTAACTTCAATTAATTTAGCAAGTACAAAAAAGGCGCGTGCGGTGTGAAAAATATGTCAGCGATTAGAGATGTGCAAAAGCATTGCAATGACAAGTGTCAAAATGCAGCGAGTGCTTGAATGGTTGCATTAAAGCACGACTTAACCCTTAGGCGACTCATCAGTAACCTTGTGGAATTTTACTTAAAAAAACCATATCGTTAAAAATATAAACTTTTTAATTGACAAAAAACTAAATATAGAAATCCAGAAGTGCTCTGCAAAAAACCTTGGATTATGTGAATTATGTGATTATGTGAATGATGATGGCGGGAAGATGGCGAGGATGCAATGATATTTATATGATTTGGTACATTTTTTTTTTGTCGCAAAAATTAAGGCAAGTGGCCGCTGCCTTAATCGCTGTATGTTTATGTACGTTCATGTGAGAGTAATGAGCGCGGAAAGAGGTGAGAGCGATTTTCGAAGCGCAGAGTTTTAGCGGGAGAGTGTTTGTCGGAGTTTCGATGACTGCGCAATTTGCAAGGTACTGTTTTTTCTCCTTGCTTCACGCATATATGTATGTATATATATGTTGATTGGGAATTTAAAAATTTTATTTGAGTATACCATGCAAAGAATCCACACATTAGGGTGGTGCAGTGTATTGCATATATTTAAATGTTTTTCCTTTAAACAATTTTTTTTTTAAAGCCATTCTTTGAAAATTACAATTCTGGTGTTGCGATCAAAATTTTTAATTGTATATAACTTACTTCACTTTTTAGTTTGAAGAAAACATACCTTTCCAATATTTTATTCCTCTAAAGATTTCATAAGTAAAAAAACTATTTAAAAATCGAAAAACCTTAGCACATCAAATTATCAAAGTAAGAAATGTGTTTCATACAAAAAAGTGGAGTTACTTATGTATAAAGGTACATTAGTAAAAGTTCGTATGGTATTTCCCTGCTAAAATGTGGTTAGTCCGGGATCAATCGCAGAGGAACAGTAGACTACTATTTTTTAGTCTCTTTTAGATGGAATAAATTGGTCAATTGTGTTCGAGCATGTCCTATGAAGAGACTTATTGTACCCTTTTTATACCAGAATGGCTATAAATGTATACTACTTGCAGGACACCTGACTTCGATTCTCGGTGCAGGCAAAAATTGAAAATTGTTTTTTTTGTTGTAATTTTTCGTTTTTTTAAAGTTTTTGGCGATACATCTTCTGAATATCGCCGTTAAAAGCAAACTTATAAAGTCGCCATTTAAGTATGACGAGCATTAGGTCGTTTTGTAATATGGGGTCTGTGTGCAGAACGTCGTTCAATGAGTTGCCTGAATGTGCAATTTTCGATGCATTGAACACGACTCGCACCTTAGTGGTTTTGCTGTCGAGTTTTATAACAGCATGATGGGGTAAATAAAACGATAAGTATTTCCCTTGTTCAACTATCTCTTGATGGTAGGCGGGTTCCATGTGATCCATGGTTATATACTCGTTAAGGACTTCAAAATACTTGTCTCTTAACTCGGGTTTTCTTTCCAGGGTGCACTCGGTGCTAATGTACTGCTGCTGTGCTGCTGGTGGCGAGTGTCCGAGTGCGAGGTTTTCCGGAAATTCCGTCTTAAATGGCAGTTTGACTCGGTAGCGTCCATCTTCTTCTCGGATCGTGGTTGTTCTGTACAATGCTTCGCAGTATTCATCGTCTGCAGATCGGGGTTGGGTCTGGTGAACTTCTTCCTGCTCCCAGCTACAGGGCCGCTTAATATCCATCCGAATATTGTTTTCTGGGCGAGTAATGTTCCGCTAACATTATGTTGGAGCCCCTCGGTAAGGATTTGCGGGGTGATATCGCTGCCGATTACTACATCGATTTTCGATGGTATTGAATATTGTGGGTCGGCTAACGGTATATTAGACAGTTCTTCGAGCTCCGCGCTTTAAACTCTGACTGTGGGCAAGAAGTGAGTTAGTTTCGGCAAAATTATTGCTTGTGCGTCTATCTTTTTGGTCAAATCTGCCGAACAAAACGTTATTTGGCAGATTTTATTGGCATTTTTTACTACCATTCCACCCATTCCAGATATTTGGTGCAGAGACTCCTTTGTGGGTAGACCAAGAAGCTTTTGTATACGAGATGATACAAACGTGTTTTGAGACCCTTGGTCTATTAGGGCACGAATTTTATCAAATTCGCCAGCAAAGTATACTGGTACGATTGCTGTTGGGAGTAGGGTGGTTCCTTGGTTACTCGAAAAGTGAGTAGAAATGGTGGATCTTGCGGCAGCTCTTGATGTTGTGGGCTGCTCGCTGTCCGGCCTCCTAGGGGCGCCGGCTTGGGCATTTGGAGCTCTGGGGTTTGGTTGTGCTTGGTGGGGTTTGGGCTGCAAATACAGTAACGAATGATGTCGGTTTTGGCAATAGACGCACGAAAAACTACTCTTACACTCACTTTTGGGGTGTGACGTCGACATACAATTTTCACAATAACCGTTTTCCCTCACAAATTTAATTCGGTCTGGGATAGATAAATTCCTAAACCTAACGCAAGATTTTATTGCGTGGTATTGATTGCATAATCTACACGAAGCCGTATGTCTAAGTTCACTATAAGGGGGTGTAGGGGCACTCAAAATAAAAATAAAAAGAAATAAACAGTTTTTAGTTTTAATAATTTAATATTTAATTTAATAGAATTTTCACTTCAGTTCACAAATTTTTCTTTTTAATAACTTTAATTTCACTAATGTGGAAGTAGGTGGGAAGGTAGGTAGTAGTAAACGGCGCGCTCGTTGACAACTGAAAAACTTCTGCTTCGCCGTTGTCCGCTGAGCCTTTGGTTTTACTTATTTGGACATACATACATATGTACATGTATACTTAAAAAGGTAAGTACATGACAAAGAAGCGGTATTCTTCCAGTTTGATTTTGCATTAGGGTGTTATACAGGTAGTATACATTTTTTATAGGTAAGTATAAATTTGATTTTAATGTTAATTTACAGGTAAGTGTAAGTTTAATGTAAGTATGATTTCAAGGTAAGTATGAGTTTAAGGTAAGTATGATTTTTTTTAAAGGTAGGTATATGTGTTTTACTTCATTTTTCATATACATTTTAAATTCATATAATATGTACATTTTTTGATTTCTAAATAAATAATATCTACAGATCGATCAAATTTTCTTCTTCTTCTTCCATGTCTTCAACATGGCGGCGGGCCTGCGAAGTTGACGAATGCTGGAGCTCTTGCAACTGTTCAAGCGTATTCCTTGCTTGATTAACTAGATTTCGCAAATTTCGTTGGTTGCCCCTGCGGTTCTGCACGCGTGCCGCTGACCGTTCAATTACACGCTGCCTGGTTCTTCCGCGTCGTTCATCACGCCTTTGACGTACGGGTGGTGGAGGTGTGGGACGACGGCTGCGTACTATTGTGGATACGTTAGGGCGATGCAAAAGCGTATGATGAGCTCTGCCACAGTGACGGCAGCTGCCGGCGGAAGTGCACGCCCCTGTAGTATGAGATGTGGCCAAACAGTTTATGCAGTAGCGATGTACACGCGCGGATTCATATCGCTCTGCTGGAGTCATGGCCAAAAATGCGTGACAGTGGCGTAGAGAGTGGGGGCGACAGCACAGGCGGCATTTTCCTAATTCCATGATGAGATCTGTAGGGAGAGAACGTGAAAGGAAATCAGCATTGGGGTAAAGTAAAGTTATTATGAGAATTGGGTAATTATGGTTGGGAATATTGTATTAACAGAGAGCTAGGAGGAGGGTAATAAACATATTTTGGTGATGTTCCGCGTGATTATTCCATTTTGAGTGCGGAGATCAACGACACGAACATTGCCATCGGGTCCTGGGTGGAGGTTCGAAATGCTTCCGAGTCGCCATTCGTTGGGTGGTAGAAGGTCGTCCTTAACAACGACCAGATCACCTTCTTTGAGGTTCGGTTGGGTATTTTTCCACTTATGTCTTTTATGGAGTTGTAAGAGATACTCGTTTTTCCAGCGGGTACTAAATTGGTGGTGTAGTACTTTAAGTAACTGCCATTTGTTCATTGGGCGGAGATTTTCTGCGTTAGGTTCCGGCAGAGATACTAGTGGGGCACCGCGTAGGAAATGTCCTGGGGTTAACGCTACTAAATCTGTAGGGTCTTCGGACATAGGAGAGATAGGCCTGGAATTGAGGACAGCCTCAATTCGAATAATTAGAGTCGTAAATTCTTCAAACGAAAACTTGTGGTTGCCGGCGACTTTCGTTAGATGAGTTTTAAAACTTTTAACAGCGGCTTCCCATAAGCCGCCCATGTGAGGAGCGTATGGGGGTATAAATTGCCAGGAGAGGCCTTGGGGGGCGTAATTTTCGGCGACCTTTGGACCCACTTCTTGGAGGAAAATTGAGATTTCCTTTTGCATTGATCGATGAGCGCCGATAAAGTTTTTTCCGTTGTCGGACATGATTTTGTTCGGGAGACCGCGGCGGCCGACAAAACGAGCGAATGCGGCCTTAAAGGCTTCCGTGGTTAAGTTGGAGCATACTTCGAGATGTATGGCTTTGGTGGAAAAACAGACAAATACGCATACATACGCCTTGGTGTGAGAGGCACGGCGGAGAGGTGACGTTTTGACGAGAAATGGGCCTGCGAAATCGACTCCGGTAGTGTGAAAGGGAAGGGTGTAAGTTGTCCTTTCAGCTGGTAATGCACCCATGATCTGCGAGTTCATCCTTTGTTTATGGATCGTGCAGGTCTTGCATTGGAATATGAGTTTCTTCACCTTTTGTCTGAGTCGAGGGATGTAGTAATCCTGTTGGATCGTATGGGTCATCAATTGGTTTTCGGCATGCAGCAAGTTAGTGTGAGTGAAATCCAACAGTAAGGAGCAGAATACGGAGTTATCGGGAATTATGATAGGGTAGCGCTCGTTCTGGCTGAGGTTCGAGTTTGCTAGCCGACCATCCACCCTCAATATGCCACTTTCATCGAGTTTGGGGTTCAGAGTGAGTAGTGAACTCTTTTTGGAGAGTGGTTTGTTGGACTGTAGATCCGCAATTTCGGCAGGGTAATATGCATGCTGTGTCGACAGGATCAATCGAACTTTTGCCTGGTGAATTTCCTCTTGGGTTAGAGTTCTAGTTTCTGGAATATCGAGCCCCTTTGCCTTGTATATAAAGCGATACATATAGGCAACGACTCGTAGGGCTCTGACGTAAGAAGAAAACCGATCTAAAGGGTCTGTGATCTCAATAGCGTGGAGTGCTTCAACACGTTTTTGTTCTGGTGGATTGGAATTTTGAGGAACTGTCTTGGGCCAGAAATCGGGGGACTTGGGTAGCCACTCAGGGCCTTTCCACCAGAGGGAGGATTAAGATAACTCCTGGGGTTTGCATCCGCGTGTTCCAAGATCGGCTGGGTTATCGCCACTTGACACATGGCGCCAAGTAACATTGCCGACATTTTTGAGAATTTCTGCTGTACGGTTCGCTACATATGTTTTCCAGCTATGGGGTGGCTTTTCGAGCCATGCTAGCACGATTGAGGAGTCTGACCAGAGGACTAGTTCATTTGAGGACAGATTTAATTGAGAGGTTATCTGTTTAACTAGTTTTGAGAGTAGTACTGCGCCAGACAGTTCGAGACGAGGAAGACTTACAGTTTTTAACGGAGCTACTTTGCTTTTAGCTACTGGCAAATGATTAGTGAAGTCGTTTTCGTTATGCTGCACTCTTAGGTACACACAAGCGCAGAATGCCTTTTCTGAGGCATCAGAGAATCCGTGTATTTGATATGGTTTGTCAGGGGAAAACTCGACCCATCGGGGTATTTTGATATCACTTATTGCCGAGATATTTTCCCGAAAGGTACTCCATTTGTGTAAGGCGAGAGGTTTGACTTGTTCGTCCCAGTCCGTTCCTTCCAACCAGAGTTGTTGGAGGAGAATCTTGGCTAATATCATAATTGGCGCTAGCCATCCTGCCGGGTCGAACAATTTCGCTATTGCTGATAATATTTGCCGCTTTGTGCGTGATTTGGCGGCTGGTAGAGGGTCATATGAGTAAGAAAACGAGTCGTCGATAGCGTTCCATTTTATTCCCAGGGTCTTTGTGGAGCTTACATCATGGAATTTAAGAAAATCTGCATCGAGGAGGTCAGATTTTGAAATGGATTTGAGTATTTCGGGGTAGTTAGCCGTTATTTTCTTCAGAGGGAAGCCGGCTGATTTTAATGCTTCGATAACTTGTGTCATGGAGCTGATTGTGGACTGTAGGTTGTATCCGCCAGAGAGTATGTCATCTACATACGTTTCATGTAGAAGCACTTTTTTGGCGAGGGGGAATTCGTCTTTGGTGTCTTCCGCTAGCTGATGGAGGGTACGGATTGCTAGGTATGGAGCACAGTTGACACCAAAGGTAACTGTTTTCAATTTAAAATCTTCTAGAGGTGATTTTGGGGATCTGCGAAATACAATTCGTTGGTAATCCTGATCTTCTGGGTGAATGAGTATTTGGCGGTACATCTTTTCGATATCGCCATTAAAAACGAACTTGTAGAGGCGCCATTGTAGTATTATCAGCATTAAGTCGTTTTGAAGGGTTGGGCCGGTGTGTAATATATCGTTCAACGAACTTCCCGAGTGAGAGATTCTCGAGGCATTGAAGACTATTCGTACCTTAGTTGTTTTGCTGTCTGGTTTTATGACAGCGTGATGGGGCAAGTAAAAGGAGTAATATTTTCCTTTTTTTATAATTTCGAGAGGTGATGTGGGTTCCATGTGATCCATGGTTAAATATTCTTCTAATAGTTCAGAATATTTCTCTTTTAATTCGGGTTTATTTTCCAGTGTTCTCTCTATGCTAATATACTGCTGTTGAGCAGCGGGTCGTGAGTGACCGAGGGCTAAGGTTTCTGGAAAATTTTCTTTGAATGGGAGTTTTACCATGTAGCGGCCATCTTCTGGAACGGACCTCTTTTTGTGGAGCTCTTCGCAGAAAGTATCTTCATCTGTGACGGGTTTAGTGGACTGAACTTCTTCTTGTTCTCAAAAACTTTTAAGGAGGTCATTTAGAGAGTCCAGGGGGGTTTCAATTATTTGCGTGGAGTACGTTGCAATCTGCTCTGTTATTGGGCCGCTCAATATCCAACCAAATATCGTGTTTTGAGCTATTAGACTTCCAGCGACATTAGTTTCGAGGCCTTGCAGAAGAATTTGCGGGATTATGTCGCTGCCGATTACCATATCTATTCTCCCTGGAGAACCGTAATTGGGGTCTGCTAGTGTGAAAGAGGAGAACTGTTCCAGATTTTCGATTACCACTTTGGAAGAAGGGAGGAAGTGAGTTAATTGTGGTAATATTATGGCTTTTGTATTAAATTGTGTTCGTGAATCCCGAGAGCATATTGTTAAACAACAATAAAGTTTTGCACTACTCCTCCGCCCATGCCTAATATTTGGTAATGAGATTTCTGAGTAGGCAGATTTAGCAATTCTTGGATTCTCGAGGTTATGAATGACTTTTGGGAGCCTTGGTCCACCAATGCCCGGACCTTGAAAGTTTCTCCTCGATGGAGTATGGGGAAAATTGCCGTGGGCAGTAACGTTCTTTCTTTGTTACTGGAGAAGTGAGCTAGAGTTTTATTTTCTTTGGGAGGTGGGGTTTCATTCCGAGATTCTCGTGACTGCATTGCCTGCTTGGAAGTCGAAGGTTTTGGTTGGTAATTTTCTGCTTGAGGCGGATCCTTGGATGGATTTCTTATTTGATGTTGTCGAGAAGTATTTGCGTTCGTTGGCCGAGGTGTTTGGTAGTGTAGCAGGGAGTGCTGTCGCTTTTGACAATATACACATTTGAAGTTGCTACAACATTCGGATTCTAAATGGGAGAATGCTAGACAATTTTTACAATAATTGTTGTCTTTTACAAATTTATTGCGGTCCGATACGCTAAGTTGTTTGAATTTAACGCAACTCATCATGGAGTGGTTTGAATTGCACAACTTACATGAGACTTGTCGGGACTGTTCGCTATGGAAGGAGTGAGATTTATTTTTGAAGTTTGAATGTTCAGGTGTGGAGGAGCGAGGAGTGAAGCTCGAGTTTGAGTTGCGGGGTTTGCTTGGCCTATAAGTACCTAGCCGTTCTACTACTTCGTATCTGGTCGTGGGGAATTTGTCCATTTCCGACCAGAGTGGTAATTCCTTCCTAGATTCCAGCGATTGTTCCCATAATGCGAGAGTTTCATTGGGCAGTTTTGAGGAGCATAAATAAATAAGTATTGGGTCCCAATTGCTAGTTGGTACATTATTTCTTGAATTCTTTCTCCACTTTCATAGAATACGGGTTGCATATTGAAGAGGCTTTTGAGCTGACTATCTACCAGAATTCTTCGATTCTCGTATCTGGACTTGAGTGCTCCCCAGGCTAACTCGAAATTTTGGTCATTGAGGGGGTATTTTTGAATTATAAGGGCTGCTTTTCCCCTGGTTTTTTGTCGCAGATGGTAGAGTTTTTGAGCTGGCGACAATTTAGGGTGGTTTATGTATACTGCCGTAAACATATCTCTAAAAGACGGCCATGTCTCATAACCACCGTGAAATACTTCTGTATCGCATGCGGGTACTTTGAGGTAGGGAGGGTTCCTATGGTTGTGTTCTGGATTTGGATGGTGGATGCTGGTTCCAACGTTGCCAGAAGCTCATTTATTCGGGCTTTGGTGCTGATGTTTGTGCCCATCGCGGTGTCATATTTTTCTGTGAGAGCCGTCAGGGATCGTTCATCCGTGAGATTAAGATACGCTGCTTCATATGCTCTTTCTACTGCTGCTATGTGTCTGCTGAGTTCCTCCAAGTATGTCTGTAAACTGGGTTTGGTGTGATTTGCCTCGTCAGTATTCCACCATTTTTCGCAGAATTTTTCGAGTTTTGTCAACTCAAACAGGGATTTTTTCAAAATTTGAGCCAATTCTTCTTCTTCCGAATGGGACTTTGACCGTGTTTTAGGTCCTTGTTGGGGTGCTGGGAGATTTAATTTATCAGTTTTTTCTTCGGCCATTTTTAAGAGGTTAAGAGGTATTTAATGGACTGGGTTTATTTTTTTTTTTAATAAATTGTGTATTAGGAGTACACTAGAGTATATTTGAGGGGGCTGTGTATTAGAAGTACACAAGAGAGTTTTTTTTTTTTAATTAGAGTCCTGTGTGTTAAGAAGCACACCTGAGTATATTTAAGGGTTTGTGTATTAGAAGTACACGAGAAGGTTTTAATATTTAAAATTGTAATTGATCTTTTCTTTATTTAATTAGGGATGTAGTTTTGATGATAAATAAATTTGACCACTTTTTGTGTGGTTTGTGCCCAGTGTATTTTTGTGCGCCTTTTTTGCTATTCAGGCCCACTGTGCTTACAGTGAATTTATATGTGTATGTATGTATGTGTGAAATTTATAAAATTTGAGAGGCTGAAATATTTACTTGCTTCCGCGTCTTTGACTGCAAGTATATATATATGTTTTATATGTACGCTGTTGTGAGGGCGGGAGTATGCACTTGTCTCAGCGCTTCTGAGTCCAAGTGTATTTCTTGGTATGTACTTATGTATGTGCAATTTTTTGGAAAATTTTAAAGTTTTGGTGCTGAGAGTGGAGGGAATTGGAGTAGCTGAATTAGAGTGAGTGTGAGGTGATTGTCCACATATGTACGTACGTACATATATGTATTAATTTTTCTCTTTTTTCAAGAATGTAACTTGGAAAATCGGCTGTACTTGGTACGGTAGTTAGAAATGGGTAAGTATAGGGAGGTGAAAGCGTTTTGTATATAAACGTGGGATATACATATATGTATTTTAAAAATGGGTATGATTTATATATCTTAGCGGATTTGGAAAGAGAAATTTTAAATGTAAGTTTTGGCAACTGAGAACATAAGAGGTTTCTCTTGTACTGCCTTAGAGTTCCGTTAATATATTTTTATGTATATATGGGGAATTATTTAAAAATTTATATCTTAGCGGATTAGGGAAATTGTATATTTTAAATTGCTGGAAATGAGAACGTAACGGGTTTCTCATATATTTTCTTAGAGATCCGCCAAGTTATGTAAATCGGGTATATTGAGGGTATATGGGGTAAATTCTTTTTAACGGCACTTACTTGGGGCTGGTGACTGACTACCTTTTTTTTTCTTCGAAATTTGTAACGGGGTTTCTCTTTGTTGCTGGGCGATTTTGATGTTGGTGAACTGCTGATGTTAATGATGATTTTTGTGTAGTAGACTGTACCTTGCTTTTTGATTTTGTTTTTATTTAATATTTGTTAAAAAAATATATTTAGTTTTTCACCTCTTTTTATGTTTTTATTTATTCTCTTTTCAGCTATTAAATTTTCTTCTTATTTTTTCTTTTTCAGATTTTTTTTGAAAATATTTTTTGTACACTTTTTTTTTTTTTTGAAAAATAAAACATCAACTTTTTATTTTCTTTCTTTTTTAGTTCACCAGTTTTTAACAATTTTTGTTTTCTTTCCCCGAATTTTAAATAATAATTAAATTTTTTCTTTTTTCAGGGGTTCTTTTATTTCTTTGAAAAATGTTTTGTTTTCTTTCTATTTCAGGTCACAAATTTTTTATATTTCCAAGAGGCGATTTTTTATAATATTTTCTTTGCAGGTAATTTCTTTTTATTTAACTTTTTTCACTTTTTAACTACTTTTTTTCTTTTCAGGTTTTTTGTTCACCAATAATCTCTTTTTTCTTTCTTTTCAGGTTTTTCTTTATGAATTTTTGTTATTTTTTGTTTTAACAGCTTTTCACTTTTAATTTGCCGCAAAAAAAACTTTTTCTTTTTAGGAGCACCCTATCGCACTATACCACTTTTTGCTAATTTTGTAAGTTTCAATTTTTATATTATTTTATTTTTTCATAAAAACTTTTTTGTTTCTAGGCGCTGAATCACTCCTTATGGCGACGAGAGGACCATGTTTAAGTTCACTATAAGGGGGTGTAGGGGCACTCAAAATAAAAATAAAAAGAAATAAACAGTTTTTAGTTTTAATAATTTAATATTTAATTTAATAGAATTTTCACTTCAGTTCACAAATTTTTCTTTTTAATAACTTTAATTTCACTAATGTGGAAGTAGGTGGGTAGGTAGGTAGTAGTAAACCGCGCGCTCGTTGACAACTGAAAAACTTATGCTTCGCCGTTGTCCGCTGAGCCTTTGGTTTTACTTATTTGGACATATGTACATACATTTGTACAGTTAAGTATAAAGGTAAGTACATGACAAAGAAGCGGTATTCTTCCAGTTTGATTTTGCATTAGGGTGTTATACAGGTAGTATAAATTTTTTATAGGTAAGTATAAATTTGATTTTAATGTTAATTTACAGGTAAGTGTAAGTTTAAGGTAAGTATGATTTCAAGGTAAGTATGAGTTTAAGGTAAGTATGAGTTTTTTTAAAGGTAGGTATATGTGTTTTACTTCATTTTTCATATACATTTTAAATTCAAATAATATGTACATTTTTTGATTTCTAAATAAATAATATCTACAGATCGATCAAATTTTCTTCTTCTTCTTCCATGTCTTCAACACCGTACTATTAAACTCCGTATGATATGCTTGTGTTCTCGGCTTGTTGAGAAGGGTGGAGTTTTGGTTCACTGATCTTGGAGGGAATGTCGAAAATTGAGGTTTCGCTTTGCCTGGTCTATAGGTACTTAACCTTTCTACTACCTCATATCTGCTCGTGAGGAATTTGTTCATATCTTCCCACAGTGGTAGTTCCTTTCGGGAGCTGAGGGATTGTTCCCAAAGTGAGAGGTTTTCACTCGGCAGCTTGGATGAGCACAGGTATACCAGGATCGGGTCCCAGTCCGTCGTTAGGATTCCTTGCGTATTTAGTGTTGACATGCAATTTTTGATTGTTGTCTGCATTTTCTGAAGCTGTTCTCCATTTTCTGTGAAGATTGTGGGCAGGTTGAACAATGTTTTGAGCTGGTTGTCGACGAGTATTATTTTGTTCTCGTATCTTGACCTTAATGCTTCCCAGGCAAGCTCGAAATTATCATCACTCAGAGGGTATTGTTTGACCATGAGTCCCGCTTGTCCTTTTGTTTTCAGGCGCAAATGGTATAATTTTTGAGCGGGTGATAATTTTGGGTGGTTCTTATAGACTGTCGTGAACATATCCCTAAAGGACGGCCAGTCCTCGTACCCACCGTGAAAGACTTCGGTGGCGCACGGTGGTACCTTAAGATAAAAACTATTTGAATTAGGTTCATTTATTGGGTAGGCGGTTATTGCTTCTTGTCTGGTGCTAGGAGTGTTAAAAAGCTGTAACGCTTCTAAAATTTCAGATTTGCATGTTTGGTAAGTTCCCATGCATTTTGCGAATTTTTGTTCGACCGAGCCGCTTACATCTGTGTAATTAGCGGAGAAGCTGACTACTCTATGGGATTCTAGCACCTTTTCCCATATTTTCTCTAGATCTTCTAGTTTAACCTTAATCATACACTCTGATAAATCTGTTGCTTGGGAGGGGATCCATTTTGAACAGTAAACCTCTAACTGGTTACCGTCATATATAATTTCCTGCAGGCATTGGTCTGCAGTTGTTAATTTATGGGTGTCGTCTGCCGCTTTTGACATTATAAGCTAATTAAAAAACAAGTAAGGAAGTCTAAGTTCGGGTGAAACCGAACATTACATACCCAGCTGTGCACATAAAGTGGGCGTGATCGTTCACCGATTTTTCTTATTTTCTGTGGTAGTACTCTACATAAACATAACATGCCTGGTACCTAGTTTCGTAAATCTATCTCACACCGTTCTGACGTTGTTAGCAGTCGAATTTAAAAATTGCTTGACTCATAAGTGGGCGGTGCCACGCCCACTTTCCAAAATTTTGAAAAAATTATGTAAAGAATATGAAAGTTGATGCATGTACCAAATTATATTATTATAGCGAAATCAGTTAATTAGATATGGACTTTTCAATATTTCCACCTCCTTTCAATATAACTTTTATGAAAAAGTAGGCGTGGTCGCGAAGCGATTTCGTTTATTTTCTATAGCTGAATTTACCACAACAATAGTATGTCCTCTACGAAATTTCGTTATACTAGCATAAACTGTTCTGAAGTTATTAAGAGTCAAAATTTTAAAATTTCTTCAAATATACGTGGGCGGTACCACGCCCCCTTTTCAAAAATTTTTATAAAATCGGCCTTAGAATCTAAATCAATACATATTGCAAATTTTATCATTGTAGCTGCTTCTAATATTGAATTAACCCATTTTATACGTTTTTCGAAATTTTCGATATCGAAAAAGGGGCGTGGTTATGGTCCGATTTTACCCATTTTCAATAGCAATCTATTCTGAACCCAAATAAGTACGCATGCCAAATTTGGTGAAGATATCTCATTATTTGCTCAAGTTATCGTGTTAACGGACAGACGGACGGACGGACGGACGGACGGACGGACGGACGGACGGACGGACGGACGGACATGGCTCAATCAAATTTTTTTTCGATCCTGATCATATTGATATATGGAAGTCTATATCTATCTCGATTCCTTTATACCTGTACAACCAACCGTTATCCTAACAAAGTTATAATACCCTGTGTACAAGTACAGCTGGGTATAATTATAAAAGGGGCTTTTTATAAGCTGCTAGTAAAAAGAATTGTTTTTTGAACAAATATTCTCAGGGTTATATTTATTCAGGGACCAGCCTTTTGTTCGCTGGGTTACTTTATATATATATATATATACTTGTCTCAGCGCGTTTGGTATACCAATGTATGTATATATACGTACGTATGTATAAAATATATTGCCGGTGACAACCGTGGCGTACTAACAATGCCTTTTCCTGTAATTGCAGTGCTAATATGCACTTGATTTGTGCCAATATGTAACCGATGATCTCGTGTTGTTGCTCCTCTATCGTTTTCTGTTGAGTTGTTGCCTATGGTAATGCACCTACTTTGTTGAGGGTGGTTTTTGGCTTATGAAGAAAAAATATACAAGGCGTGTGGGTGTTCTGGGTATGTATGTTTGTACATATGTATATTGATGTGCAAATAATAATTTTTTAACTGCACCGGTAAAATAAATGTTAAAATAAAATTACCAAAGTTCGTTGTTATGGGTGGATTAGATTACTTCGTATATCGTATATATGTAATATATGTATGTTTGTATGGGCTGACAATGGGCAGCGGTGAAATTGACGCTGGATAAACTATGTGGCTTGGGTACCTACATACATATATACATTGGGTTGTTAAAAGGGCATCAGGTCTTTGATGATACAACGAACTTATTGGTTTTTTTGTTTTTATATGTAAACTGGGCACTGAGATTTAATTTGCCGTTTGGCAATAATTTCAGCAATGCTTGGGACTGTACTTTACTATTGGGTTTACATACATAAGTACTGAGGTACAGAGGCAAAGATTTGTGCCGTTAGGGCTTATTAGGTTGGCTCTGAATTAGGGTCCGTCTCTTTCGATCGGAGGGTATATAGGTATATAATTTGGTTTTGCTGTGGATGATGAGTCTTGCTGTTGTTGTTTTCCTGTTACTGTTGTGGTAGTGTTTGGATTTGTTGATTTATGTGTATGCTGGTTTAAGTTTTTGTTTTAATAAAAAATTTGTTTTCCCAACAATTTTAGTTGTGCTATAGTTTTGCCGTGAACTGTATGTGTTTTTTTTTCTCTCTCACCACCACTTTTATTTATTTTTTGTAACTTCTTTTATGTACAGTGTTTTTTATGTATGAATGTATATTTGTAGGCTTTATGCATTTATAATTTTTATATACACTTTTGTTGCACAAAATCACAGTTTTTTTTTTGTGTGTCCGTCCCGACTCGCGTTTTTTTCCAATTGTGTATTGTTTTTTTTAATTTTTTTTTCGGTTCAATAAAAATTTTATTTTATTTTATTTATTATATACATATATTTTTTTGTGTCGCTGGTCGCTGTTTAGCAGCAAAGGAGTTAAAGCAAAGTTTAACACCTTTTGTTTTTTAATGTTTAATTTCAATAGTTAGGTTTATTTCACTCTAAGTTTTAAATAGATATATAAGTAAATAAATTGGTATTTTAGTTCACTTCTTTAATTTCACTATTTTTATTTTAATATACATAGGTATATAAACGATAGGGCGCGATGACGGGCGGAGGAGACCAAAAAAAGAGAACGAAATCAGCGGATTATCGATCGGTCGAGTTGAGCAGTTAATTTATAACTAACAAATTAATTTGTGTTGCTTATGAGCGGTGGCGGTTGGCTTGCCCAGCTGCGCTCTCCTACCTGCGCTTGGCAGCACTGGCCAGGCGTGCCAGACTAGATAATTCTAGACGGATAATTCAATCATGTCTTCAACAAGTTGAATATATAAAGCCAGAAGTGAAGCTGGCTTTCTTAGCTTACAAATGGTGTTGAGATGCCGAGGAGGATATGATTTGGTACATTTTGTTGTTTTTTTTTTGTGGCACACAAATAAAAGCAAGTGGCAGCTAAGGATTCCAATCCCGGGATCCCGTTGCTTTTTAAGTCCCGAAAATACCGGGATTAGTAGACCTAAATCCCGGGTTCACCGAAAATAAATTTTTAAATACATTTAAGTTATCTTGTATTTATATATGCAACAAATTCAGGTCCAGGTTAAGAGATGACACTATTAATGCAAAATTTCTTTAAGATAACACTTCAACTTCAGATAAAGTAATTGTTCTCTTAGTCAAATGGCATTCCTTTTTATTTTTATCTACAATGAAATTTTTATTATTACTATGCATACCTGAATTGTCGGAGACCAAATGGAAAAAATGTAATTAAAAAAAAAACATAACTAAGTCGTTATTAATGTATCAAATATGCATTTTGTACCTGTGGTACAAAAAAATTGTACCAAATTCCTGAATACATATATTTTATTTACAAATTTAATGTAAATTTTTTACGTACATATTTGATTAATAACACAGTGCAACAGCCATTTTACACTTTTGAAGCGACCTAGTAGATATTATGGCAAGCATCGGCGCCCCATAGATCTTAAGATCAGTCAAACAAGTTGGATTCATCACACAGACACGTTGTTATTTTTTCTTTAATTTTATTTTTTACTTTTTAGTTCGATTTATCAACAAGAGGCAATAATGTCGCAGCGACATCAATCGGCTGCTAGCAGCAACAGAAACCATAGAATCTTTTACAATAAAGCCGCGTGGTTAATAAAGTTACTTTCGGTTTATCAACAAGAGGTAATAATGTCGCAGCGACATCAATCGGCTGCTAGCAGCAACAGAAACCATAGAATCTTTTACAATAAAGCCGCGTGGTTAATAAAGTTACTTTTGGGATATTGGAATAAAGAATAAACTAAACGATAAATGGGATTTTTGAAATTAAGCAAATTTTTTTGTT
Source organism: Campiglossa producta (assembly GCA_964058755.1). Lineage (NCBI taxonomy): Eukaryota > Metazoa > Arthropoda > Insecta > Diptera > Tephritidae > Campiglossa > Campiglossa producta. The sequence goes on from CAXKVI010000002.1 coordinate 81,455,254, forward strand.
TACTGTTAGCGAAGCCTGAACGATGATGAAAATTTGCAAAATCCCATCTTAACTGCAAGTTAGTACAATATCAAAAGCAAAATTTCCTGGAATGAAAACTTTCGAATATCTCTACTCGTGCACCACCTATCGGAATTATTATTTTGCGTGGAGGCAGAAAACTAAACGATGATGAAAATTTCAAGATCCTACCTCAACGGGAAGTTCGTTGAAAAACGAATTAATCGACACTGAAAACAGACCTTCGTAATTCTCAAATAAAGCGACTCACGCGCCACCTAGCGAGTCCAATTTTTTTTAACATTTAGAAATTAATTAAGTAACACACTCGTAAAATATCAGCCAAATCGGTCCATAATTACGATTTTGAGTTTTTATTACCGCTATCTCAGCCCCACCTAGCGGAATTTTTGTTTACAAAAATATTTCTTTTCATGGTAGTAATACATGTTGCGAATTTCAGCTAAATCGGACCATAAATGCGAATTTTGAAAATATAGCGACCCACGCGCCACCTATCGAATTTTTTTTTTTTTATAATATTGCATTGTCATCGGGGTTATACATGGGTGCAGAATTTCAGATCAATCGGACACCGGGAAGTGTATCAAATTTAGCTTGCAAGATTTGATTACAGACAGCCGTCAGGTGAAACTAAATCATTCCGATTCTAAACAATTTCTCACTTTCCGGATTTTCTCACTATAATATAATTTGTGAGCAAAAATGTACGAAATGGTGAAACGGTTTGCACCGTTTCACTAGTGAAAAATTGTTTAGAATAGGCATGAATAAAAGCTAGAAAAGCCGAATGTTGCATTCTTCAGCGCCATCTGCATATCAATATATAATGCTCAGTGCCATCTGCATATCAATAGAAAATGCTCATAACAGTAAAGGAATTCACCGCGTGGTAAGTAAAGGTACTTTTCGAATATACCACGCGGCGAATTCCAATCTTCTTTCTATGGCAATAGGGGAAAACGACTAAACTGGGGTGATGATTGGATTTTTGCAAATAAAGCAATATTTTAGATTTTTTTTTGTATAATGCATTGTCAGTAAAACCTGATCGATGGTGAAAATTTCAAAACCCCTGCTCAACGGGGAGTTAGCTCAAAATCGAAAGCAAAATCTCTGTAAATTAAATTTTTCAAATATCTCTACCCATGCGCCACCTATCGGAATTATTTTTCTATTATAGTGCATTGGGGTATAAAACTAAGCGATGATGAAAATTTCAAGATCCTACCTCAACGGGAAGTTCGTTGAAAAACGAATTAATCGACACTGAAAACAGACCTTCGTAATTCTCAAATAAAGCGACTCACGCGGCACCTAGCGGGTCCAATTTTTTTTTAACATTTAGAAATTAATTAAGTAACACACACGTAAAATATCAGCCAAATCGGTCCATAATTACGATTTTGAGTTTTTATTACCGCTATCTCAGCCCCACCTAACGGAATTTTTTTTTACAAAAATATTTCTTTTCATGGTAGTAATACATGTTACGAATTTCAGCTAAATCGGACCATAAATGCGAATTTTGAAAATATAGGGACCCACGCGCCACCCATCGAAATTTTTTTTTTATAATATTGCATTGTCATCAGGGTTATACATGGGTGCAGAATTTCAAATCAATCGGACACCGGGAAGTGTATTAAATTTAGCTTGCAAGATTTGATAACAGACAGCCGTCAGGTGAAACTAAATAAAAGCTTATAAAAAGCAGCCCTGTATTTCTCTCAATCCTCTCAGTTCGCTCACAAAAAGTAAAAGTAATTGTAAGCGCCAACTTTTTTCAGAAAAAAAACTTTCAGTTTTATTGAAAACTATTTGACGTTTGTTAACGATTTGATTTAAATTCTTTAAAAAAGAAAAAAGTTTTTTGATTTTCTGAGATTCGCGGCATTTTTTCGAATTTTATTTTATTTTCTATTTACAGTTTGACAGTTAAATCTTCTGTTACGTTTAAGCTTGCTACGATTATACAATGGGGCGCTAGCGTAGTATTGTAATTTTCGACATAGGACTTTTACAATCCATGCAATCCGTGCACCTTGCAAGACTTAGCGAATCCCCCTATTCTTCATCTGGTCGAGGAATAGACGAAACGCCCTTTAAAAAGTTTGTAACACCCCTAAAATCTGGTTTTAAGGCCAAAAAACCGTTTTTTCAGTTTCTTCGTAAAAAAAATTCATTTAAAATCCAATTTTCAACCGATTTCAAAATTCTCAACGGTTTTGTGTAGAGAATTGTTGACATATATGATACATATGATATATAATCAGTGTTTTACTCACTTATAAAAAGTATGATATGTTTTTTAAGCCAGAATTTGTAATTTTTGGAAATTTCACCCGGTTTTCCGGTTTTGACGCCATTTTTTTGGCACTAATTGACAATGAATGAACCTTATTTGGCATGTGTCATCGAGAGGCATTCATTACTTAATTGTACCATTTTTTTTTTTTTGGAAAGGACTTCAAGTTTTTTTTTTTTTTTTTTTTTTGTTGAATCACCAATTTCGAAAAGCGCTAATTCCAGAAATTTGACGAGCATGTTTTTTTATTATTATGCGTTCCAAATAATTTCCAGTGACTTTTATATTAAAATCCACATCAGTTTTCAAAGGGGAAATTATACAATCTTATTTGATTGAAAGCTCGTGTTTCAATCATCTCCTGTATTTTAACTGACTTTGACATAACAGCATTGGAAAGGGCTTAGCAGCGCATGAAACAAATAACAATTTTAAAAGTTTGTTACAAATCTTAAGTTTTCAAACAGAAACTAAGACACTAGAGTTGCAGGTTCTTATAATTTCTCAGATGTCAAATTTGCTTTTTATTTTCATTGGAAATCTTCCATTTGCCGGCAGAAGCATTTTTACTACAAAAAAGAATAAATTCTCTAGCTTAATCATTCCGATAGAAAGTGTGGAACTTTTTTTGCCACTCTAATGTTCCCGTATATTTTTGGTAATACATCAAAACGCTCTATGTAATGTTTGAAATTTTTGAGTTCTTTCGAAAATTAGGTGTATTTGAATGTACTTTTTTTTTTTTTTTGCCCCACGAATCAATCTTTCAACCATCCTTTTTCAAACGGCGATGTAGAATAAGAGAAAGATGCCTCCATTGTGCACTTAAACCTGAAAGAATAATATTGACATAGAACATTTTGCAGTATGAAAAAAAAATTTCAAACTTTTTTTATCTACATACATACAAATATTGCTACAAACATACATACATTTTTCAAAATTTCATTTTTGTATATCTACCTACACAAATATTCTGTGCTCCTGTTACATTTTTTTTAAATTTCAAAGAAATGAAGCAAATAAATTGGCGAAAATGGCAGATACTACTTAAACATGCATGCGAATTACAGTAGAAATTTGCCGCCTTATTACCCGGGTCTTCAGACGAGTAATCGACTAGTCAAAAGCAACTATTCGACTAGTCGATTAGTGATAATCGAATATTTTTGGAAACGACTAGTCGAAATCGATTATTCGACTAATCGATTTGTCGATTATCAAGAGCCCTAATATGCAGCCTAAACCAAAATCTAATATTTTGGTCCCAAGCGCCCTACAGGAGTACTGTGTTCAATTAGGCGGGTCGATTTTAATATCGCCCAAGTGAAAAAGAAAATCGTATTTTAGCGATCAAAATAAGTTACTTTACCGAAGGAAGCATACCTCTATAACCAATTCTGATGTCCCCACTTTTTACTTTTGTCCTTGAGCGCAAAAGTTTGAAAAATCCTTAGTTGACCCATTTAGAATGCCCGAATAGTGCTCAAATGTATGACCGACTCCCACTAACTTTGAAGGGCTGACGGACCTATGACAGTGGCATACCCCCTAAACCACCACCTGGGGGTTCCCAATACAAACATTTAAAAAAATAACCATTTTTGGCACTTTTTTATGAAAAAATCAGTGAAATGGCTATGTTTTTTAAAGTTCTTAAGAGAAAAATGAACTCCAGAAATAAAAAAAGATAGTCACTTAGCTGATTTTATCACGTAAAGTGCTAAAAATTGTGATATTTGATTTTTTTGTAAGGGGACCCCCAAAGGTGAGGTCTTAGGGGGTGCGCCACTGGCATGGGTGGGTCGGCCTTAAAAAGTTAGTGGGGGTCGGTCATACATTTTAACACGATTGGGGTACTTCAAATGGGTAAACTTAGGATTTTTAAAACTTTGGCGCTCAAAGTCAAAAGTACAAAGTCGGGACATCAGCATTGGTTTTAGAGGTATGCTTCCTTCGGAAAAGTATCTTATTTTGATCCCTAAAATACGATTTTCCTTGTCACTTGGGTGAATTTCAAATCGACCCGCCTAATTGAACACAGTAGGTCGCTTGAGACCAAAAAATTTGATTTTGGATTATGCTGCATATCTTGAAAACTTGAAGTCCTTTCCAAAAAAATAAAACTGGTATAATTAAGTAGTGAACGCCTCTCGATTACGCATGCCCAATAAGGTTCATCCATTGTCAATTAGTAGCAAAAAATGCCGTCAATACAGGAAAAACCGAAAAAAATTCAACTTCTCAAACGTGTCATAACCTTTTCAAATGAACAAAAGACTGTAGATATTTCGAAAGTGTCAACAATTATCTACCCAAAACTGTTGCGAATTTCAAAATCGGTTGAAAGCTTGAATGTTTATTATTTTTTTTTTTCAACGCAAACTCTGAAAAAACGGTTTTTTGGCCTTAAACCCAGATTTTGGGCGTGTTACAAATCTTTTGAAGGGTGTTTCGTGTATAACTCGATCACAGTAACAATATCTACTAGGTCGCTTCAAAAGGGTATTCCATTTTTTTCTTTTTTATCGCACTGTGTAACGATTTACATGTCGCACACCTAGATCTAAACACCGAAAAACTCAAAATATCTTAATGTTCAAAAAACTCGAAAAACTGACTGCTTCTCCCATATATCCCAATGGCATTTTTAATTCTTAACAGCCCTTTCTCGGTGAGTAGTGTAGCTATTAGTTAATCGAGTATACAGATCGGTGGGTATTGAATGGGAGAGCGCGGTAGTAGGTACCCTGAGGCGAAACCTCAAACTAGTCAGAAAAATACTAGTAGACAACTATAATTTTCTGGCAGAACTCATACTAGTCAGGAAATATGCATTTCATACTAGTATACAACTAGAATTTTCTGGTAGAACTCATACTAGTCAGAAAATATCCATTTCATACCAGTATACAACTAGAATTTTCTGTCTGAATTCATACTAGCCAGGAAATATCCATTTCATACTAGTATACAACTATAACTTTCTGGCAGAACTCATACTAGTCAGGAAATATCCATTTCATACCAGTATACAACTAGAATTTTCTGGCTGAACCCATACTAGTCAGGAAATATACATTCCATACTAGTTAGTATACCACTCGATTTTTCTGGATGAAATTATACCAGTTTAAAAATACAAAATGCATTCGTTTCGTTTTCTCTTATAATTCATAGATGCTTTTTCGTGATAGGGTAAATACAAATAGCCGCTGCTTTCTTAAGAATAAACGTGAAAATAAAGTCGAGGGATAAAATAAAGGGTAAGCCAGGAAAATTCTGGTTGAAATCATACTAGTCCAGGTTGAAAGCTTTTTGGACTAGTATGGGACTAGTATATTTTATAATAGTCCTTTTTGGACTAGTATGTGGACTAGTTCATTTTATGGAAATTATACTAGTCTAGGTTGAACTAGTATGGAACTGGTATTTTACAACTAGTATAAAACTGGTATTTCCTGACTAGTAGATAACTGGTATATTCTGGTCGAAATCTGACAATTGACATCTCGTAGAACATCAACACGTAAAAAATACCAGTTGCTTATATGGAAAAAAGACAGAACACTAGTCAGTGCCCTGTGCACCAACTAGTTGTAAGGTAGGTAGGTAGGTAGAAGTGGCTGCCGCAAAGGCACACCTAGGCCAGTAATAAAAGGCCCGTTGTGATACCACCAAACACTAGGAAAGTCAGTCCCGGGGCCCGGCCATATGGAAAATCCCAGTGCTGTCGGGACTCTCCATATAGCCGAAACCCGGGACTGACACTCCTAACCGACACCGCTACCCCTCCTCGAACCATTTTGATAACTTGATGAAGGCCATCAAGTCCTTTATGTCTAGCCCCGCGACCTGGCTTAAGCTAACCAGGAAGGGAACTCCTAGCCTAGCTGCGTGCCTACCAATAAGGCAGTGCCCGGTTAAAACACCTATTAATATGGAGATTTCCTTCCTTTTTAGGGCGTATATATGTCTAGATCTTTTAAGATCGCATTTTGGCCAGGTTTGCTTGGATATCCGGCACCCTGGGGCTTGTAGCCATCTTTCGTTGGCTTCGCGGAGTGTATGCTCCTTCAGCATTAGCTTGCACGTGGCAAACGGCATACCTATGCGCTCTTTATCTTGAAGAATCTGCTTGGTCGTGCCCTGCCTGGCAAGTTCGTCTGCCCTACAGTTTCCCTCAATGTCCCTGTGTCCCGGGACCCATGTGAGGTTCACGCGGTTCTGTTGGGCCATCTCTTGAAGAGATCGACGACAGCTGAGCGTCAGTTCAGAGTTGAACGAGTAAGAGCCAAGGGATTTGATGGCCGCTTGGCTGTCGCTGAAAATACAGATATCCTGTCCGATGGTGCGTTCACCTATCCAAGTCACGGCGTCCATGATTGCTGAAACTTCAGCCTGGAAGACGCTGCAGTGATCAGGTAGTCTAAAGGAGAGTTCTAGGTCCAAATCCCTTGAGTAAACCCCTCCTCCGACTCTGCCGTCTAACTTCGAGCCGTCGGTGTATATAAAAGTGGCGCCATTAGTAGCGGGACACCGATATATGTTCTCCCAGTCTTCCCTGCTGGGAATGTTTATTCTAAAACAACAATCTCCGACTGTTGTGGTCGCACACCGATCTGTGCTCAGAGGGAGAAAGCTGTAAGATCTTAGAATACAGGAGTGTCCAATAGTGCTTGCGCCCCAGACGGACGTTTCCATTAGACGCACAGCCGATGCTGCTGCTGCCCGGTACCCTTCCAGATCGAGTGGCAAAAAGCCAAGAATGGCCTGGAGAGCTTCATTGGGCGTTGTTCTTAACGCCCCGCTTATACAGATCATGCTCGATCTGTGGACTTTCCCTAACAGATTTAGGTTTGTTGCCTTTCTTAGCGCAGGCCACCATACCACGACTCCATACAGCATAATTGGCTGGATTATCGCATTGTAGATCCATCTGCAAATTTTGGGGCTGAGCCCCCATTTTTTGCCAATGGCTCTTTTACACGTGTAAAGTGCAATGCACGCTTTCCTCTGGCGCTGGATGACATTCTCCTTCCAGTTAAGCTTTCTATCTAGAACTGTGCCTAGGAATTTGGCTTTGTCAGCTAAGTTTAGGCGCACGCCATCTAGTTCTGGTAGGTTCAACGGTGGTATCTTGTACCGCCTGGTATAAAGGACAAGCTCCACCTTTCCCGGGTTGATGCTAAGTCCGCAGCGAGAGGACCATGAAGAAACTTCTCGCAGTGCTACTTGCATCAAGTCACACAGGGTTTGTGGGAATTTGCCCCTATATGCAATAGCTAAATCGTCTGTATATGCCACTATCTTCCCGCCCCCCCACCTTGTGTCTCGTAGCAGCGAGTTTACGGTGAGGTTCCATAGGAGCGGGGAGAGAACACCACCCTGAGGCGTTCCTCTTGTGACATAGCGTGAAAGATCAACTGTTCCCAGTGAAGAAACTATTTTCCTTCCCTTTAGTAGTTGATCAATTAGTCCAATAAGAGACCTATTTATGCCCAGGTTTGTTAAAGCAGTGTTAATAGCCTCCGGCCTTATATTGTACTAGTATGGGACTAGTATATTTTATAATAGTCCTTTTTGGACTAGTATGTGGACTAGTTCATTTTATGGAAATTATACTAGTCTAGGTTGAACTAGTATGGAACTGGTATTTTACAACTAGTATAAAACTGGTATTTCCTGACTAGTAGATAACTGGTATATTCTGGTCGAAATCTGACAATTGACATCTCGTAGGACATCAACACGTAAAAAATACCAGTTGCTTATATGGAAAAAAGACAGAACACTAGTCAGTGCCCGGTGCACCAACTAGTTGTAAAGTAGTTTTCAACTAGTTGCTTTCGCTGCAGGGTATGCATAGCTCAAACTTTAAAATTTTTGAATTAGCTCCCTTAATTAATCAAATATGTACGTATATTTGGCAAGGTCTGAACCGATTAAAATAACGTCCCGGTTTCGGTTTCGGTTTTGCAACGTGTTTCGGTTTCGCTTCCGTTTCGGTTTCCAAATAAAAACACGAAAAAAAAAATTTACTACTAAAATACTCAAGTACCTAGCTACGAAATAGGTCTGAATTTTCATAACTTTTTTCCTGTGGCCATGATGGGATTTCTCCAATATAATAATACATTTTATTAACGCTTTGCATGGATGAAATTTCTGCAAAACAAATTCCTAAAATTAACTACTTTTTTATTAAAAAAAATATTAAAATGGAAGCCGAATGAAATGTATAAATCGTTAAAAACATTAAAATTAGTGGCGCTTTCTGAGACAAGCCTGAACATTTCTTTTTCGGATCCCGTAAATTTGTTGATCGCTTCATTCAACTATAGTCAAACTTCCTCTTTCAGAATTTTGATACTGATGTCAAAACGTGGCCCGACAATCTTCCATGAAAACTTTCAGGGAACCTGTTTGTAAAAGGAAGTACCTATGTGCCCACTCACAGAAGTAAGGTATTGAAAAAATTTAAAACCGTTTGGAACCGGTTCCGGCTTTTAAAACGGTTTCGGTTTCGGTCTTTTCCAGATCAAAATAACGGTTTCGGTTTTGACAAATGAATCGGTTTTAATCGGTTACGGTTACGGTTTCGGTTTCAGTGCCTGATATTTGGCTATGTAGTAGTACAAACAAATTTTAATGTTACTTTTCGTTCGTTATAAAAATTACTGCCTTAATAAATAGTCTACTTTATTACATAGATATGGAGTGCCATTTGTAGCAAAAAAAAAAGAAAAATCGGGAAAACCCCAGGATCCCGGGATTGAACTTTCAAATCCCGAGAGGATAGAATCCCGGAAATTGGAGTCCCTAGCGGCAGCTGATGGATCATTGCATGGATATGTACGTGTGTGTGTAAGGGAATGAGCGGATGGGTGTGGCTTTGGGAGTTTTATAAGAGTGCTGAATAGTGATGTATAGTGCGGGTATAACAGAATGTGGAGATAACAAAATATGTGGAGAGTTTGGAGACCTCTTTTTTGTTTAATAATAAATAAACTAAGCATAATTTTCAAAAAAAATTTTGGCGAGACATCATAATAGCCCATTCTAAGTTTCCAATATAACTTTTATAGGGATCTATCTATAAATACTATACGAAATTGGGTTGCGATAGTTTGTATGCGGAGAGTGTTAGCGTATTAATATATAGATTATTATAAGGCCTTATTACACCGCGACCATTAGTACCATCTATTGTGTGACCTATCAGCTTATTGCTGTATGGGGAGGCTCTTTATAAATCTAAGCACCTCCTCAGGTTTTTTATTCCATATCACGAACGGATTGAGAGTGACACCACTTAGGTAGCAAAGTCTCTTTCTTGCTAACGCAATGCATTCGCAGAGTATGTGAACCGGCGTTTCATCGTCCAGTTCGCAAAACCGATAAATTGTTGTATCTGACAGATTCAATTTACTCAGGTGATAACGTAGAATACAATGTCCCGTATATTACCCAGTGAGGGATCTTAGATCCCCCCTTCTTAGATTTATGAGCCTGGCCGATGCTCTTTGCGATGGTTCTATAAAGAGTTTGGCCTGCCTAAACTGTTTCTCTTCTCATTTGCTTATGGTCTCGCTTACGTGGGCCTTGGTGAGCCCACAGAGGGGTTCCGGACCATAAAATGCTGTTAGAGCACCGTGTTTGGCAAGGTGGTCCGCTTTTTCGTTGCCGTCAAGTCCTTCATGCTCCGGGACCCAACCTAACAACACTTTGTTTTTTGGCCCCCAGATCATTAAGGACTGTGACGCACTCATAAACAAGTTTCGAAGTCTCAATGCAGCAAGTGTGGCTTCCTTCCCTATCAGAATAGGGAAGAAAGGTATTCCTACAGAGGCACTTAGAGCATCAGCAAATAATACCCTTCATTTGATATCTATATTGGCATATCTAGCTCTATATTTAAAAAAAAATTGGGATAGGTGGCAACCCTGTAAACCGCCCTAAGTGGCAATACCCATGTATATAATCTTAGAATGGATCAAATTGTCTTTATGTAAATATGTTCCGTCTCTCCCGACGCAGGACTGGGGTGTAAATCTGGTCGAGGACGCGGTAGGGCCTGATAGGCAAGTGGTCTTCACCTTGAATAAGGAGGCACTCGAGCCCCTTAAACGGTGCAATGGACGAGTGCACTACGGCATGGGTCAGATCGTGATCCACGTTTACCGCGGCGATGCACAGCGCGCTGCTATTTCGGCTGCACCGGAGGACTCGGACATCGCAGTGCCGGAAGGGGAGTCGGAGATGTCCGACTCGGAAAGTATGGTATCTGCCACGTCAAATGGCGAAGGAGCAGTGAACAGCTCGGAGATGGGAGACAGCCTGCTGGACGGGGAGGACCTCAACGTCACAGTGATAGCAGCTAGTCCTGAGCGCACCACAGTTGACACTGCCACAGGTAGTAGGATCTCTGCCACGCTAAACCGTGGTCTGAAGAAATCGTCGTTGAAAGATAAGCCTCCAGACGAGGTGGAACTCGACGATTCGGCGGTGGCAGGGAAGTCTGAGCACTCTCATGTTGGTGGTGATTCAGATAAACCTGCACAAATCTAAAGCAGCCTCGGCTGCTTTAATCAGTCGTCTCTCTAAAGGCGACGTAGATGTGGTCCTCATCCAAGAACCCTGGGTCAACAGCTCAAGGATTTGCGGTTTGGGGACTAAGGGTTATAAGCTTATTCGAGCCAGCGAGGGGGGCAGGGTTAGAGCCTGTATTTTAGTTAAGTCTGAGCTGAATGCATTTCTCTTGCCCAACTATACCAATGGTGACGTTACAGCTGCCAGTTTAACAGTCGACAGTACCAGTCTGACGATGGCGTCGGTATATATGCCCTACGACGCCGAAGAACCTCCGCCACAGAGGGAGGTAAAAGACCTGGTGGCAAATTTTTCCATGGGTCATCTTATTATCGGAACTGACGCCAATGCTCATCACGTCCAGTGGGGAAGCTCCGATATCAATGCTAGAGGAGAGTCGTTGTTTGACTATTTGTTAACAACTAACCTGGTAGTTTGCAACGTGGGTAACAAACCTACGTTTATTACTAAAACCCGTAGGGAGGTATAGATCTCACTATTTGCAGCGAAGGCGCTTATGAGTGGGTCAGAAAATGGCGCGTTCTCGATGAGCACTCATTCTCCGACCACCGGTACGTAGAAATAGTTCTAGACTTTTCTGTTGAGCAGCCGGTTATGAAACGCAACCCACGTAACACTAACTGGCAGCTACACAATGAAATACTATCTAGGGACTTACCAGCACTGCCCCCACAAGTCCCCTCATCAGTAGGGGAGTTGGAGGATCTGGTAAAGACCTTTACAACGGCGCTCTCGAATGCCTTAGAGCAGGCTTGCCCAGTGCCAAAACCACGCGGTAAACATAGGCCGCATTGGTGGTCCTACGACCTGGACTCGCTCCGAAAATCATGTAGGACACAATTTAATAAGGCCAAGAGCCTTGGCACGGAGACTCAATGGCTCGAATATAAAGTTAAACTCAGGGCCTACAAAAAAGCTCTGAGGCAGGCGAAGAGAGTATCGTGGAGAAATTTGTGCACTGGGGTCGAAAATGTCGACGATACAGCGAGACTTAGACGAGTGCTCTCAAAAACTCAAACAGCCACAAGCTATTTGCGCAAACCTGGCGGATCCTGGACCAGCACGGAGAGGGAAACCCTAGAGCTGCTCTTGAATACGCACTTCCCAGGGAACTTGCATGAGGAACCCCTAGCACCTACAACAAACCTTGCTGTACACATACCAATCACTGAGGAAAAGGTTAGGTGGGCGGTTAAAAGCTTCGAACCGTTCAAGGCTGCCGGGCCAGACGGGATTATTCCCGCACAGCTCATAAACACGCTGGAGACATCAGCCAAATGGCTGGTATTTCTCTATACAGCCTGCCTGGCTCTTAGCTACATTCCGTGCTCCTGGAGAAGTGCCACGATAGTGTTTATTCCTAAGGCGGGGAAGGCGTCTCATTACGAGCCCAAGGACTATAGGCCGATCAGTCTCTCATCCTTTGTGCTCAAGACCTTCGAGAGGATAATAAATGACTACCTCTCCTCTACTATTGATAGCAACCTGATCTGTAGCTATCAGCATGCATACACCAAAGGGAAATCTACAGAAACTGCGCTTCACAGCCTAGTTTCTGTTATTGAAAAATCGCTGTATGAGAAGGAGTACTGTCTTGCGGCCTTTTTAGATATTGAAGGAGCCTTCAACAACATAAGCCCTGATGCTATAAACACCGCTTTAACAAGTCTGGGCATAAGCAGGTCTCTTATTAGACTTATTGATCAACTGCTAAGGGGTAGACGAATAGTTTCATCACTGGGCTCGGTTGACTTATCACGCTATGTCACAAGGGGAACGCCTCAGGGTGGTGTTCTCTCCCCGCTTCTATGGAACCTCATTGTCAACTCGATGCTGCGAGACACAAGCTGGGGGGGCGGGAAGGTAGTGGCATATGCAGACGACTTAGCTATAGTATATAGGGGCAAATTCCCACAAACCCTGTGCGACTTGATGCAAGTAGCACTGCGAGAGGTTTCCTCATGGTGCTCGCGCTGCGGACTGAGCATCAACCCGGGAAAAGTAGAACTGGTTCTTTTCACCAACCGCTATAAGATACCACCGCTAACACTACCAAAACTGAATGACGTGCACCTGAACCTGGCTGACAAAGCCAAGTTATTAGGCACAGTTCTGGATAGGAAACTAACCTGGAAGGAGAATGTTCTTCAGCGCCAGAAGAAAGCGTGTATTGCACTCTACACATGCAAAAGAGCCATTGGAAAGAAGTGGGGGCTCAGCCCCAAAATATGCAAATGGATCTACACCGCAATCATTCGACCAATCATGCTCTATGGAGTTGTGGTATGGTGGCCTGCGCTGAGCAAGGCAACAAACCTTAATCTGCTAGGTAAAGTACACAGATCTTGCATGATCTGTATAAGCGGTGCGGTAAGAACAACGCCCAATGAAGCACTCCAGGCCATTCTTGGCATTTTGCCACTCGATCTGGAAGGGCACCGGGTAGCAGCAGCATCGGCTCTGCGTCTAAGGGAAACGTCCGGCTGGGGCGCAAGCACTACTGGACACGCCTGTATTTTGGGATCCTATAGCTTTCTTCCGCTGAGCACGGATCGTTGTGCGACCACAACAGTCGGAGATAGCTGTTTTAAAATCAACATTCCCAGCAGGGAAAAATGGGAGAGCACGGATCGGAGTCCCGCCCCTGATGGCGGCACTTCCATTTATACTGATGGCTCGAAGTTAGACGGCAGAGTTGGAGGAGGGGTTTATTCAAAGGATCTGAACCTTGAGCTCTCCTTCAGACTACCTGATCACTGCAGTGTCTTCCAGGCTGAAGTTTCAGCAATCATGGACGCCGCGGCTTGGATAGGCCAACACACTATCGGACACGACATTTTTATATTCAGCGACAGCCAGGCGGCCATCAAATCCCTTGGCTCTTATTCGTTCAACTCTGAACTGACGCTCAGCTGTCGTCGATCTCTACAAGAGATGGCCCAACAGAATCGCGTGAACCTCACATGGGTCCCGGGGCATAGGGACATTGAGGGAAATTGTAGGGCAGACGAACTTGCGAGGCAGGGCACGACCAAGCAGGTTCTTCGGGATAAAGAGCGCTTAGGTATGCCGTTTGCTACATGCAAGCTTATGCTGAAGGAGTACACACTCCGCCAAGCCAACGAAAGATGGCTGCAATCTCCAGGATGCCGGATATCCAAAGAAACCTGGCCGAAATGGGATCATAAAAGATCAAGACAAATTTATGCCCTAAGGAGAAGAGAAATCTCCATATTAATAGGCGTATTGACTGGGCACTGCCTCATTGGTAGGCACGCAGAAAGACTTGGTGTGCCCTACCGACGATGCTGTAGGAGTTGTAAGGATGATGAGGAGGAGGAAACGGTGGAGCACCTCATCTGCAACTGCCCGGCTTTAAGTGGCGCGAGAATGCGCTTTTTGGGAGTTCCCTTCCTGGTTAGCCTACGCCAGGTCACGGAGCTGGACATAAAGGACCTGGTGGCCTTCATCAAGTCATCTAAATGGTTCGAGGAGGAGTAACGGTGTCGGTATAGGAAAGTCAGTCCCGGGATTCTGCTATGTGGAGAATTCCGTTAATACCGGGATTTTCCATATGGCAGGGTCCCGGAACTGACTTTCCTAGTGTTGGTGGTATCACAACGGGCCTTTTAATACTGGCCTAGGTGTGCCTCTACGGTAGCCACTTGAACCTAACCTAAATATGTATGTAAACCGCCCTAAGGGGCAACACCCATGTATATAATCTCAGAATGAATCAAGTTGTCTATATGCCAAATTGTATCCAAATCGGTCCAGCAGTTCCCGAAATATACCAAAAAATAAATTAATTGCGGTTAGGTGGCAACCCTGTTTCAAATTATCTTATTTGGAATACGGTCGAAAATACCTTCCATTTGATACCCATATTGGCATATCTAGCTCTATATTTAAAAAAAAATTGGTGGCAACCCTGTAATCCGCCATATGTCGCAACACCCATGAATTCTGCTCGGCCTAACTATTACAATTTGTACAATGTAAGCTAGATTCTAAAATTTTACCTCCTATTTGATATGCACAGCTAAACACCGTGGTGAAAATCGCCCTCACCTGAAAGTCTGCAACATACGCCTGAAAGTCGGATACAATTTCTATTTCCGTTGCATCATCAGCCATTTCCTCAAATTTTACTCTTAATCAAAACTTCATATCGCCGCCTAAGAAGTTAACTCCAAATTTTTTTTTCAGATTTGTTCCGATCTGTATGATGACTTTTTTTTTTGTGTATCTTAAGCTGGTTGATGTCCTCGTAGGCGCAAAGGCCGACATCACCGCCCTGCAGGAAATGCGATGGACGGGGCAAGGAAAGACGACCATCGGTCCTTGTGACGTATACTACAGTGGCCAGACACGCGGCAAAGCGCGTGGTGTAGGATTCGTGGTGGGAAAGAGACTTCGCCGCCAAGTATTAGCGTTCACTCCTGTGAACGAGCGTCTCGCTGCGATCCGCATCAAGGCGAGGTTTTTCAACATAACATTTATCTGCGCCTATGCGCCGACTGAGGAGACGGACGACGCAGAGAAGGACTCCTTCTACGATAAACTTGAACAGACTTATGATCGCTGCCCCCAGCATGATATTAAAATCGTGCTCGGCGACTTTAATGCCAAGGTGGGCAAGGAAGGAGTCTTTGGTCCCACAGTTGGAAAATTCAGTTTCCACGATATAACATCCCCCAACGGCACTAGGTTGATTGACTTCGCCGCTGCTCGCAATATGGTCATCAGTAGTACCAGGTTCCAGCATAAGCGAATACACCAAGCCACATGGCTGTCCCCTGATCAAAGAACTAGAAACCAGATTGATCATGTCTTGATTGACGGCAGACATAGCTCCACCGTTCTGGACGTGCGTACACTGCGTGGTCCCAATATTGACTCTGACCATTATCTTGTCGCAGCCAAGATACGCACACGCCTCTGTGCAACGAAGAAAGTGCGCACAGTAACGGAAGGAAAGTTTGACGTCGAGAAGCTGCGCATGACACAGACAGCTGATAATTTCACAACTCGACTCTCACACCTGCTAGCAGAGGGCAATCCTCGACCTAACGATGTAACCGAGCAATGGAAGCATATCTCTCACTCATTGCGTACCGCCGCTGAGGCCACTATAGGGTTCCAGCGAGCCCGCAAGAACAACTGGTACGATGAGGAATGCAAAACTGTCCCGAAAAAAAGGACGCTGCCTACAAGGAGACGTTGCGAACGGGCGCAACCCGCAGTGTATGGCAACAATATCGTGAGGCAAAGAAGGAAGAGAGACGCCTTTTCAGAAAAAAAGAAAAGTGAGGCCGAAAGGCGTGAGTGTGAGGAGCTTGAGATGCTGGCTGACAGGAATGATGCCCGAAAATTCTATGAAAAGATCCGGCGGATGACGGAAGGTTTTAAGACCGGGGCAAGCTCCTGTAAGGACAATAATGGCGACCTGGTAACCGACGTACAAAGTGTACTTAAATTATGGAGGGAGCACTTCTCCTCACTGCTAAATTGCGAGGGAGGCGTCGAACCCGATACCCCAATCCCTGACGATGGAAAAGTCGTCCCACCACCTGACTATGATGAAGTGAGGATAGCTATATACCGGCTCAAAAACAACAAAGCGCCTGGAAACGACGGACTACCCGCCGAGCTGTTCAAACACGGAGGCGAAGAGCTGGTAAAAAGCATGCATCAGCTCTTATGCAGAATATGGTCAGACGAATGCATGCCTCCGGATTGGAATTTAAGTGTGCTTTGCCCAATCCACAAGAAAGGCGATCCCGCTAACCGCACCAACTACCGCGGAATTAGTCTTCTCAATATCGCATATAAGGTTCTTTCTAGCGTGTTGTGTGAAAGGCTGAAGCCCATCGTAGACAAACTGATTGGACCTTATCAGTGTGGCTTTAGACCTGGTAAGTCTACCATCGACCAGATTTTCACGATACGCCAAATCCTGGAGAAGACCCATGATAAGAGAATCGACACTCACCATCTCTTTGTCGATTTTAAAGCCGCTTTTGACAGCGTAAAAAGGAGTTGCCTGTATGCCGCCATGTCTGAATTTGACTGCCCTGCAAAGCTTATACGGCTTTGCCAAATGACGTTGAGCAATACCAACAGCTCCGTCAGAATCGGGAAGGACCTCTCTGAGCCATTTGAAACCAAACGAGGCTTCAGACAGGGCGACTCCCTTTCGTGCGATTTCTTCAATCTGATGCTGGAGAAGATAATTCGAGCAGCAGAGCTAAACCGCAATGGTACAATCTTTTACAAGAGCGTGCAATTGCTGGCGTATGCCGATGATATTGATATCATTGGCCTTAACAACCGCGCCGTAAGCGCTGCCTTCTCTGGACTGGATAAGGAAGCGAAAAAAGTGGGTCTTGCCGTGAACGAGGACAAGACGAAGTATTTGCTGTCATCAAAGAAAGAATCGGCGCACCTGCGCCTTGGCAGCCATGTCACTGTTGATAGTTACAAATTTGAAACTGTGAGGGACTTCGTCTATTTGGGAACCAGTATCAACACCGAAAATAATATCAGTCTAGAAATCCAGCGGAGAATCACTCTTGCCAACAAGTGCTACTTTGGACTGAGTAAGCAATTGAGAAGTAAAGTCCTCTCTCGAAGAACAAAGATCACGCTCTATAAGTCTCTCATCATACCTGTCCTGATGTATGGCTCAGATTCATGGACAATGTCAAGAGAAGATGAGATGGCCCTTGGAGTATTTGAGAGAAAAGTTCTCCGGAAGATTTATGGTCCTTCCCGTGATGCCAACGGCGAGTATCGAAGGAAATTTAACGATGAGCTGTACGAGCTCTACGCAGATCTGACCATAGTCCAGCGAATTAAAGCCCAAAAACTCCGCTGGCTGGGCCATGTTATGCGAATGGACAAAGAAGCTCCAGCACAGAAGGTTTTCCTATCGTCGCCTGAATTCGGCAGCAGAGAAAGGGGGAGGCCTCGACTGAGATGGAAACAACAGGTGGAGGATGACTTGAACTCCCTTGGGGTTTCCAACTGGCGTCGGTTATCGCTAAAAAGGAATGACTGGATCTCGACGTTTCGCCAATTTTCCTTGGGTTCTTCAGGGGAGTGGCACTTTTTATTTATTTAAAATAAAGAACAACAAAAAGAACATCTAATATTGTGAGCCTAGGAATGTATGGTGACACTATAATATCGCTTTGTTGGTTTTCGAGTATGGTTATTTGAGCTAATTTGTTTTGGTTCGATCAGGCTTGATATTAAAAGGTCAGGAAAATTATTCTCTTTTTTCGTTTTTATTTTTGTAATGTTGTCGGCATGAAATTGAGGATGGCTGATAGTTTGTATTTTATTTATAAAGCTCTTGGGAGTGTTTATTTTATATTTAAAAGGTTGTGATGAAAATAAATTTATGAGGCGCCCAGAAGCCGTTGGTTTTGAGTACCAATCTAATATTATTTTTTCCTTGGATCTATGTATGCGAGTGTCTAAAAATGGAATATTGTTATTATCTTCCTTCTCGGTGGTGAACTTCAGTCGATTATGGTAACTGTTAAAAATATCTAATATTATATTCGCATCTTTTCGGGCAATGATGGCAAAGATGTCATCAACATATTTAACAAGGAATTTGATTTGTATGTTATGTTGTTGTTGTAGTCTCAGGAGGGTGTGATTAAGTACGTCATCCATGACTATCGCCGATGGTTCGGGAAACGGGGTTTCCCATTGGCATTCCATATGTTGGGGTGTATACTATGTTGTTAAGAACAAAGTAGTTGTTGTCCTTAAGACAGAATTGTAGAATGTCGTGAAATTTGCTTTTAGGTATATTCGTATTTTCTTTCATTTCGTCCCATTTTTGCATGATTATTTTCGAAGCTAAATTTGTTGGTATGTTGATAAAGAGGGAAACGACATCAAACGACACTAACAATTCATCATTGCATATATTTTCATTATGCAATCTTTCTTTTAAGTCAAACGAGTTTTTTATGTTGAAATGTGGGGAAATTACGGAGTTCAGAATATTTCCTACGAATTTTGGACAAATGGTAAATGGAACATTGGCAGACGAAACGATTGGACGTAAAGGGCGGTCGGGCTGAGGGATTTTGGGAAGTCCATATAGCCAAGGTGCTGTTGCTGATGTGTTAGTTAATTGCATTTTCTCCTTTAAACTTATGTATTTACCTTTGTAGAGCTCAAGTATGAAGTTTTTATTTTTCCTTTGTAGTGTGGGTGTGGGATCGGCTCTTATTGATTTAGTACTTGATCTATTTTCATATTGTATTCTTCCTTGTATAGAACAACTGTTTTGTTACCCTTGCCAGCGTCTGTCACGATTAGGTCGTCTTTGTGAGTTTTCAAGAAATTTTTAGTATTTTTGTATGTTTGTAATATGAACTTTTCTGCAGAATTGTGTTTAATATTGTGTTTGAATTGTAGGATTCTGTTGCAGAATTTGTTTCTCGCTATTTCCTTGTCGTTTTCATTTACCAACGTTTCAAACACTTGTTCCATTTCGGCTATTGTATGTATGGGTGAAAAGTTATTTGTTGTTGTGGGGACTGTGAACTTCTTACCTAAAGATAACAACCACTTTACATCTTCGGGAAATTCTATGTCTGTCGTGTTGACAAACCATTCGTAATTGGTGCTGATTCCTAATTTACGTATTTGCTCGATTTTGAGCTTTTTTAACTTCGCGGACAATATGGTAGCTTTCTCTTGTGCGATCTTTTTGCTGAGGCATGTTCGTTTAGTTAGGGCTGCAGTAAATTCCACTTCACTGAGGGAATTACGAATTTGTTGTTGTCATATATTTAATACTTCTATATTGCTAGTAAACAAGGCGTACGCGTACCAACATCACAGTACAGATATATTGAGTCTATGTACCCAAAATATAAAATTTTGCATCATAGTCCCACAGAAAAAAATTTTAAATCTAATTTTTGAGTAGTCAAAAAACAGGAGCGGATTGAAAAGTATTTATTGAAAATATTAGAATAGAAGAAAAACAGAACTTAAAATTTGTGGAAAATAAAAAATGGTAAGGCGTTACTGCATTTGAAAAAATGAAGCTTCATGGGTAAGTCAAAACAAAGAAATTTTTCATACTATCTTTACACTTACTTAAACTTAAACGAGCCATCAACCGCCTTGGTGATTATGTATGACATATGTATTTCGCAAGTCGTTTCTTTGTACAGCCAACTGGCGTACCACACACATCGCATATTCGCAGAGGGTGGGGTTATGTGTAGAGGTCCACGCAAGTGGCGAAAGTTTCTGAACGCCATTCAACTGGGAATGGCTAGAGCTATTTTTCAATGACAACCTGTGACAAGGACGGTGGGAGGAGTACAAAAGTCCTAAAATTCGTGTGACGTAATTTATGGATAGCCCCCAATTTAGATACAAAAATATTGAGTGTTTAACGGACGTCCGAATTAGATTTAACAAGCCGAAAAATATGTCCACTATTCAAGCATTCTCTGTTGTGCTTGTGAAATTCAGTATCAACCAAAACGTGTTCCTAAATTTGAACAAAAACCTTGAACCGTCCCTGTGAAAATGTGGCATTTAATTTTACGAAAATATTTTTTGATTCACACGTATACTACTACAATCACAAAAATTATATGATCCCAGTCGGGAAAATTGGCTGACCACAAATGCATTTTAAGTTGACTGCAAAGCACCCAGTACTGTTTGAAAAGCTAACTACTTTGTATGGAGCAGACTGACTATTTTTACATGGCGATGGCCTAGGAGGTAGTCAGTTGTGCCTTTTCCTGGATGACTTTCAGCTAACTACAAGCCCAATTTTTTAAAGCAGATTAAAACTAACAATATTGAGATAATTTTAAAGGAACGTCTTTAACTTGGTCTCAAGCCGATTATTTTGCAATGGCTTTTAGTTAGCTACTTCGGCAGCGCTTAAAGCCAACTACTTTGGATTAGATTAATGCCGGATATCTTCCGACAGAACTAAACAATGATATTGGAACTGAAATAACATTCAAAAGATTATTAGCGCCTTTTAATGCTCTTGTC
The DNA here is from genome assembly GCA_964058755.1 of Campiglossa producta. Lineage (NCBI taxonomy): Eukaryota > Metazoa > Arthropoda > Insecta > Diptera > Tephritidae > Campiglossa > Campiglossa producta. The sequence goes on from CAXKVI010000002.1 coordinate 81,476,255, forward strand.
CATATTTATTTTAAAAATATAAAATATTTTAGAAATAGGTATACATTATGAGGGTATTAATATGGATATGTACATTTATATGCATACATATTAAATTGTAGATAAGAAATGCATTCTAAATCGACAAGCTAGTTTAAAATGCTCAACACCTGCTCGTGATGGCCTGTACGAATTTGCGTCGATAGTGATGACTTGAGCCGAGAATTGAGTAATCGCGCGCTTCTTATACTTGATGGCCGAGCTTTCGCGCGAAGTGCAGATGCTACGTAGACCGCGCCAACATTTCTAAACCCAGACACGCTCAACGTGGCCTCTAGCTCCGTGACTGTAGAGGGATATTGGCCAACTGGTAGTAGCTCTTGTCCCACCTCAGTAATCACCACGAATGGTGATAGATGCTACGTATGAGTTTACAGCTGAATCTTTCACCGATGCCTTAGATGCCATAAGACCAGCCAATCACTGATTGTGCTGTGTATCCTCTGCTAGACCAGCGCTGAATGATGCCAACGCCAACGCCTCACCATAATGACCCGAACATTGCAGCGCTACACCTTGCCTAAAATACGCTTTCGGCCACGATGGACATAACTCGCGCGCCTTTGTGACGCGCTGCCGAAGGATTACTAATTTGAACTTTCAGCAATTTTTTTATGAAATAAGGTTGAAAGTTAAAGCAATTAGAAGTTCTAAAAGCTATCAAACAAAATAAGCAAAGTATGATCTGATTGCTTTCTGCATTTTTTATGGCTAGTTAGAAGTCAGCCTAAAAAAGTTAAGACAAAAGCTAAATTTGTTGTGCTCAACTGGTTGATTTCTGCATGACTTTGTGGTTAACTTAAAGTCATTTTGAAAAAATAGAAGCAAAGTTAAAAAAAATATTCCGAACTGTTTGATTTATGCATGACTTTGGGGTTAGCTATAGATCAATCTAAATAAATTGACTTAAAGTAATTTTTTTGGTTGGCTGGCTACATAATTCCCGGCTGGGATCTGTCTCCCTTTGATGGTGAGCTGAAAACTCATTGCGAGTATATTGTACCAGCAATATAGAAGTATTATATGTTGTGCGTAGTGGATTGAATCTTTGGTGGTTTTTATGTTTATATTTGTTTGTGTTATTTCAATGTTCAGAATTTTTAAAAGGGAATTGTTTTTTGTTTTTTCTATTTGTTGTTTTACTTTACCTGAAGTTGTGTCGATTATTGTGCTTTTTACTAGGTTGGATAAATGGCTAGGTATAAGGGCATATATCTTGCATTCCAACAAAAATGTTAGTTGTTCAGATTTTTTCCGATCTGTATGATGACTTTTTTGTGTATCTTAAGCTGGTCAGATCTATAGTCTTCCATCTTACATCCCGCCGTTTCGCCAATTTCCCTTTACGTCCAATCATTTCGTCTACCAATGTTCCATGCTACCATTTGTCCAAATTCGTAGGAAATATTCTGAGCTCCGTAATTTCCCCACATTTCAACGTAAAAAACTCGTTTGACTTAAAAGAAAGATTGCAAAATGTAAATATATGTAATGATAAATTGTTAGTGTCGTTTGATGTTGTTTCCCTCTTCACCAACATACCAACAAATTTAGCTTCGAAAATAATCATGCAAAAATGAGGCGAAATAAAAGAAAACACGAATATACCTAAAAGCAAATTTCACGACATTCTACAATTCTGTCTTAAGACTTTCATGTAAATGTACGGCTTTCGTACATATACATGTACTTAAATAAGTAAAACGCTCAGAAATTTTAATTCTGTTAATATTGTTTATTTATTGATTGATTTAAACTTATTTTTTTCAATATATTTTGTTCTCATTTGGTTTTTCTGTTTAACACATATTTAATTTTTAATAATGTAACTAATCACATCCGTATAGCTCAAGCGCGAGATCCTAATTGATTTAGCGTGAGTTAAACTTTTTAGGATATGTAAATGAGTATCTTAACGGTAAAAGGTAGGGAAATTATATTAATAACTATAAAGCTAAGAAAAGTACAAAGAGAGATTAACAGCTATATTTTAAGTAATGAAATGAGTAATATTCAGCAATATAATGTTAAGTAGCGACAATTATATTTAAGGTAAATAAGAATGTATATACGTGAATACCTAAATAGCGTGATATTTATATAACTTATGTAGTATGTAGATATGTGTGAAATTATATAGTATGTATGTAAATATGGATGAAGTGGGTAGAGTGGGTACATTTATGTAACTCCCCCATTCTTGATCAACATTACTCCTGGAATGTTTTGAATTTATTTATTTATTATTGTTTTTTTTTTTTTTGTTTTTAAATTATTTGTCAAAATTATGTAAGAATATTTATACATTTTAACATTTGTAACATGAGCTTATTATACTATGAAAAGATCTTAACTTATATACACATTTAAATTCAGTTTTGTTTTGCTCTATTTCTTCCGGTAACTTTTCTATCAAAATATGCATCTTCAATATTATTTTGATGCTTGTACTTTCTCTTAATTAATTGTCTATCTCGTTTAACACCTTTTTCATCAAGAAAATTAGTGACTCCTTTTTCCTTTACAGACATTATTATGTACTTAGGTTTTTGTTTCAAATTTTGGAAACCCAAATTTTTCACCAACTCACGATCTCGAAATTCATGAGGGTGTTCTCTTTTTTCATTAATTTTGTTAATATACTTTTCTTTTTTATTCTGTATGATATTTTTTAGATTTTCCCAAGCTGACTTGTCGACATGGTTATGTAACAACTCATTTGGCTTCTGCTTAGTAGTTGAATGTATAGTGTTATTATATATTTGCACAGCTTTAAGCACAAGAGTCTTATCATCTACATCGGCGTAAGACTTATTAAGTCTAAAAAGGCGTATATGTTCATTAAGAGTAAGATGAAACCTCTCAATATCAGAGTTTCCTGTATGAGTATTAGGTGATGTAAAGTGGTATTCTACATTTTCAGAATTAAGGAAGTTTTTTATAAAAGCTGTATTAAATTCGTTGTCTGCAATAATCTTTATTGGCTTACCTAATATAGAAAATCTTTCATTAAGACAATCGACAATGGTGATTGAATTTCGGTCAGAAAGCGAGTGTATAGATACGTGCTTAGTTAGCTTGTCAATGCACGTTAAAAACATTTTTAATTTATTTAAGTACCATATATCTATATGAAGTATTTCGTTAGATTTTGAAGGAGTTTCTGAAATGCACATTTTTAATTTTGTTGGACCTCTGTCGAATTTGCACATATTGCAAATGATACAATTGTTTATAAATTTGTGGATTTCTAACTTCAAATTTGGATAGTAAATTTTATTTCTCATTTGCTCGTATGTTTCTTCAATTCCTCTATGATTTCTTTCTAAATGGTATTTTTCAATAGCTTCGAGAAGGCGATCTTTTTCAAATATGTCTTTTAAAAAATTACAACATTTCAAAAATCGCATTCCCGCAATATTTGAGAAGTACTTTACTAGTGTATTTTGAAAAAGTTTAAAAATATTTAAATCGGGACAAAATATTCCAATTGTTCCTTTTATTGGAAATATATCTTTTAAAATTTTCAATACAAAGCTCTCATCGCAGCTTATGAGTTTAATTATATGCCGTATTTTCTTTTGAAAAATAATCTTTTTTGAATAACAGTTTGATTTACCTTTTTCTATTATGATTTGATGCTTATAAATGTTAACTGGTGATTCGGTTATATACACGTGATCGTCAAGATCTTCTTTTGCGCTGTGGATGGTTGCTAAATCACTTCTTACGTCGTCATCATTATCAAATGCATTAACTTCAATTCTACTTAAACAATCTGCTACGCTATTGGACTTACCTTTGATATATTGTATATCGAAGTCATACTCATTTAAACTAATCTTCCACCGCTGCATCTTCATATTCGGTTCCTTTAAGGAACTTAGCCAAACTAGCGGACGATGATCTGTTTGAATTTGGAATTTCCTGCCAAAAAGATACGGTCGAAAATATTTCGTTGACCAAACGATACTTAATAATTCCTTTTCAATCGTGCTATAGTTGCATTCATGATTATTGAGAGTACGTGATGCGTACGCAATTGGACGACCGTTTTGAGATAAAACAGCACCTAATGCTGCATTGCTTGCATCCGTGGTAAGGGTAAACATTTTATTGAAATCCGGATAAGCTAAAACTGGACTTGAACTTATTAGCTTTTTCAGCTTGAGGAAAGAGTACAAACTTCGGATCATTCGCATTTATTTTACATTTTTTCTTTAAACAGGTGGTAAGTGGAAGTGCAACTCTACTGTAGTCTTTTATAAATTTTCTATAAAAGCCTAGAAATGAACGAATTTGCTTTGTTGTTGTTGGAAGAGGTATTTTCTGAATGGCATCAATTTTGTTTGGATTCGGTTTGATACCATCAATCGAAATAATGTGGCCCAAATATTCAGATTGCCGTTTGAAGAAATTGCATTTATCGATTTGAACTTTCATATTGAATTCAGACAATCTATTGAATATTTTTGTAAGCGATTGAACATGTTCCTCTAGTGACGTCGAAAATACTAATATATCATCTAGATATACTACGCAAAATTTCGTTCATCATCCTTTGAAAAGATGCCGGGGCGTTTTTTAAGCCAAAAGGCATTCTTGTGAATTCAAAGTGACCCGTTGAAGTAGAAAAGGCAGTTTTGTGCCTATCTTCTGGAGCTATGGGAATCTGATGGAACCCTTTAGCCAAATCTAATGTGGTAAAATATTGTGAATTCCCTAATTTTGAAAAGATATCTTCCATATTCGGAATTGGAAATTTGTCTTCCACTGTAACGGCATTGAGACTTCTATAGTCAATAACCAAACGCCATTTTTCGACTTGAGAGTTATCTAATTTCTTAGGTACAACCCAAATAGGGGCGTTATAAGGGCTGGAAGACTTTACAATAATTCCAGAATATAACATTTCATTTATCTGAGTTTCCACTTCATTTTTATGGATCTCTGCTACTCTATATATTTTTGAATAAACGGGCGTATTATTAAATGTTGGAATTTTGTGCTGATAATTGCTAATAACAGATAACTTATCACCTTCGTGATAAAATACTGAAGTGAACTTTTTTAGCAAAGCTGTGAGTTTTTCGATTTCTTCCTTATTCAAATCGTCTGTAATGAACTTTTTTATTATATTTTGAATGTCTGGTTTAATAAACTTTATATCTACTATATCTCAACTATAGCTAAGAATTTCATCCTCAGAAAGATTTTTCATTTCACTACTAGAATTGGAGAAAAGTAACTTTACCGTAGCATTTTTAGTAATTAGTAATTGTTTGTCGAAATCTATTTTCGCTTTTAATGGGCTTAAAATATTACAACCAATTATACCGTCAAAATCAGTGTTTAAATCTGCTTCTAAAAACTCTATTTTAATATTTGGATTATTAAACTCTTTAAATAATGGAATAGTTACTTTGGTATTAAGAATTGATTTTGAATTTATTGTTCTAACTGTTATAGGTTCATCAATTTCTGAACTAAATTTGGAATGAAATAAATTTTTTTTTATTAATGATGTACCTGCTCCTGAGTCAATGAGAAGTTTAAGCGGCACTGACTGAGTTCTCACCACTATATGGGGGAGACATCTGTGGCAGTTAATTGAAAATTTGCTTGTGCATCAGTCTCAATGGTGTCTACATCCATGGGAGTTAATCTATTTGCATTATTAGATTGCCTTGTTACATTTGATGTAAATCGACCACTACTATTGGTGTTTGCCGGTTGCGAATTATACTGCCTTATATTCGTCTGCGCAGAGCCTCTGGAGTTATTCAAATATCGACCAGTCAAACCTGGATTTTGCTCAACATTTCTCGCATTATTGTTGTTGTTTGCTATATTATTATATCTACCAGCTGAGAAATTATCTTTGTTATTAGCTAAGGGATGCTGAAAAGTACCAGCATATCTTTTGTTTTTCGAAATTAAACTTTTATAAAAATATTCAGTTTCTATTAACATTTCTTTTGCTTTGAGTAAGCTAATAGGATTTCTAGCTTGAAGCACTAACTTAGCGTCACTTGGTAATTTACTTATAAATATTTTTAAAACCATTTTTTCATTCCTTTCGCATTGATACCAACTATTTTCTTCAACTTGTGACTTCAAATTTAGTTTGGTTAGAAGATCTGTAACATACTCAAAGAAGTCACTAATATTCGACCTAATTTCAGCAGTTTTAATTTTGTTTACAATACTTTCGAAACTGTCATTTATATTGAAATTAATTTGCAAAATTTTCTTTATATTTAACCAATCTACCGGATTATTATTATTAATAAGTACAATGTTAGCTTTATCTTTAATTTTAGTTCTTACCCTTAAGTCAAATAAGCCTAGTAGATTAGAATCACCTGAAGCTGCTATACTCCGCAACTCGTCAATGTGTTTAATGAAGAGAAACAGCTCTTCTGGTTTTCCACTGAATTCTTGGACATCGGCTAATAAGTCAAATACTGTGGTTCGGGACATTTTTGCTTTTTATATAAGCTGGTTGATGAATAATTTGTACTTTAATGTTTAATATTTTCCTTTGCTTGTTTTGCTAGTCTTACGTACATACATATGTATTATATGTATAATTTTATTTTGAGTATTAATCTCTAGTAGTTAGCATTTGAAATATGTATATGCATTTATGAATTTTGTTGTTGTTTTACAAGTATGCTCAGTTAACGTTTTTACTTTTTTATTTTTGTTTTAGTCATACAATTTGAGATTACTGGTTACTCTTTTTACTAATAACACATTGCATTATTCTTAATTTGTTTTTTTTGTTTTATGCTCATAAAGCTATACAAGAGCACAGGTGTCTCACTAAATATTCTATAATTATTGTTGGTAACTGGTGTATGTAGTAATTTTTGTATTTATTTGCATATGCACGCCGGCATAGTTACACTCAGTTGTTGCGTTTTTGTTATTTTTATATTATTATGCTCAATAATATGCAAGAGCGTAAATGACTCGCTACTCACTAATTGAAGGTGTTCAATGGTGCTCCTAGTTTTGCTTTTGTTGCATAGATTTATTTGCAGGTGATTATGAAGGTCATCGTAATAGTTAATTTGACCGTTTAAACTCTTTATGATAAGTTCATATACTCTTCACATATGACATAACTCAACAAAATGCAGCTGAACAAAGAGTGAATTACTTATAATACACAGCTGAATAAGAGATGATGAATATCTTAGCATTTGTCAATGCAACTCATTTATTTCTTTCTTGTCTCTTTAAAATTCTATTGCACGGGGCACAATGCAGTTATAACCGTATATTGAAAAAATTTTAGCCGTTACTTTTTTCACACAAATTTTTCTTAGTAAAACTTTTTATATATGATTTTTAGCACTTATACATATATTTATGTTCAAAAACTTTTTATTTTTAGTTTCATTTATGTATAGAATATATTGTAATTACACTCTTGTAATTTCTTTTAAATAACTTGATTTTTTGTCTTTATGCATGGTTCGATAAACGACTGCGCCACTTTCATGTAAATGTACGGCTTTCGTACATATACATGTACTTAAATAAGTAAAACGCTCAGAAATTTTAGTTCTGTTAATATTGTTTATTTATTGATTGATTTAAACTTATTTTTTTCAATATATTTTGTTCTCATTTGGTTTTTCTGTTTAACACATATTTAATTTTTAATAATGTAACTAATCACATCCGTATAGTTCAAGCGCGAGATCCTAATTGATTTAGCGTGAGTTAAACTTTTTAGGATATGTAAATGAGTATCTTAACGGTAAAAGGTGGGGAAATTATATTAATAACTATAAAGCTAAGAAAAGTACAAAGAGAGATTAACAGCTTTATTTTAAGTAATGAAATGAGTAATATTCAGCAATATAAAGTTAAGTAGCGACAATTATATTTAAGGTAAATAAGAATGTATATACGTGAATACCTAAATAGCGTGATATTTATATAACTTATGTAGTATGTAGATATGTGTGAAATTATATAGTATGTATGTAAATATGGATGAAGTGGGTAGAGTGGGTACATTTATGTAACTCCCCCATTCTTGATCAACATTACTCCTGGAATGTTTTGAATTTATTTATTTATTATTGTTTTTTTTTTTTTTTGTTTTTAAATTATTTGTCAAAATTATGTAAGAATATTTATACATTTTAACATTTGTAACATGAGCTTATTATACTATGAAAAGATCTTAACTTATATACACATTTAAATTCAGTTTTGTTTTGCTCTATTTCTTCCGGTAACTTTTCTATCAAAATATGCATCTTCAATATTATTTTGATGCTTGTACTTTCTCTTAATTAATTGTCTATCTCGTTTAACACCTTTTTCATCAAGAAAATTAGTGACTCCTTTTTCCTTTACAGACTTTATTATGTACTTAGGTTTTTGTTTCAAATTTTGGAAACCCAAATTTTTCACCAACTCACGATCTCGAAATTCATGAGGGTGTTCTCTTTTTTCATTAATTTTGTTAATATACTTTTCTTTTTTATTCTGTATGATATTTTTTAGATTTTCCCAAGCTGACTTGTCGACATGGTTATGTAACAACTCATTTGGCTTCTGCTTAGTAGTTGAATGTATAGTGTTATTATATATTTGCACAGCTTTAAGCACAAGAGTCTTATCATCTACATCGGCGTAAGACTTATTAAGTCTAAAAAGGCGTATATGTTCATTAAGAGTAAGATGAAACCTCTCAATATCAGAGTTTCCTGTATGAGTATTAGGTGATGTAAAGTGGTATTCTACATTTTCAGAATTAAGGAAGTTTTTTATAAAAGCTGTATTAAATTCGTTGTCTGCAATAATCTTTATTGGCTTACCTAATATAGAAAATCTTTCATTAAGACAATCGACAATGGTGATTGAATTTCGGTCAGAAAGCGAGTGTATAGATACGTGCTTAGTTAGCTTGTCAATGCACGTTAAAAACATTTTTAATTTATTTAAGTACCATATATCTATATGAAGTATTTCGTTAGATTTTGAAGGAGTTTCTGAAATGCACATTTTTAATTTTGTTGGACCTCTGTCGAATTTGCACATATTGCAAATGATACAATTGTTTATAAATTTGTGGATTTCTAACTTCAAATTTGGATAGTAAATTTTATTTCTCATTTGCTCGTATGTTTCTTCAATTCCTCTATGATTTCTTTCTAAATGGTATTTTTCAATAGCTTCGAGAAGGCGATCTTTTTCAAATATGTCTTTTAAAAAATTACAACATTTCAAAAACCGCATTCCCGCAATATTTGAGAAGTACTTTACTAGTGTATTTTGAAAAAGTTTAAAAATATTTAAATCGGGACAAAATATTCCAATTGTTCCTTTTATTGGAAATATATCTTTTAAAATTTTCAATACAAAGCTCTCATCGTAGCTTATGAGTTTAATTATATGCCGTATTTTCTTTTGAAAAATAATCTTTTTTGAATAACAGTTTGATTTACCTTTTTCTATTATGATTTGATGCTTATAAATGTTAACTGGTGATTCGGTTATATACACGTGATCGTCAAGATCTTCTTTTGCGCTGTGGATGGTTGCTAAATCACTTCTTACGTCGTCATCATTATCAAATGCATTAACTTCAATTCTACTTAAACAATCTGCTACGCTATTGGACTTACCTTTGATATATTGTATATCGAAGTCATACTCATTTAAACTAATCTTCCACCGCTGCATCTTCATATTCGGTTCCTTTAAGGAACTTAGCCAAACTAGCGGACGATGATCTGTTTGAATTTGGAATTTCCTGCCAAAAAGATACGGTCGAAAATATTTCGTTGACCAAACGATACTTAATAATTCCTTTTCAATCGTGCTATAGTTGCATTCATGATTATTGAGAGTACGTGATGCGTACGCAATTGGACGACCGTTTTGAGATAAAACAGCACCTAATGCTGCATTGCTTGCATCCGTGGTAAGGGTAAACATTTTATTGAAATCCGGATAAGCTAAAACTGGACTTGAACTTATTAGCTTTTTCAGCTTGAGGAAAGAGTCTACAAACTTCGGATCATTCGCATTTATTTTACATTTTTTCTTTAAACAGGTGGTAAGTGGAAGTGCAACTCTACTGTAGTCTTTTATAAATTTTCCATAAAAGCCTAGAAATGAACGAATTTGCTTTGTTGTTGTTGGAAGAGGTATTTTCTGAATGGCATCAATTTTGTTTGGATTCGGTTTGATACCATCAATCGAAATAATGTGGCCCAAATATTCAGATTGCCGTTTGAAGAAATTGCATTTATCGATTTGAACTTTCATATTGAATTCAGACAATCTATTGAATATTTTTGTAAGCGATTGAACATGTTCCTCTAGTGACGTCGAAAATACTAATATATCATCTAGATATACTACGCATATATTATTAATGAAATCGTGCAAAATTTCGTTCATCATCCTTTGAAAAGATGCCGGGGCGTTTTTTAAGCCAAAAGGCATTCTTGTGAATTCAAAGTGACCCGTTGAAGTAGAAAAGGCAGTTTTGTGCCTATCTTCTGGAGCTATGGGAATCTGATGGAACCCTTTAGCCAAATCTAATGTGGTAAAATATTGTGAATTCCCTAATTTTGAAAAGATATCTTCCATATTCGGAATTGGAAATTTGTCTTCCACTGTAACGGCATTGAGACTTCTATAGTCAATAACCAAACGCCATTTTTCGACTTGAGAGTTATCTAATTTCTTAGGTACAACCCAAATAGGGGCGTTATAAGGGCTGGAAGACTTTACAATAATTCCAGAATATAACATTTCATTTATCTGAGTTTCCACTTCTTTTTTATGGATCTCTGCTACTCTATATATTTTTGAATAAACGGGCGTATTATTAAATGTTGGAATTTTGTGCTGATAATTGCTAATAACAGATAACTTATCACCTTCGTGATAAAATACTGAAGTGAACTTTTTTAGCAAAGCTGTGAGTTTTTCGATTTCTTCCTTATTCAAATCGTCTGTAATGAACTTTTTTATTATATTTTGAATGTCTGGTTTAATAAACTTTATATCTACTATATCTCAACTATAGCTAAGAATTTCATCCTCAGAAAGATTTTTCATTTCACTACTAGAATTGGAGAAAAGTAACTTTACCGTAGCATTTTTAGTAATTAGTAATTGTTTGTCGAAATCTATTTTCGCTTTTAATGGGCTTAAAATATTACAACCAATTATACCGTCAAAATCAGTGTTTAAATCTGCTTCTAAAAACTCTATTTGAATATTTGGATTATTAAACTCTTTAAATAATGGAATAGTTACTTTGGTATTAAGAATTGATTTTGAATTTATTGTTCTAACTGTTATAGGTTCATCAATTTCTGAACTAAATTTGGAATGAAATAAATTTTTTTTTATTAATGATGTACCTGCTCCTGAGTCAATGAGAAGTTTAAGCGGCACTGACTGAGTTCTCACCACTATATGGGGGAGACATCTGTGGCAGTTAATTGAAAATTTGCTTGTGCATCAGTCTCAATGGTGTCTACATCCATGGGAGTTAATCTATTTGCATTATTAGATTGCCTTGTTACATTTGATGTAAATCGACCACTACTATTGGTGTTTGCCGGTTGCGAATTATACTGCCTTATATTCGTCTGCGCAGAGCCTCTGGAGTTATTCAAATATCGACCAGTCAAACCTGGATTTTGCTCAACATTTCTCGCATTATTGTTGTTGTTTGCTATATTATTATATCTACCAGCTGAGAAATTATCTTTGTTATTAGCTAAGGGATGCTGAAAAGTACCAGCATATCTTTTGTTTTTCGAAATTAAACTTTTATAAAAATATTCAGTTTCTATTAACATTTCTTTTGCTTTGAGTAAGCTAATAGGATTTCTAGCTTGAAGCACTAACTTAGCGTCACTTGGTAATTTACTTATAAATATTTTTAAAACCATTTTTTCATTCCTTTCGCATTGATACCAACTATTTTCTTCAACTTGTGACTTCAAATTTAGTTTGGTTAGAAGATCTGTAACATACTCAAAGAAGTCACTAATATTCGACCTAATTTCAGCAGTTTTAATTTTGTTTACAATACTTTCGAAACTGTCATTTATATTGAAATTAATTTGCAAAATTTTCTTTATATTTAACCAATCTACCGGATTATTATTATTAATAAGTACAATGTTAGCTTTATCTTTAATTTTAGTTCTTACCCTTAAGTCAAATAAGCCTAGTAGATTAGAATCACCTGAAGCTGCTATACTCCGCAACTCGTCAATGTGTTTAATGAAGAGAAACAGCTCTTCTGGTTTTCCACTGAATTCTTGGACATCGGCTAATAAGTCAAATACTGTGGTTCGGGACATTTTTGCTTTTTATATAAGCTGGTTGATGAATAATTTGTACTTTAATGTTTAATATTTTCCTTTGCTTGTTTTGCTAGTCTTACGTACATACATATGTATTATATGTATAATTTTATTTTGAGTATTAATCTCTAGTAGTTAGCATTTGAAATATGTATATGCATTTATGAATTTTGTTGTTGTTTTACAAGTATGCTCAGTTAACGTTTTTACTTTTTTATTTTTGTTTTAGTCATACAATTTGAGATTACTGGTTACTCTTTTTACTAATAACACATTGCATTATTCTTAATTTGTTTTTTTTTGTTTTATGCTCATAAAGCTATACAAGAGCACAGGTGTCTCAATAAATATTCTATAATTATTGTTGGTAACTGGTGTATGTAGTAATTTTTGTATTTATTTGCATATGCACGCCGGCATAGTTACACTCAGTTGTTGCGTTTTTGTTATTTTTATATTATTATGCTCAATAATATGCAAGAGCGTAAATGACTCGCTACTCACTAATTGAAGGTGTTCAATGGTGCTCCTAGTTTTGCTTTTGTTGCATAGATTTATTTGCAGGTGATTATGAAGGTCATCGTAATAGTTAATTTGACCGTTTAAACTCTTTATGATAAGTTCATATACTCTTCACATATGACATAACTCAACAAAATGCAGCTGAACAAAGAGTGAATTACTTATAATACACAGCTGAATAAGAGATGATGAATATCTTAGCATTTGTCAATGCAACTCATTTATTTCTTTCTTGTCTCTTTAAAATTCTATTGCACGGGGCACAATGCAGTTATAACCGTATATTGAAAAAATTTTAGCCGTTACTTTTTTCACACAAATTTTTCTTAGTAAAACTTTTTATATATGATTTTTAGCACTTATACATATATGTATGTTCAAAAACTTTTTATTTTTAGTTTCATTTATGTATAGAATATATTGTAATTACACTCTTGTAATTTCTTTTAAATAACTTGATTTTTTGTCTTTATGCATGGTTCGATAAACGACTGCGCCACTTTCATGTAAATGTACGGCTTTCGTACATATACATGTACTTAAATAAGTAAAACGCTCAGAAATTTTAGTTCTGTTAATATTGTTTATTTATTGATTGATTTAAACTTATTTTTTTCAATATATTTTGTTCTCATTTGGTTTTTCTGTTTAACACATATTTAATTTTTAATAATGTAACTAATCACATCCGTATAGTTCAAGCGCGAGATCCTAATTGATTTAGAACTCTTTTTTAATATACGCACGAAGCGTGAGTTAAACTTTTTAGGATATGTAAATGAGTATCTTAACGGTAAAAGGTGGGGAAATTATATTAATAACTATAAAGCTAAGAAAAGTACAAAGAGAGATTAACAGCTATATTTTAAGTAATGAAATGAGTAATATTCGCAATATAAAGTTAAGTAGCGACAATTATATTTAAGGTAAATAAGAATGTATATACGTGAATACCTAAATAGCGTGATATTTATATAACTTATGTAGTATGTAGATATGTGTGAAATTATATAGTATGTATGTAAATATGGATGAAGTGGGTAGAGTGGGTACATTTATGTAACTTAAGGACAACAACTACTTTGTTCATAACAACAAAGTATACGCCCAAGCATATGAAATACCAATGGGAAACCTCGTTTCCCCAACCATACTTATTCACACCCTCCTGATACTACAACAACAACATAACATACAAATCAAATTCCTTATTAAATATGTTGATGACATCTTTGCCATCGTTGCCCGAAAATATTTTTAACAGTTACCATAATCGACTGAAGTTCACCATCGAGAAGGAAGAGAATAACAATATCCCCTTTTTAGACACTCGCATATATAGATCCAAGGAAAAAATAATATTAGATTGCTACCATGATATAAATACTACAGGTCAAACCGTTAGTGACACTACACACGACTTTTCTGTTTGGTTTTTTCAATAAATAAATTACAAATCAAAATAATTTCTTTTTATTTTTCTTCAATTTGCGATTATAAATATTGTTAGAATTGTTAAAAATAAGTACTGTAAAAGAGGTGCGAATGTGCCCCTCTAGCAGGCTAATCTACCATCTCATTTCCTGCCAGTATACTGTGTCCAGGCTTTCACTTAAACATGCAGTGAAAAATTCGAAAATATTTTTTGTTTTTTTTTAATTTTTCTTATGTTAAATTTTTTGAATATTTTTTTTCTATTTGACGTTTATACTGACAAATATTATATTGCTTAAAAACTTCAAAATAAAATCAAAAGAGAGAACGGTTTTACCTGTGTATTTATATCATGATTGGTACTCAAAACCAACTGCTTCTGGGCGCCTCATAAATTTCTTTTCATCACAACTTTTTAAATATAAAATAAACACTGCCAAGAACTTTACAAATAAAATACAAACTATCAGCCATCCTCAATTTCATGCCGACAACATTACAAAAATAAAAACGACGCTTAAAAAAGAATAATTTTCCTGACCATTGAATATAAAGCCTGATCGAACAAAAACAAATTAGCTCAAATAACCTTACCCGAAAACCAACAAATACAGATAATACCCAAACAAAGCGATATTATAGTGTTGTTGTACAACAACATATTATAGTGTCACATACATTCCTAGGCTCACAGAAAACTTCGCACACGAATTCACCAAAACACACAACACTACATTAGCATACAAATCGAATGGCACCTTGGCTACGTGCAGTGTAGTTTATGAAATCCAGTGCAAAGGAAATGACAATGAAAACTGCAACAAAGTGTACATAGGTACCACCAAGCGACAGGCCCCCGCGAATCGAGCGTCCGCCATGTTGTGACGTCATATGGGCTATGTGCTATGGTGCTGCCACATCAGCATAATGAAAATACATCAATTTGTTGTTCCTTTGATATGAACATATTAAAATTTCGCATTATTACTATTATTTAAGTTGTATTTCATAAATGCAAGTAGTTTTAAGAGCTTTTTTACATTTTCAGATAGCAATACAAGGTAAATAAATCTAAGATACTAATATAAGATCATAAAATATGTAAATGAACGTTTGCGAGCAAAAGCAAGGCAAATAATGTTTGTATGGCAAAAAACAAAACCAAAACGAATATGAGAAACCCAACAAAAGTACCGTTTGATATTGAGCGATTATTACTTGCATTATTTTCTTTTGCTTTTACTTAGTTAATAATTATTTAAAATGAAGTGCGCGGTTTTAAATTGCAAAAATTATAGTGAAAAATGTAATTTAAGGTTCTATTGCATGCCTAAAGATGCAAAACAGTTTCGCGAGTGGGTAAAATTCTGTGGTCGTGATGAAAATTTTAAATTTAAATACATACATATGGGATTTTTCGGTACATGCCCTCTTAAAGGGTTAAAGATATATATATCAAACAAAAGGTAATTTCATAAGCTATTTTACGGTTCAAAAATTTTCAAAATCCGTTCTATAGTTTTCAAGATATATTGATTTAAAAATTGAAAGTTTGATCTTTTGACGTGGAATAACCCCTAAAGTATTTAATTGCACCAAAAAAAATATGTACAGGTTAACTCGCCACCAACTCTACTTTTGATCCCTATATAAATTTTTTTCATTTGCTATATGTATGTATTCTGCACTTATGCCTTTATTTTTTATTGGATATTTTTTGGGCATAAAAATCCCGTCCAAAGTACCATATGCACATTAGTATGTCCAATATGGCAACTCGTTTTTTGCGTTTATTTGTGTTTCTCCCTCTTCGTATGACGTAATACGATGTCAACAAACTTTGTTTATCTCGGATATGCGGTACCTTCTTAGGTTTATTTACCTTGACCAAGCGATTATTATCGACGAGACTTACTGAGCACGAAGCCGAAATTTAAAAGCAAAAACAAAGAACAGTATTGTCACAACACGCAATAGAAAACAATCATACAGCTGACTTTGCAAATACAAAAATTATAGACAACGAAAGTAGAGAGAAAACACGATAAACAAAAAAACAGATTATGACAACATTGCCGCTGCTTATTTATTATGTTTATAATTTAGTTTTAGTATGACAACTTTACCGCACAGAGGCGGTATCGAAATTTAAATATTCACGCTTTTTAATCATTTTTCATGCTTTTTAAATTTTATTTTACCCTTTTAAAGTTTATTATTTTCATAAACAACATGTACCTATGTATATTGTTATATATGTTAATAATATCTGCAATCATGTGAGTAATCAATTGTGCAATCCATGCTCACTGTACGTTATGTTCATAGTGCTAATCAAAAATGTCTTTTATGTCTAATATTGTTCTTTTTGTTGTTCTTTATTTTAAATAAATAAAAAGTGCCACTCCCCTGAAGAAGCCAAGGAAAATTGGCGAAACGTCGGGATGTAAGATGGAATAAAACTTTGTTTTATTTGCATTGAAGACTATAGATCTGACCAGCTTAAGATACACAAAAAAATAATTGTATCACACGGGGTATAACCGTTTTTAGGACTAGAAACAGCAAATTTTCTGCAACGTCGTCATAACTCAAAAAATGTGATATAACAGAAAACCTTAACTCAAAATTTGGGTTTTTTGAGTTATAACGACGTTGCAGCAAATGGGCGATATGTTCTAGCAGTACTACTCGCCGCAATAATAGAGTGACAGCATGGAACGTCCGTAACGCTGGAAACACCCATATCAATAATTATATTTTACGAATAAAACCTCTTTCCATTGTGGCTTTATTTCATAGCACGTTACTCACACTAATTTTCCTACCCTAGGACGAAAGCAAGCCAATTTAGTGTATTTTTATTTATTGAAGAAGTTCTGTATCGACAGTTTTAAACTTAGATTGATAAAAAAATAGAGGGTATCATATTTATAAAAAAACAAGGAATGGATTTTTTCCCAAACTTTCATAAATTTGTATGAAGAGAAGTTTACAAGCTTTGAAAAAGCAATTGCTTGTTTTTATAAATATGACACATTTTAGGAAATTTTTGAATCCCTCTGTTGTTTCATCAATTTAAGTTTAAAGCTGTAGGAGATGCAAAGATGATGAGGAGGAGGAAACGTTAGAGCGCCTCATCTGCAACTACCCGGCTTTAAGCGGTGTAACCCTAAATTTAAAGCGGCCGATAAAGGACTTCTTCAGCAATCTTTAGTCAAGAAACATTTCTCTTTGTGTATGTAATCGAATATTAATGTACATTTTTTAGCTGCATAAAGGAATCCCACTTCGATAAATTGGTTGAACTACTGGAGTACATTCGGTTGCTGACTTCAATGATAAAACATATGCCTTGGTGCTTGAGTTACAAAGATTGGGACGAAATTACGAATGGGGTGTGTCGCTGGGTATCTACAATGCTACAGTCAATTGATATGTTCAAAAACACAACGGTTTGTATCAAAATTATTAACATGTTACATTTTATGTGGTTGTAACTTTGACCGTGCCCAAATAAGGATTTCACCTGTGTAGCAATTTGTTTTATATATAAAAGAACTCAAGATTGTCAAGCTATATCAAAAGCTAAGTTAAATTATTCTGAAGATCACTGGCGACTTTACAATCACATATGTATGTATGTACATTAACAATTCACAAATATTTATAGGTGGCGTTATTTATCATCAATGTTTGCCGATTATTTACCACTTTTATAGAATTTATAAAAGTTGAACGAAAAAGAAGCTCAACCTCATTGATAAGTAAGATGATAGATGATTGGGAAACTCTATTCGCAAATGAAATTTGTTGGAAAATATTTCAAACGGTTTTCGAATTACTGCAATTTCAAGGTAAGAAAAATAAATACCGTGATATACATGGTGTCCCAAAATTCGAATACAAACTTTGTATAGTTCATTTAAAAAAGTCAATCAAGTGAGCCTTGAACTTGTTTTTACTCTTCTTAACAGCCCAACCTAACATAACCGCACAGCGTTTGTTACACTCCAATCTTTTTCTAAATCCTTGGACTCATTTAGCAAACTATTGAATGAATTTTGATTTCTTAATTTTCTCAGTCCTTCCAAAAGTTCACCTAATAGAGTACTTGGTCGTCGCGTGTAGTGTAGTGCTGCTAGATGTAACCTTTCCTTTACTTGAGAAACAAATATTTTCCTTTCGACGAGCATCTACCATTAATACCGCAAAGATAATGCTGCACCGTACTTTATATTATTTCGAATTAGAGCCCTGCATGAATGGATTCAAACTTTGAGTACAATAGATTACAGTAAATTTGAATTTTCCATTTGAAGAACCAAAAAGAATATGAATGAATGAATGAATGAAAATAATTTTATTCATTCTGATTCAAAACAAATATGTTGGCTACACAGCTTACAATTTCACATATTTATACCCAGCTGTACTTGTACACAGGGTATTATAACTTTGTTAGGATAACGGTTGGTTGTACAGGTATAAAGGAATCGAGATAGATATAGACTTCCATATATCAATATGATCAGGATCGAAAAAAAATTTGATTGAGCCATGTCCGTCCGTCTGTCCGTCCGTCCGTCCGTCCGTCTGCCCGTTAACACGATAACTTGAGCAAATAATGAGATATCTTCACCAAATTTGGCATGCGTTCTTATTTGGGTTCAGAATAGATTGCTATTGAAAATGGGTAAAATCGGACCATAACCACGCCCCTTTTTCGATATCGAAAATTTCGAAAAACGTATAAAATGGGTTAATTCAATATTAGAAGCAGCTACAATGATAAAATTTGCAATATGTATTGATTTAGATGTTCTAAGGCCGATTTTATAAAAATTTTTGAAAAGGGGGCGTGGTACCGCCCACGTATATTTGAAGAAATTTTAAAATTTTGACTCTTAATAACTTCAGAACAGTTTATGCTAGTATAACGAAATTTCGTAGAGGACATACTATTGTTGTGGTAAATTCAGCTATAGAAAATAAACGAAATCGCTTCGCGACCACGCCTACTTTTTCATAAAAGTTATATTGAAAGGAGGTGGAAATATTGAAAAGTCCATATCTAATTAACTGATTTCGCTATAATAATATAATTTGGTACATGCATCAACTTTCATATTCTTTACATAATTTTTTCAAAAATTTGGAAAGTGGGCGTGGCACCGCCCACTTATGAGTCAAGCAATTTTTAAATTCGACTGCTAACAACTTCAGAACGGTGTGAGATAGATTTACGAAACTAGGTACCAGGCATGTTATGTTTATGTAGAGTACTACCACAGAAAATAAGAAAAATCGGTGAACGATCACGCCCACTTTATGTGCACAGCTGGGTATGTAATGTTCGGTTTCACCCGAACTTAGACTTCCTTACTTGTTTTTTTTTATAAAGGTGTAGAGTATTAGTAATTTTGGCTTTATAGAACATAAATGGGTGTATTTTATTTGTAATTGTAGAGCTTTGAGTTTTGTGAGGATTAGAAATACATCTGGCTAAAAATTCTTGGTTAAGTTGGCTGCTATAAATACCCCTGCATTTGGTTTCCAATCCTGAAATAATTCAGAAAAATGCTTGAAAAAACCCTAGTAAAAGTATTTATTATAATCTGTATACAAATATGGGAATATACAAATATGGATATCGTCGGTGATTATGCAAAATCACTCATCGGGCGTCTAAGAGACCGCGTAAACGACGTTTGTGACAAACACTTTTATAGCCCTTCACGGCCCGCCTGAATCGACTTTAACTTCAAAGTCCGAGGTCAAAACTTCTGGCTTTACTTTATGATAATATACGCTTAATAAACATGATTCACCCAAAAATCATGTAGCGAGCCGTTTTTGAGAAAACCGCGAAATAACCGCGTTTTTTTTGAAGTGCTTCGGAAAACTTCATTTCTTGTCACATATTGGAAAATACTACATATTCTGAAAGAGGAGTAAAACCTCCATCAGCTCCATGTTTTACTTTTAAAATATCTTGCCACTGACACTTGCGAAATGCAATTGAAAGTGCATTTTTTGTTGCTCATACGCCCCGTGCTGTTAAAGACATTTAAAAATAAAAGGAAGAAATTTTTCGAGTATGCAGTTTTATAGATCATTTAATTCTAGTCTAACAAAGTGCAAGTTTTAAGTACCTACGACATATCGTTGATTTTTTACGAATTTTTTGCCTAAGGTGTCTCGGGGTTTTTTTTTTGTAAAAAAAGTGGTAATATGCAGTTTTTTAGTCGAAATGGTCAAAAAAAGAGACAAACGCAGTATTCTGTTCATGGGCTTAAAATAAGAAAAGCTTGCAGATTATTACTAAAAAAGCTTTGAGGATGTAACTTACCCCGATTCTGTGTGAGGGGGGATTCCAAATTGAACCAAAATTACCCTAATATGGCCTCAAAAAGACCCCAATATGATCCTTTCCCTGCAGCGAAAGCAATTAGTTGAAAACTACTTTACAACAAGTAGGTGCACCAGGCCCAAATAGTCAGTCTTTTGTCTTTTTCCATATAAACAACTGGTATTTTTTACGTGTTGATGTCCTACGAAATGTCAATTGTCATATTTCGCCCAGAACATACCACTAGTCATGATACACTAGAATTATACTAGTTGTAATATACTTGTCCCATACTAGTTTAAAAAGCATTGAACCTGAACTAGTATGATTTCAATCAGAAATTAATAGTCTCATTATTTTCTTGACTTACCCCTTATTTTATCCTTTGCCTTCGTTTTCATGTTTATTCTTAAGAAAGCAGCGACTATTTGTATTTACCCTAAAGGCTCATTTACACGGGTTGACTTTTATCGAACCACTTGTGTTCAACCCTTAAATAAAAAAAAAAAACAAAAAGAAGTTTGCTTTTTTGAAACGAGTGAATTTTGGATTTTTGTAACTGGTATAATTTAAACCAGAAAAATACAGTTGTATACTAGTATAGAATGGATATTACCTGACTAGTATGAATTCTATTTGCCAGTGGCGTGCCTTCCATATAAGCCGAAAAGCCGGGCTTGCCTAGCTAATCCCCTATGAGCTACAATATGTTTGTTCATTTGGCTTCTTAAAAGGATATCCGGTTTTTATTTCCCTGCCTGACACCTACTACCTAATAGCTGTTAATAGCATGGAAACATACCTACAGCTTTTCCTGCCACCTGCCGGCTGATAGCTCATTTACATAAAATTATTTCAGTGCGTGATGGCCATCTCTTACTTACTTACATAAAACAGCCTTTAACCTCCTAGGCAATGACGGCCATCTCGCTTTTACTGAAGCAATTGTTTTTTTTTAAATTGGAAGTAATTTTATATGAAACTTTGAAGCTGGCTTCTGGCTGGTGTTACCGTACGCCATAAATGCTTACGATAAAACGAAAATGAAATTTGTTTATGTAGGTATGTATCTACAATTTTAAAGTGCAAAGCGCGCTACTCAAAAATTATTGGCGCATATTTTAAAGTAGAAAAAAAGAATTCAATAGTGGTAGGTGCTGTAATTTTTTTTATTTGCTATGCACTATAAGACTTAAAAAATATATTTAAGATTGCTTAGCTTTTGCAATGTACCTAAATTGGAAATAGTGCGAATAAAACGTTTCCCTTGGATTGGAAGAGCTTACAACATCTGCCAACAATAACGTGCCTATTAGCGGAACCTAAAAGTTTAAAATTTTCCCCGTCTGCAAAAGTCGATAAATATCCTGAACTCTTCTTTGTCTGAAATGTTCTCTGGCAGCAGTAAGTGCTTTCGTTGGGGTTATAAAGACTGGGGCTTGCCTCGGTTGCTACTCGTAGGCACGCCACTGCTATTTGCATACTAGTATGAAATGGATATATATTTCTTGTGCTTGGTCATATATCTATTTCTTGTGCTTGGTCAAGAAATTTTGACGTTTACCAAATTTTCAATTTTTTTTGCAAATTACTCTTATAAAAATGTATAAAAATATTTTTAACGAAATATGTACTCATCTTTGCCGTGGATCTGCACGTTTGCCTCAAGAAATATAAACGAGATTATTTATTTCTTGAGGTGAACCGGCCTTGCCAACTATCGAAAAGTGCTGTATTTTTTCTTATGAACTGAGTATTGGATCAAGAAAATTGACGTGTGAAAACATTTCTTGACCATTTCTTGAACGTTTTTTTATATGGAGTTTGATATTCCTTGGCAGGTGAGTAGCCCGCTTAACTAATAAATTAATATGCTATAAATGCAAGTTTTTTTCACATTAAAAAAAAAATTGTTTATTTCTTAAGTCTAGTTTTCATTAGGTCAAATTTTGACAAATTCTATCGACTTCATGTTGTTGTTGTTGTTGTAGCGAGTTGTAGCCCTGCCTAAATGTCAGACAGGGTCACCCCGAGTGTATTGCTCTTGGCCGGGTCGATATAAGAAAACGGCCCGGGTCGTTTCGGCACGATGGGTACAGCACAAGTACTGGTACCGTTCTCGTAGAACCGGCAACACAAGAAACTAGCCATGTAGGCTATGTAGGTCATTTAGCGTTACCCAGGGTGCACCAACTGGGAGGCGACCTACTTTTACACCCCCTCCATCTTCACTTCATCGAAATAAGCAACTAAACATTTATAAAGTCGGCGAAATTTTATCCCATTTTACCTAATGACAACCAGCCCTCACCGCCCTGCAGGAAATGCGATGGACGGTATTAGCGTTCACTCCCGTAGACGGGCGTCTCGCTGCGATCCGCATCAAGGCGAGGCTTTTCAACATAACATTTATCTGCGCCTATGCGCCGACTGAGGAGACGGACGACGCAGAGAAGGACTCCTTCTACGATAAACTTGAACAAACAAATTAATATCAAAATCGTGCTCGGCTACTTTAATGCCAAGGTGGGCAAGGAAGAAGTCTTTCGTCCCACAGTTGAAAAATTTACTCTCCACGATATAACATACCCCAACGGCACTAGGTTGATTGAATTCGCCGCTGCTCGCAATATGGTCATCTGTAGTAATGGGTTCCAGCATAAACGAATACACCAATCCACCTGGCTGTCCCCTGATCAAAGAACAAGAACCCAGATTGATCATGTCATGATCGACGGCAGACATAGCTCCATCGTTCTGGACGTGCGTACCCTGCGTGGTCCCAATATCGACTCGGACCATTACACAATGGGCTGGGGTTTGCAAAAAGTGGCCAAAAGTCGGTTTAGGCATTGGGTTAAATGAAGTACATTTTTGAAATCTAGAAACATCAAAGTAGGACTGAGTAAATTTTTTTGATTTTGCTTAAGTATTTCGTTAGATAAAGGACAACTACTCAGGTATATCAATAACTTTTTCGCATGGTCGATACACCTAGCAAATAGCGAAATACAGATATGTGTGTAAAAATAAATCAGCATTTTTTTTTCAAGCCTTTAGTGGACATCGTACTGATTTAGTTTGCACCGATTTCGGCTTGAAATAAAGCAGATATAAAAAAATCTCCCCTTTATTTATAGAAATTTTAAAAAAAATTTCAATAAGGAGGCCACGCCGAGTGCCGATCCCACCCGATCCCCGCTAGATATTTAATTTTTTTTTTTTCAAGTATTCTCTGGGGTATCTACCTTCTTCTGCTAATGCGCAAATATGCGCTTTTTTGTATGAGATAACGGCCCACAAAGGTCAATAATTGAATATTACTGTTCTAAACTCATAATAATAATAGTAACTAGTATATCCCGTGGTCGAAATTCGACCAATTTAAAATAGTTGAACTTATTCAAACATCTGATCAACTTTTTGTCAATAGCTGCCTTTAGGCCCGTGGCCGTCCTCGACCAACTTAAATGTATGTATACCTTAAACACTCATATATAGTCAAAATGAGGCCAAAATAGAATTAAAAAAAATAGTGGCTGTTATTATATAATAAAAATATTAAATTATAGCAGCCCTTTCCAAAATTATTTATGGCAAATGCCATGCAAATATTCGGTTTTCGAGATTTTATGTTGCGCTTGATTAATGGAATGATGAGATTGTGCTTAATAAATAGCTACTAATTTATGCGATCGTTTTGAGCAGGTGAAGAACAAAAAAAATATTAGGTTAAATAAATTGTAATAGTTAAGATTAAAGGTTTTTAAATATTAAAAAAACATAATTTTAGAAAAAAATAATATTCCGCAACCGGGTCTTGCACCTGTGCACACCGTATTCCATACGCTCACCGCCGCGCCATTACCTTATGCAAAAAGCAGTTATCAAATTCTGCAATTAGGCTTTATAAGAATCAGAATTTTAAAAATTAACAATATACCAACAACAAATTTAAACTATTAATATAAACTAGTATATCCCGTGGTCGAAATTCGACCAATTTAAAATAGTTGAACTTATTCAAACATCTGATCAACTTTTTGTCAAAAGCTGCCTTTAGGCCCGTGGCCGAACCTCGACCAACTTAAATGTATACATTAAAAACTCATCTATAGGTAAAATGAGGCCATCAAAGAATTTAAAAAATAGTGGCTGTTATTATTTAATAAAAATATTAAATTACAGCAGCCCTTTCCAAAATTATTTATGGCAAATGCCATGCAAATATTCGGATTTCGAGATTTTAATTTGCACTTGAATAAGAGATTGTGCTTAACAAATAGCCACTAATTTATGCGATCGTTTTGTCTCAAACGGTAAAAATCACTAAAATTTATAGAAGTAATCTACCGAAATCCGATAAATAGACTACTGTGTTTGAAAAAATTACGCAACTTCGATCTTATATCATCAAAAATTAGACGAAAAAACCCAAATTGAATAAGCGGTTATCGCATTTCTATAATGGGTGGTATGTATGCATATGCTTTCCGTCAACTAAAAATATTCAGCAATTTTTTTCTCGAAAATAGATATCACAAACATAAAAATTTTAAAAAAGTCAAGATAAGAAATTTTTATATATTGAAAAAAAAAAACAATTTTCAATGACAAAAAATAAAAAAAAAATTGGCCGATAGCTGTACTTGAACCATTAACCGCTCGACCACTACCGCCGACGCTTCCCACTGGGCTATCGCTTTATGTACAAATTGGTTGTCAGATAACCAATTCAAGTGACATGAGAAATTTTCATTCGCTTATTACAGATATAAATGAAGCAGGATTGGTTATATATTAGATAAATGTGCACTGCCTTAGAGGTATACCAACAAATCCATAAGCATTTCATAAATATTTATGTATATTTAGTATGGGTTTAAGCTTGGCAAATATTTATATGTAAAATTTGTTAGCCTATTAATATAATAGATAATGCACCGAAGTACTCAATGAGCGAAGGAGTGAAAATAATTTCTCTAATAATAGGAGGAGCTTATTGAGTGAAAGAATGAAATTCATTTTGTAGAAATATGAGTTCTATTTATAGAAATTTATTATTTAGTGTTGGTAAATTACAAATGCTGGTTAGGGCAAATCTAGGCTTTTGCAAAAACAGTTAAAGGTTTTTCTAGCTTTTTTCTTTATCCATAACTTAGCAATAATTAGAAGACATTTTAATTTGATTTAAAAAAAAATGTAGGTATGTTGATTTAAAAAAAAAAAAACGTATTCAAAGTGGTAAAGTCAGCCAAAATCTAGCCTTTTGCAAAAACTGTTAAAGGTTTTTCTATCTTTTTTCCTTAACCATAACTTAAAAATATTTAAAAATACATTTCTTATCGATCTTTGATTTGATTTGTGAAAAAAATAGTACGTATATTGATTTAAAAAAAAAAATATTCAAAAGTGGTGAAACCGGGCAAAATGTAGCCTTTTGCAAAAATAGTTTGAAGATTTTCTAGCCGTTTTCCTTAGCCATAACTTAGAAATATTAAAAAGACATTTCATATCGATTTTTGATTTGATTTTTGAAAAAAATGTGGGTATGTTGATTTAAAAAAAAAGTTATTCAAAATTGGTTAAACCGGGCAAAATCTAGCCTTATGCAAAAACAGTTTGAGGGTTTTTAAGCTTTTTTCCTCAACCCTAACTTGAAAATATTTCAAAAGACATTTTATATTGATTTTTGATTTGATTTTTGAAAAAAAAAAAATGTAGGTATATTGAAACGGGGCAAAATGTCTTTAGTAATATTTTAGTTGACCTCTAACCACTTCGTTTAGTACAAAATTTAAGGACCTGTGAAAAATTATGGATTTTTATATTTCAAAATTTATAGAAATAATCTACCGAAGTTCGATAAACAGAACAATATCCCCCTTATTCATAAAAAATATAAAAGGTTTATTAAGCTCTTATTATTCAAAATTTGTATGAAAATGTCATTTTAAAATGCTTTATAAACCAATTTTTTTTTTTATGAATATGAGGGTATTGTTAAAAAAATTTTAATTTTCGGAAAAACTTACCTAAAAACCCAAATTGTATAAGCGGTTATCTCATTTCTATAATGGGTGGTATGTATGTATATTTATGAAAATATTCGCAGTAAGTTTTTTCCGAAAAAAGTATCACAAATATAAAAATATGTCTTATGAAATTTTAATGAGCTTATAAAAAATGAAGATTAGAAATAATCATATACCTAACGATGTTTTAAAAAAGAAAAAACAATTTTCAATGAAAAAAAAAAAAATTGAAGCCTGGAGCTGTTCTCGAACCTACAACAGTTCGCTCGCTATCCGATGCGCTAACCACTGCTCTACTGCTTTATCTACGAATTTATTGTCAAATCACCAATTCAAGCTGTATGGGCAATGAGCGAGAGAATGAAAATAGTTTCTCTAATAAAAGGAGGAGCTTGTTGAGTGAAAGATTGAAAGGTTCGTTTTGCAGAAAATGAGTTCTTTTTATAGAAATTTATTATACAGGCGTGTTTTTAAATCTTTTTAGAGGGGGTACAGAATATTAGGAAAACAAATTGGGGTTACTACCAAAAGCTTATTCGCAAATATTTGTCAAATCAGCTGGTAACACCTAGAAAGGAAGAGGAGCTAGACGACCTCGTCAGCTCCTTCAATCAACACTGCAAGATTGCTCTAGACAAGGCGTGTCCGCCTAAAAAGTTAACTGAAACCCACAGACCACCCTGGTGGTCGTCCGATCTAGATAATCTCAGAAGGACATGTAGGTCGGCCTTTAACAAAGCCAAACAGGATGGTAGCGCAACATCCTGGGCACTTCACAAAACTAAATTAAGTAACTACAAGAAAGAAATTCGCAAGGCCAAACGGGCCTCCTGGGTGAATTTCTGCAACAATATCGAATCAACATCTGCAGCTTCGCGCCTGAGGAAGGTGCTCTCAAAACGCCAGCGACACTGAGCCACATACAAATGCCGGATGGGAATTGGACCGATTCGAGCACTGACACAATGAATCTGCTTCTGGATGCTCACTTTCCGACATGCACAGTCACGGCTACTACTACGGTCGGGAATGAAATGCTTTCGGATCAGCTGATAAAGGAAATAACCGATGATAAAAAGCTGGACTGGGCCTTGGCCAGTCTCAAGCCCTACAAATCGCCAGGACCGGACGGAATATTCCCGGCCCAGTTACAACAAACAGCCGAGCTTATTAAGCCCTGGCTGAAGACCATGTTTGTTAGTTGCCTCAGGCTCAACTATGTACCTGCATCATGGAGAGAGGTTAAGGTAGTATTTATCCCAAAATCCGGGAAACCATCCCATTCTAAACCTAATGATTTTAGGCCAATAAGCCTATCTTCATTTCTACTTAAAATTATGGAAAGACTTTTGGAGGACTATGTCAGAAGATCGATAGACTCAACTCACATGTCGCGGGCTCAACACGCCTATAGTAAAGGTAGATCGACTGACACTGCCTTGCATTCTCTGGTATCTGTTATAGAAAAGTCAATTGACACAAAGGAATATACACTGGTGGCTTTCCTTGATATAGCAGGTGCCTTCAACAACGTTCTACCGGAAGCCATCACCTCGGCGTTAACGGGTCTGCGGGTCGATGCCTGCCTTGTGGAGTTTATCCGCAAATTGCTTATTAGCAGACGGATTACAACGGAGCTAGGCGGTAATTCGGTTCACAGACTCGTTAACAGAGGTACCCCGCAAGGAGGTGTTCTCTCTCCGCTCCTGTGGCTGGTTACTGTAAACCAACTTCTACGTCTCATGGAAGCTGAAGGCTACCAAGTGATCGCGTACGCCGATGACATCTGCGTTATCATTCGGGGAAAATTTCCTCAAACCCTCTGCAATTTAATGGAAAATGCTCTGACTAAAGTATGCGACTGGGCGAACGCTTCAGGTTTGGAGGTTAACCCCGAGAAAACCGAACTTGTCCTCTTCACTAGGAGGTACAAAATACCGAACTTAATACCACCAAAAATTGGGAATACAACTTTAGTACTCAGTGACAAAGTCAAATATCTAGGAGTTATTCTAGACAGGAAACTACTCTGGAGCGACAATATAGCGGAACGAGTTAAAAAGGCAACATGCGCGTTGTTTACTTGCAAGAGAGCAATTGGTATATCGTGGGGGTTCTCTCCCAAAGTGGTGCACTGGATATACACAGCTATTGTTCGTCCAATTTTACTGTACGGTGTGCTGGTCTGGTGGCCGGCACTAACCAAGAACACGTACCTCAAGCAGATACAAAAAGTCCAAAGGAGTTCAGAACTCTGCATAACCGGGGCCCTCGGCTCCACTCCGACAGAAGCACTCAACACGATGCTGAATCTTCCACCACTCGATCTGGTGGCTAAAGAAATGGCTGTGATTACAGCTCTGCGACTAAGGGAGCCCGACGTATGGAAGGGCGGTACATGTGGTCACGCCACAATTTTAGGCTCCCATGCACCTGTGAGCATACCATTACATACTGACTATTGCACGCCAAGCAACGTGTTCGTTAGGAACTACGAGGTGAAAATACCCACAAGACAAGAATGGGATTACCGACCGCATACTGTGCGGAATGCCATGAACATATTCACCGATGGCTCTAAGCTTGAAGGGAAGGTGGGTGGAGGTATCTTTTCACCGGACCTGGGACTAGAGATCTCCTTTCGTCTTCCCGACCACTGCAGCGTGTACCAAGCAGAAATGCTGGCAATACACGGTGCAGTGAAAAGCCTAGCGTCTACGCCCCAAAACGGCAAACGGATATTTATCTTCTCAGATAGTCAGGCCGCGCTAAAGGCACTGAACTCATATGTCGACAACACAAAGTCGCTAACTGAATGCCGCAGATCTCTTAACGAGATGGCTCAGCACTTCAGTATCAGCCTTATTTGGGTACCTGGTCACAGGGATATTGAAGGCAACTGTATAGCGGATGAGCTGGCCAGAAGAGGTACCACCACTCATCTCCTTCCAGGAAATGATCTGGTAGGCATTCCCATGGCATCTTTCAAACTCCGAGCTAGCACAAATACCTTACAAAGGGCAAATGAGCTCTGGTCAGGTCTCTCGACGTGCGAGATATCAAGGCTAACTTGGCCTTCGTACAACAAAGGACGCACTAACTGTCTGCTGTCACTTAATAAATCCGGTGTCTCATCACTGATAAGGGTGTTAACAGGGCACTGCTTAATAGGCACACATGGTGCTAGGATGGGCGTAATAACTCACGATTACTGTCGCAGTTGCAGATGTATTGAAGAGGAGGAGAGTGTTCAACATCTGCTGTGTCATTGTCCTGCACTCAGCAGAAGACGATTGGCTATTCTCGGCCAACCGTTCATCGATGACCTCACGGAGGTTTCAAAAATGGATATTAGGGCTCTATCGAAATTCATTGATTCCACGAGCTGGTTTGATCCTCTAATCCAAGTGTGAGAATGTGAGAGTGTTGATGTTTATCTCTCGGATATGGGGTGGGTCTTAAGACCGCATAGGGTATCACAATGGGCCAACTTGACTGGCCTAAGTGGTGGGCAGGGTCCTGCACTCTGTCCTGCCCTCGCAACCTAACCTAACCTAGAGGGGGTAAATTACAAATTCTGGTTAGGTCAAAAAAAGTTTGAGGATTTTCTAGCTTTTTTTTTTAACCATAACTTAGCAATATTTACGACAATGTATATGGATTTTTTATTTGATTTAAAGAAAAAATATATATTAATATTTATATTCAATTTGGTCTAGTCTTTTTGGGACTCGGGTTGCAAATCTGCCCTTTTAAAAGTTAATACATATGTACATATGAATAGAAATCAGTTGTTGCCTTCAGTAAAATTTAAGACGACCGCTAACCACTTGATTTAGATCAAAATTTAAGTACATATTAAATATGTTGTCGATTTTTATATTTTAAATAGAGAGTCTATTTTAATAATCTCATACAATTATTTAAAAAATTAATTAAATTATATTTGTTCAATATTCAAAATTATTAGTAGAATGAATAATAAATTTTCACATCAAAAAACATGAAATATCAAGAAATTGAAACTCGATTTTTTAAAGAATAATTACAGTGTTAACAACAACAAGTATTTCACAACAACGTGTAATATATCACTACACTACTCCCCTTTTCCAAATTGTTCCATATTTAACAAATTAAATGTAACTCTTTTTGTTTTATCCAAACGATTATATTTACTCGCATCCAAATACGCGGGTTTAATTCTGTCTATAGAAATATTTATGAATTTGTTATAATAATTAATTTTGAACCACTTCGGTGTTTTCTCTATTACCTCAAATGGTCCTTCATATGGTTCCTGTAAACCGGTTCTCTTTCTATCAATTCTAACTAATACAAACTTACAATCATTTAAATCTTTTGGAATATAAACTAGTGAATTTTTATGGTGAGATATGTTTGATGCACAATGCTTGAAATTTTGTTTTAATTTTAACAAAAAATCAGATGAGTCAAAGTTATTTTCAGACTGAACTACCATTTGCGAAGGAAGTCTTAGATTTTCCCCATATACCATCTCTGCAGCTGTAGATTGAATGTCTTCTTTATAGGATGATCGCAAACCTAACAGTACTATAGGTAACTCCTCATACCATTCAGTTGCACTTCCACTTGCCATAATGGAAGCTTTAAGTTGCCTATGGAAGCGTTCAACCATTCCATTAGCTTGAGGATGATAAGCAGTGGTAATGATTTTATGACTTCCTAATAGTTTTGAGAGCTCTGTAAAAACCTGCGATGTAAATTGCGCTCCCTGATCAGTTGTAATTGTCAACGGAACTCCAAATCGTGATATATACTCACGAAAGAAAGTTTCTGCTACGTTTTTCGCGGAAATATTTTGAAGAGGATATGCCTCTGGCCAACGAGAATTCCTATCTATTAAAGTTAATATAAATCTAAAATCATGTGATGGAGGAAGAGGTCCAACAATATCTAAATGTACATGCTCAAAACGCCCTTTTGGAATTGGAATTTTCGAAACTTCCGATTTTGTATGTCGATAAATTTTACTTTTTTGACAATTAATACACTCTTTCGCCCACCGGTTTACAACTTTGTTCATTCCTGGCCAAAAATATCTACTAGTGATTAACCGGCGTGTTGCTTTAATACCAACGTGAGCTATACCATGTAGTTTCTCGAAAACTAATTTTCTTAACACTTGAGGTATATAGGGCCTTGTTAAATTAAGTGACGTCTCACACCAAATTTGAATATTCAAAGATGGAACTGATATTAATTCTAATTTGTGTCTACAATTAAGATTTTCTACTAATGATTTAATTTCAACATCTTTTCCTTGTTCAATAAATAACTTTTTTAAATTTACATCAATGGTTTCTAACGTTGAAACTTCAGGTATCCTTGATAAAGCATCCGCAACACAGTTTAATTTGCCTTTTATGTATTTTATGTCACTAGTAAATTGGGATATAAACTCCAAATGCCTTGTCTGTCTGGGACTTCGATCTACCTTTGAATTTAATGCAAATGTAAGTGGCTTATGATCCGTATAAACCGTAAAAGATCTACCTTCCAACCAATGTTTAAAGTGTTTAATAGTTAAGTAAATAGCGAGTAACTCTCTATCAAAAGTACTATATTTACATTCAGACGGACTAAGTTTCTTAGAGAAGAAGGCTAACGGTTCTTTAGTATTGTTGATTTCCTGTTGTAGAACTCCTCCAATAGCTCTATTTGATGCGTCTACAGCAACAGAGAGAATTGCTTCACTGTTGAAATGTGTTAACAATGTTTTCTTAGCAAAACTCTCTTTTACTTTCTCAAATGCCCGCAATGTTTCATCAGACCAATCAAGTACCTTATCTTTGCTCTTTGATGCTTTTGTTATCATGCTATGTATTGGATCTAGCATTTCAGCAAGCTTTGGTATGTACCTATGGTAAAAATTAACCATTCCAACAAACTTTTGCATTTGTTTGATTGACATTGGTCGTCCAAAATCAAGAATTGATTGAACTTTTTCCGCTGATGGTTGAATACCTTCAGATGATATGTTATAACCTAGGAAACTAATTTTACCTACTCCAAAAACGCACTTAGATGGCTTGATATTCAATCCGTACTTATCTAAACGTTGGAATAGTATATGTAGATGTTGCAAATGTTCAAATTCATCTTTACTAGCTATCAATATATCGTCCAAATAAACAAATATAAAATCTAAATCGTGTAACACTTCATTTATAAACCTTTGGAATGTTTGCGCTGAATTTCGTAATCCAAAAGGCATCCTGACGAATTCGAACATTCCAAAAGGTGTGGTTATGGCAGTTTTATGAATGTCTTCCTCCGCAACGGGTATCTGGTGGTAAGCCCTAACTAAATCTATCTTTGAAAATATTGTTTTATTTTTAAATTCAATATGTAAATCATGTATGTGTGGTAAAGGGTATCGATCAGGCACAGTGATTAAATTAACCCTACGATAATCTCCGCAAGGACGCCAGTCATTCATGTCTTTTTTAGGTACTAAATGTAATGGTGATGTTCCATGTGATTTGGATGGACGACATATCCCTGATTTTAATAAAAAATCGAATTCAGTCTTCGCTATTTTAAACTTAATAGGATCCAAACGTCTTGGCCTACAAAAAGGCAATACTCCATTTGTTATTATATGATGAACTGTCGAATGATCAACCTTTTTATTATAATCTGGCTGAGAAGTTAAAGAAGGAAAATTTTTCAAAAGTTTTGTGTATTGATTTTCAACTGAAAATAATTTAGGTAATGAAATATTGCAAAACCCGGATATCGCGTCTACAGACAAACTAGTTAGAGGATCTATTAATCTCTTATTCTTTATATCTATTAAAAGTCCATATTTTCCTAAAAAATCTGCACCTATGATAGGTTTAGAAATATCTGCAATAAGAAACACAAACGGAAACTCTCGACGAAGCCCTAAATTGAGTTTTAATAATTTTTTTCCATAAGTTGAAATCATACTGCCATTAGCAGCCGTTAAAATAATATCAGAAGATTTTTTGTAAATTTTGAATTTAGATGAGGGAAGAACTGAAATTTCAGCACCGCTATCTATTAAGAATTTAAGCTTGCTTTCTTTATCTAATACAAACAAGCGACGTGTTGAAAAATTCAAAATGCCGTTGTTAGTCGCTGCAACAACAGCACTGTCTAGTTTGTTTGACTAGGACTATTTCTCTGGAAATTGCACGGTTCTTCGCATTTGCGAGCTTTACTACCAAAACGGTAATGATACTTACATAACCAATCTTTAGACTTTGATCTACCTCGCGACTGAGAAGTTCTACGATAACTAAAACTTCGTCTTTTTGGACGTGACTGTCTATCATTCATTTGTGTTTTAATCTCGTCAATGTCTAATTGCAAATGATTAAAACTTTCACACAATCTTGTTGTAACCTTCGCTAAATTCCCTACAATTTTTCCAAATTCATCAATATTAAATGAAGATGTAACAACTCTATTTCTAACTGCACAAATTTCATTACCACTGGTTATCTCCCAAATTTTATCTGCCAGTTGCAAAAGATCATTAGTATTATTTAAATTAGCACTGGTCAATGCAACATAAAGATTTTTTGGAAGTTTACGTAACCAAAGATTTTTAAGGAAATTTGAATCGATAGTATTACCTGCTAGTTGGTCAAGAGTTCTATAATATTCAGAAGGTTTCCGATCACCTATCTCAGTGTCCGATAAAATTTTATCCAATCTTCTCTGCTCGCTTAAGGAGTGTCTATCAATAAGAATTTTCTTTAAATTATCATATTTTTCACTTGCAGGTGGATTTTGAATGACATCTAGTACATTTGCAATAATGTCTTGTGGTAAGGCAGTTATTACAAACTCGTACTTGGTCAAATCTCTAGTTATGCCTTTTGTAGCAAATTGCGTCTCAGCATGTACGAACCATCCTTCCGGACAGTTCGACCAAAATTGTGGTAATTTTACCGAAGTGGCACAAATTTCATTTCTATCGTAAGGATTGCGTATATTTTCTGACGGGAGCTCACATTGATCCTCTATATCAATAAGAGACCTATCTTGCCTATCTCCAGCACCCGTCTCACGCGGAGAATGAAACATTTTGAAAAAGGTTTACAACAACTTACAACAAAAAAAAAAAAAAAAAAAAAAGTTAAGAGTAACCCTAGTTATAAAATCAAAAACAAATTTGTATTTATATAGTCAATATATCTACTTATCCTTCGTCAATTTGATATGTTTCACGTTTAGTAGTTCGAGTGGATATGTTGAAACGTTGTAGCTGAATGGCTTCACAAATGTCTCTCAACAGCTTGATGTGTAATATAAATGTTAGTGGATGTTGTAGTTAGATTGCTTCCTTTTGCTGCACATTCA
Source organism: Campiglossa producta (assembly GCA_964058755.1). Lineage (NCBI taxonomy): Eukaryota > Metazoa > Arthropoda > Insecta > Diptera > Tephritidae > Campiglossa > Campiglossa producta. The sequence continues at coordinate 81,511,384 of CAXKVI010000002.1, forward strand.
TGGTAACATTTTGTCATGACATTTAAGTGCGACGTGAAATCATGTGAGCCAGTTGATATATTTTTTAACGTTCTCTTTGTCCATTAAAGTGCTAGAATCCACAGTTCGCTGCTTAATGTTGTTTGTAGTTGAAAATATTTATCACCCAAATGCTCCTAGAATCCCCCAAATGCTCCTAGAATCTCCTGATTAATTGAGCTTGTGTTGTCGTTAGCGAGGTTGATCCTTATGCAAACACAATTGTTAACGATGTGCAATTGTTTTTGATGGTGTTTGTTTAACAGGCAGGATCGCCAAATTTAATAATCTCATACAATTATTTAAAAAATTAATTAAATTATATTTGTTCAATATTCAAAATTATTAGTAGAATGAATAATAAATTTTCACATCAAAAAACATGAAATATCAAGAAATTGAAACTCGATTTTTTAAAGAATAATTACAGTGTTAACAACAACAAGTATTTCACAACAACGTGTAATATATCACTACATCTATCAGGAACTTTGTCTCAAACGGTAGAAATCACTAAAATTTATAGAAGTAATCTACCGAAGTCCGATAAATAGACTACTGTGTTTGAAAAAATTTCGCAACTTCGATCTTATATCATCAAAAATTAGACCTAGAAAACCAAATTGAATAAGCGGTTATCGCATTTCTATTATGGGTGGTATGTATGCATATGCTTTCCGTCAACTAAAAATATTCAGTAATTTTTTTTCTCGAAAATAGAGATCACAAACTTAAAATTTTTTAAAAAGTCAAGATAAGAAATATTTATTTATTGAAAAAATAAAACAATTTTCAATGACAAAAAATAGAAAAAAAAAATGTTGCCGATAGCCGAACTTGAACCATAAATATTTATGCATATTTAGTATGGGTTTAAGCTTGCCAAATATTTATATGTAAAATTTGTTAGCCTATTAATATAATAGATAATGTACCGAAGTACTCAATGAGCGAGGGAATGAAAATAATTTCTCTCTCATAATAGGACGTGTTTAATGAGGGAGAGAATGAAGATAAAGAGTGGTTTCCTTTGAAGTTCAGCCAACTTCGAAATATGAGTTTGACGCTATTACTCTAACTCTCAAAGAGCGAGAGAATCAAAATATTTCCATTGCTGGTATTTTACACACATATACAAATTTCTCAAAATAAGCTTGGTACTCCAACAACAGGAGCCATATTGAATTATTATTTTATTTTTTTGAAACATTTTTTTTGTTTGGTGGTACGCAAGCCACCTTTGATTACGACATATTTTTTTCAAATTAAAAGTTTGACCATGGTTGCCCTATTTCACATTTTAATAATGGTGTTATGAAAACATAAAACTTTGTAGAATTTCATTTTAAACAAATCTATTACATCGGAATTTTTCCTTGAATAAATTTTTTAATATGGAATTCTACAATTAAGTGAAGCTTTATTGGGCTTTTGAATCTCTATTTAGATATATACATACATATTAGAGTTTTATGGAAAAATATAATTTTGATTACGTTTTCCCAAAAAATTGTATAGTTAAATTACATTTTATTATAAATATATGTAATTGAAAATTTAAGATTTTCAGAATTTTATGGCACAACAATATAATATTTTTAGTTTTTCATTTGTTTATTAATACTTTGGAATATATGGCGACCATAGTTATCTCATTTTTATTATAGAATTCTACGAAAAAGATGTTTGTTTTTTATTTTTTTAAAAAAGCAAAATTTCATATTATATAAAATTGACGGCAATGGGTGTATCTATTTCAATCTAATTTTTTATTTTTTTTTCCTTGAAGAATTTCAATAGAGAAAGTTAAAACATTGATTGCTTCTTTCCTAAAAATTTTATTTTTAAACTAAACTTACTAAAGCGTGCGAGATATGAGAAAAACAAATTGTCACTTTTTTTTTACTCCTTTGGTACATAACAACACATATTGGGGCAACTCTCATGCGGAAACAAATTGGCTATTCGCGCCGACGCCATCTATTTGGAGTGAAACATTTCAATATACATATATGAGTTCAACGCCGAATCTACTGTTTGAACTCAATGAGCGAGAGAATTGGAGTATTTACGCATGTATGTAAATGTGTATGCAAATAGATATGAGTATGAAATTGGTTTGACGTTTATTTTGAAGGGGTGGAAATTTGGAAATATGAGTTCGTGTAATATTAAAGAATATTAATGAGCGAGAGAACGAAAATAGTTACACATTCATTTTAGAGAAGTATGGGTTGTATTTTAAAAAAATGTATTATACATGGCGTGGTTTTAAAACTTTTTAGTGGGGGTAAATTACAAATTCTGGTTAGGTCAAAAAAAGTTTGAGGGTTTTCTAGCTTTTTTCTTTAACCATAACTTAGCAATATTTAAAAGACACTTTATATGGATTTTTCTTTGGTTTAAAGAAAAAAAATGTATATTGATTTTTAAAAAAATTCTATTCTATTTGGTCTAGACTTGTTTGGGGCTTGGGTTGCAAATCTGCCCTTTTAAAAGTTAATACATATATACATATGAAAAGATATTATTTGTTGTCTTCAGTAAAATTTAAGAATTCCGCTTATCACTTGGTTTAGTTAAAAATTTAAGTATCCATAAAATATGTTTTCGATTTTTATACTTTAAATAAGGAATTTATCAGCAACTCTATCTCAATCGATAGAAATCGTGAAATTTATCGAAATAATCTACAGAAATTGAATAAACAGACCACTATGTTTGAAAAAAATTCGCAAATTGCAGCTTACATCTTCAAAAATTAGAGCGGTCAGACTTATATTAATGGTAATTTTTTAAAATATTTACCAACAAAAAAAAAAAAGAAATTGTATAAGCGGTTATAGCATTTCTATAATGGGTGGTATGTATGTATATTTATGATCTAAAATTATTATTTCACATGGCTTTCCGTAAACTAAAAATATTCGCACAAAATTTTTTTTTCTCGAAAATAGATATCACAAACATAAAAATATTGTTTATAAAAATTTTAAAAAGTCAAGATTAGAAATATAAAAATATATAAAAAATATAAACAATTTTCAATGACAAAAAAGAAAAAAATTTTGGCCGATAGCTGTAACTGTACTTGAACCATCAACCGCTCGACCACTACCCCTGACGCTTCCCACTGGGCTATCGCTTTATTTACAAATTGATTGTCAGATAACCAATTCAAGTTGCATGAGACAGTATTGGTTATATATTAGATAATTGTGCACTGCTTTAGAGGTATGCCAACAAATCCATATGCATTTCATAAATATTTATGCATATTTAGTATGGGTTTAAGCTTGGCAATTATTTATTTGTAAAATTTGTTAGCCTTTTAATATAATAGATAATGGACCCAAGTACTCAATGACCGAGGGAGTGAAAATAATTTCTCTAATAATAGGAGGAGCTTATTGAGTGAAAGAATAAAATTCATTATGTGGAAATATGAGTTCTATTTAATGAAATTTATTATATATGGCTTTTTTCATGTTTTTAGTGTTGGTAAATTACAAATTCTGGTTAGGTCAAAAAAAGTTTGAGGATTTTCTAGCTTTTATCTTTAACCATAACTTAGCAATATTTAAGACACTTTATATGGATTTTTTATTTGATTTAAAGAAAAAATATATATTGATTTTTCTATTCAATTTGGTCTAGACTTGTTTGGGGCTCGGGTTGCAAATCTGCCCTTCTAAAAGTTAATACATTTGTACATGTGAATAGAAATCAGTTGTTGCCTTCAGTAAAATTGAAGGCGACCGCTAACCACTCGGTTTAGTTCAACTTTTAAGTACATATTAAATTGTTGTCGATTTTTATATTTTAAATAGGGAGTCTATCAGCAACTTTGTCTCAAACGGTAGAAATCACTAAAATTTATAGAAGTAATCTACCGAAGTCCAATAAATAGACTACTATGTTTGAAAAAAATTCGCAAATTGTAGCTTACATCTTCATAAATTAGAGCAGTCAGACTTATATTAATGGTAATTTTTTTGAAAAATTTTCCAAAAAGAAAAGAAATTGTATAAGCGTTTATAGCATTTCTATAATGGGTGGTGTGTATTATTTCACATGGCTTTCCGTAAACTAAAAATATTCGCACCAAATTTTTTTTCTCGAAAATAGAGATCACAAACATAAAAATATTGTTTATAAAAATTTTAAAAAGTCAAGATTAGAAATATAAAAATATATAAAAAATAAAAACAATTTTCAATGACAAAAAAGAAAAAAATTTTGGCCGATAGCTGTAACTGTATTCGAACCATCACCCCCTGACACTTCCCACTGGGCTATCGCTTTATTTACAAATTGATTGTCAGATAACCAATTCAAATAGCATGAGAAATTTTCATTCGTTTATTACAGATAAATGAAGCAGTATTGGTTATATATTCGATAATTGTGCAGAGGTATGCCAACAAATCCATATGCATTTCATAAATATTTATGCATATTTAGTATGGATTTAAGTTTGGCAAATATTTATATGTAAAATTTGTTAGCCTATTAATATAATAGATAGTTAGCCTTTTAAAATTTTCACTTTATTAAACTAAAATTGTATGGCCTATAAAACTGCATACTCAAATTATAAAAAAAGTCTTTTCAAAAATGTCTATATATAAAAAGTGGACGCACATCGCAATTCTGCAAAACCGCACAAATTTTACAGGAGACACTGAAAACTGATTAACTTTTGTACGAGCCACTATGTGGTGGGTCAAATTCAAATGTCGGTTTTTTTGACATTCTTTTGCACAAACCCCTACTTCTTTGTTACTAATGAATGGATCCGGGTACCCAGAAGCCGTGGTAGGCAAATCTCATTTTTGACAGAAATGTCGAATGTGCGAATTTGCAGAAGTGCGATGTGCAGTTTTATATTTTTTCCGACGATATGTAAGTCGTTGTTAATCAGATATGTACGTATATTTGGCTATGTTTACCAGTAGTACAAACAACTTATGTTTCAAGTGCCTGAATAGTAACTTCGAGTTACAAATTTAATGTTACTTTTCGTTCGTTATAAAAATAACTGCACAGAGCCAAAAAGTTCACCATAATCAAAGAGATCGACGTCTAAAAAAGCTTTTTGGCCGGGGACAGCGAGTGGGGACAAATTTGAAGAAAATTGTGCTAGAAAATATTCTAAATTTTAGCTTGAATTTCTTCTCAAATTTATTGAAAAGGAAATCGGCTAAAAACAAGGAGTTAGCTTCTTATTTACGAATTTTTTATGTACTTTCGTAAAAGTAAGAAGAAATCTGCTTGTTTTTATGAGACAACCTGTTTAAAGTAAATTAATGAGACCATCCTCTTATTTTCACTAGATTCATATTGAATTTATTGAAAAGGAAAACTATATATTTTTAGAAGATCCCTTATTAATTCAAATTCAGGTATGCCTTCTTCGAATGTGTAATTCGACGCTACCAAGCACAAGCACACGATAGCATCATGGTAGAGATCTCCGTTCAGCAGTTAATAATTCTTAGTTCGATTCGCGGTGAAGGCAATAAGGCAAGTGGACATGTGGTGAGGCAAAAAGAACAAAGGTGTAATTAGACGTTGCCAAGTTAAGTATACGATGGCATGGTAGTGTAGATTAGACTAGACTGACTAGACATCTGGGTTGAGCGTTCATTTTTTGTTTTTTTAATTTGAAATATTAAAAAGAAAATCTTCTTAATATTATGTGATTATCTACTCAGTTTTATTAAAAAGAGACACCCAGTCATAATAAGACGGGCATCTTATTGGAAAAATATCATAGAGAAATCCTTCTGATTTAGAGGGCATTTTATGTGACTTTTTGCTCTGTGTGCCTTAATAAATACATACATACATACTTAAATGAATTACTATAGTTTAGTCTACTTTATTACATAAATATGGGGTGCCATTTTTAGCAAAAAAAAAATTCGGGACAATCCCGGGATTGAACTTTCCAATCCCGGAAATTGGATTCCCTACAAGATACGCCCACGATTCCAGCGAGTCCGCAAGAACAACTGGTACAATGAGGAATGCAAAAATCCTCGGACAAAAGGGACGCTGTCTAGAAGGAGACGTTGCTAACGCGCGCAACCCGCAGTGTATGGCAACGCTATCGTGAGGCAAAGAAGAAAGAGAGATGCCTTTGCAAAAAAAGAAACGGGTTTAGAATATGCCCGAGGTATGCATGCCGGTCGTAAGAGGCGACTAATATGCACATAGGTAATGACGTGCTAACTCTATGGTTGATCTACGGATATGATGCCTTTCACCTCTCATTACCCATCTTCTCCTTCCTCACGGATGGAGGGATGACATGACCTAGAGCGTTCCACTAGTCATACCAAATCGCAACCACGACAGTCGGGCAGTACCGCAAGGGAGTACCGCAGCGTACCGTGATAACTATATATATATAAATATTTAATATATTCGGCCAAGGACTGTCAACTTCGGCATCACTCCCCAAAACCTTCGGGGTGTGTTCTGCTGTTAACAACAACAACATGCCCGAAAATTCTATGAAAAGATCCGGCGGATGACGGAAGGATTTAAGACCGGGGCAAGTTCCTGTGAGGACACTAATGGCGCCCTGGTATTCGAAGTACAGAGTGTACTTTAATTATGGAAGGAGCATTTCTCCTAACTGCTGAATTGCGAGGTAGACGTCGAACCCGATACCCCAATCCCTGACAATGGAAAAGTCGTCCCACCATCTGACTATGATGAAGTGAGGATAGCTATATACCGGCTCAAAAACAACAAAGCACCTGGAAAAGACGGACTACCCGCCGAGCTGTTCAAACACGGGGGCGAAGAGCTGGTAAAAAGCATGCATCAGCTCTCATGCAGAATTGGTCAGACGAGTGCCTGCCTCCAGCTTGGAATTTAAGTGTGCTCTGCCCAATCCACAAGAAAGGCGATCCCGCTAACCGCACCAACTACCGCGGAATTAGTATTCTTACTATCGCATATAAGGTTCTTTCTAGCGTATTGTGTGAAAGACTGAAGCCCATCGTAGACAAACTGATTGGACCTTATCAGTGTGGCTTTAGACCTGGTAAGTTTACCATCGACCGAATTTTCACGATACGCCAAATCCTCGAGAAGACTCATGATAAAATAATCGACACCATATCTTTGTCGATTTCAAAGGCGCTTTTGACAGCGCAAAAAGGAGTTGCCTGTATGCCGCCATGTCTGAACTTGACTTCGCAGCAAAGCTTATACGGCTTTGCCAAATGACGTTGAGCAATACCAGAGCTGTTAAAGAATTAAATCTTTTGCTCTTTGAAATCATAGTTTTTCTTCATTCAGTACTTGAAATTCTTTTCATCGTTGAAGAATTTAACTTCAATTTACGCATTCAGCAATTCTTTACAGAAATCATGATTTATAAATCCACCAAGTGTCAATTCAACAAGAATTCAAAATAGAATTACGAAGAAAAGCTCTTTAATTCAGAATGGCCATTCAGTTGATTTGATTCTTTTGGAGAGTTAATTCCGCTAATTCAGTACGAATCAGTTTTTGGAAAAATGCTAATTTACTCCCTTAAATAGTACTAAAAGTTTTTAAGTTCCTTTCACGCTAGAAGAATTTGAAAAAAAAATTACATTACATATTATAATAATCTATAACATAAAATTAGTGGAAAAAGCTTATTCGGGTGTAAGAAATATGTGAATTTAAAAAAATTCAAGTTAAAACATAAAAAAGTATGATTTTGAAAGGTATAACATGCCTGGTCTTCACATAAACTGCCTTATTAGTGTTGCTGATGTGTTAGTTATGAAGCTTTTCGGGCATATTTTATTAACCCTCTGAGCACATTATTGAATTTAATTAAATAAGCTTTTGTCACATAAATAAAAAATAAATATGAATGTGTAATTATTTTATTATCATAACCTCTAACGAGATTTTTAGCCGTGCTTCTCTTTCCAACTTGTGGTGTGTTGCTTTTGAGTTTTCCTACAAGTTGGCAGGACCTACAGTTTTTTGCCGAACGGCACTTGCAAAGCAAATGAATTTTTTGCTGGCATATTTAGTTTTGGAAAATTTGGCAGTGTCAAGTTTAAATTTAACAACTTCGAAAGTGCTTCAGTATTTTTAAAGATCTTCAACGCACAGCGAATATTGCCGAATTCGCCCTGCTATTACCATATATGAATTTGCGTTGCTCTCATATCTACAAGTTGTACAGGCAATACACAATATTACGTTCAGCTGAAACTCATGCCTTTTATGAATATAAAAAAATTCGGAGCTCTTTCATGGTTTTATTAGTCATATACATACGTCAGTTTTGAAAAATGAAAAAAAAATCAAATCTTTTTTTTTGGATTTATACTTTGAAATATGGAAATTCTTTCCAAATATGAGTATTTTATTTAGATTTTTTAGTCAACAATAACTAGTAGTGGAATTAATTTCCATTTAATTGTATAACAGAAACCATTTGAAATGTCTTTTAAAATTTTCACAAAGCTCAGGAGAGTAAAACGGTCATCTAAACTTTCAACTTCTTCGGCAGATTTTGTATGCAATTTTTGAGGACTCAGTTTGGTAGACCAAGCAGTATAATTATATGCAAGTTAGAACTAGCTGAAATATTTTCCTGATTTTCAAGAACGATTTTCGTCGATGGTGTTAAGTAATTTTTTATGCGAAATTAAATTTTGTTCATGCGTTGCATGAAAGATATTACTTAACACCCTCATCGAAAAAAATTCTTAAAAATCAGGAAAATATTTAAATTAGTTCTAACTTTCACATCATACCACTGAAATTGATTGTCCTACAAAACTAAGAAAAATCTGCCAAAAACGTTGAAAATTTGGATGGCCATTTTGCTAAGCTCCCCTGAACTTTGTCCAAATTCTTAAAGACATCTTTAATTTTGTGTCTAACTGTACATATTACTGAAGTGCCTGAAAAAAGCTCATAAAAGCAATAAATCCGCGATTTTACAATCGCCGTGGCCGTTTGGTAGTATCCCGCCTTTTTACAAGTCTTCAATGGGTGACCGGAGTTCTGGTCGGTGATAGTGTCGAATTCAGGACATTTTTTATCACGGATAAGAAACGGGTTAATAAAAATTACAGCACCTTAAAGGCATAGTAGGGATGGCAGCTATTTTAGTTTTGTGAGCCCAAAAGTTTCGAGATCCCGAATATGTATTATTTAGATATTTTATACATTTTAACAAACAAACTGAAGACAGTACATCAATATTATTTTCATTACCAACAAGATGCTTAAATATATATAAAAAATATGTAAGTAGAGTTTAAATATATCCTATAATTTTTTCTTTACATATTTTTATATTAGTACAAGACCGGGAATAACCAAACATCTTCTTACGGTTTCTCCTAGCTGCTTTGGAAGTTAATGCAAATCAACAAGCGAAAAAGTTAGGAATTTTATAAAATTTCTCTCCATTCATAAGTGGGCTGTAATATTAGGTGTTAATTTTTATACCCTGCTTTTATGATTATATATAAAACCAAAAGCTCAAAAAACTGCCTTAATCCAACTTAATATCATATTATTCGTAAAAAACTAGCTATTTTAAACATTCGGGATTTTTTAACTGCTTTTCGAGATTTCGGGACTAATAAAAAACAATCCCGGGATTGACTTCAAATGTCAAAGAAAAAATATATAATGACAACATTTCATGATACAATAAGCGCACCAGTAGGAAATTGTAACAGTGAGGTACGTTTCTGACATCTTACATAAGTATTAGGACTTATCACAATATATCTATGTTGCGGTGTTGCATCTACAGCTTAAGTGTTTATTATTAAGGAAATTCACAAGGTCTTTTATGTACAATTTCAACAACACAAAACTTGAGAGCACTACATGAGTTGAATGTTGTGTCTGAATACATTAAATTTAATTTTCATACAAATTTGTCAGAAAATATTGAATTTTTGTGTTCGTGGCTCTTTTACTTTTGAAACTAGAGAAAACGAAAAAACAAGGAAAAGCAAAATAGCACACCTGCGCATTGGGTTGCTTAATTTTATTGTGCTATTCAAATTTTATATAAGAAATGACAACAAAGAAAATATGGCAGTCTTAAATTTTGAATTGCCTAATTTTGATTTTTTCTAATTTTAATTAGTACATACACAGAAAAGTTTTAATGGCTTTTGACATGTGATTAGTGTTGTAAACCAAATGCTGGAAAAGAACTAAACAATCATACAGTGCTTGTCAGCTGAAGCATCATCGCGAATAACGTTCTAAGTGTAATATGTTTCAAAACCAGTTTCATTGCATAAAACATTTTGTATTGCTCTCCAGTTAACCAATTTTCTAAAATTTGACACCAAAACTGTAAAAATGCATTTAAAAATAGTAGGGTAATTTAAAGTGACATACATTATTTTGCATTGAAGCGTCGAAAGTGATTCGTAACGGCACTGGAAGATCATGAAAAAGGTGTAAAACTCATAATATGAAAGATATAAAAGAAAAAGTTAAGGGAGACAGATGAGAAAAATAGATTTAAAATATATGACTTTAGCGTTTTTTTGCTCTCCTGACAAATTCTGATTTTGTAACTTAGAACGTTATTCGCTTCGATGCTTCAAAACCCTCTTCCTATCCTGCTCTGTCACCTAAATGTTTAGCAACATCGGAATATGTTACAATTTTTTCAAACGATGGACTTTTCCTTGATATGCCATTTTTGCTTTTACGAACGTGTTTTTCGCTTTGTTTATATTTTTGTATGATAATTACTATGTATATACATGAAATATTCATGATTTAGGATGAGCTTTTAGGTAAAGAATAATACATTTTTATTTTTTTTTAAGATCAGAGGCAAAGATGCAACGACATGTTAATTATAATATATTTCCCGCTAGGCATGGTTCTGCATTGAGGTCTTGTCAATTATAAAAATTTGTTACTTTTCATATTTCAAATTTTTGTTTTGTTTATAAACCGAAAAAAACATGGCCGCTCTTCACAGTGTAGCAATTTCGACAAATCCAAATTTTTTATTTTCGCATTTATCTCAGAATCGGTGGGATTTTTTGAAAGATTTAGCAGCTAAGTAAAATGTATGACATACATATATGGTCCTCGCTTTCGAATTTGCCTTACCGACATTTCGAGTTTTAATTGTCCTGAAAAAAAAAGAAGTTACCTCACGTCCATAGTTTGACTTGAAACATCTATGTGTTGAATTTTGCGCATTTACTTCAGTCAGATGGGATTACTGACATATCTGTGGTTTCGTTATATTATAATATTTGCGGACTGATAAAACCTCCCCAAATATGTAATTTAATCACATCAAAAAATAATGTACATATTTCACCTTCCTGTTGAATTGTATGAGTCTATAGTTAGCCTATGTAAATCTTAATAGCTGTTTTCTGTAGATCATTCGTAGCACCATCAAATTCCAAACATCGTGGAATACTCATAATAATAATAATAATAATACAAATACCTTCTAAGAGGATAAGGTCCAGCCTGTCTTCCAATTTGTGGTTTAAGTTTTAGTACACATTGGCGAGACCTACAATTTCTTTGGCCCAACTTTACACAGTATCTGGCAAGGCATTTTCATTTTGGCTGAAAAACCCCCGGAGCGTTGCCGAACACTGCCGAAGGTGTCCTCGTTTTGAAAAAGTTATTCAAAGAATTTTTGGTGTGACCTGTTTCGGTACTTGCACCAGGTACTTTCAATATGGCAAGTCAGCGCACAGTCATCATACCGCGGCGGTAGACAGTAATTTTAATTTCTATGTCTTAAAATATTCCAGAGGGAAATTATATTAAAAGTGAAAATTAAATTAAATCAAATGTTTCAATAAATTTATTCCTACGTTTATATTATGACAAAATAAAATAAATACATTAAACAAGAACCTCGCCTCCTTAAGCTATATTCTTTACGAGTCCATCAACTCCGGGTCTGTAGATAAAACACGGAATTTTGTTTGCATTTTTATCTAAATTTTAACACTGTGCGCTGCATTTTGACGTCTACCGCTTCGAATTTTCAAACGCGTTTTTCTTCACTTTCCCTGTAATAAAACGATGGAACTGCACTTCATGTTGTTCCTTTTTTATGTGACGATTATTTTCTACTTACCTTCTTGAAAAATTTGCCGTAATCTTCGAGAAATCAGCTAAAAACAGCAAGATTTTATGTATGTATGTAAATATATGAAAACATTGAGTAAGAGTTGCCGTAGCTAAAGAAAACGGAACCAAATTTTCGGGCTTATAGTTTCAAAACAATTTTCCGAAGACAATATCATAGCCGAAATAAGTTTTGAACAAATATATAAATATAACTTTCAGTTTCTGAATGGTTCCAATAAAATTTTGGCCTATTTACATTAAAATCAACAGACTTGAAACATAATCCATCACATATAAAATTTTAGAGTTAGGGCCAAATTTTACAATGATACATGGCAGTCTCGTGTTTTATTACTATTTTGACAGCTTCAAATCAATTCCAGGCATGTTAAAGACTGAAAGTACGCAAATATCACCTCTGAAAGTTAAATTTCGAGAGTACTGAATTGAAAAATTGAATTGATTCACCAAAGTTGGAATTCAATTGAGAGAGTTATTGAATGAGAGTTATTTCGATGCAATTCAGTTCAAACTGAATTACTTTCTCGCATTCTTTAATTCTTTGAATGGAAAATATGAATTCAACATGTCAAATCGTATCTACATGGAATTTCAAATTAAATTCAACGAAAAACATTTGAAAAAATGAATAAATTCTGAATTGTAACTGTTTTGATTCATTCAATTAACAGCTCTGAGCAATACCAACTGTAGAAATGTACTATAGGCTGTGCATATAATTTGTAGCACCCTGTATATGATTTTCTTATTCGTTATATCTTTCTCATCATAACAGTATGTTCTCCTCTTTAGCATTATCTTAATTTAACCTCTACACATTGTAATTGCACAAAAACCAGTCAGTAAATAAATGACCAAGAACGTCTTCTAAATATTACATGGCGCAGACTGAAAAAGTAAATGGGCCGTGCGAAACTTGACACGTCAACATCAAAAATAAAACCGCGTGGTAGACCTCCGCAGCAGGTGCGATACATATACTTAAAAAGCAATATGGATTACGTGAAAAAGTATACGAACTCAAGCTGAGTGGGAATATCGCTGAAAACACAACACAACGGTGGACTCGGTTTGTAAGCAGAAGCAAGAAGGTATCAAGTTAAATCGTGACGAGATAAAAGGCAGCCAAAAGGCAATGTCGAATAACGATAAAAAGTTAAGAATGAAATCTCCAACTGTACATTTTGTGGCAGAGGCCACGAAAAGGGAAATGTCCCGCATTTGGAAAAAATTGCAATAATTTTAAAGGTAGAAACCATTTTGCGGAAGTGTGTAAAAGGAGATCGGTGGGAGAGTTAAATTTAGTAAATGATAAAGTAGATGATTCATACCTTTATTTAGATTCCATAGCTAATGCAAATGGTCCCAAAATGTGGCATGAGAAAATTAAAATACAAAATATGTTTATAAAATTTAAGCTAGACACAGGAACTACGGTGAATATTCTGCCCTATACCTATTTTCAGGGGCGCAGCCAGAAGAAAATGTTAGGGGTGTTTTTTTAATTTTTTTCTTTTTAATATTTTCCTAGCACAACTATATACAATATTATTTTATAGCACCAGTCAGGAGTAGCGTAAAGAAAGCATTTAAAAAAGATAATTAATTATACACATCTACATTAGACTGGGCCAAAAAATTCAAAACTACGTTTTTTTTCAAAATTATATTGATTTTCTTTTTAAGAAAGGTAAAAAAAAAATTACTGCAATTTTTTCAGATTTTTAAATTAAAGTCTAGAGGTCTATCATCGCTGGTTTAGATTTTACAGACTTTACCTCATAAAAAAAAAAAACTAATGGCGGCGATATACCAACAGGTTATCATAACCTCTAACGAGATTTTTGCCGAGCTTCTCTTTCCAACTTGTGGTGTGTTGCTTTTGACTTTTTCCTACAAGTTGGCGGGACCTACAGTTTTTTGCCGACTCCGAACGGCACTTGCAAAGCAAATGAATTTTTTGCCGAGAAGCTTCTCATGGCAGAAGTACTCCCGAGAGTTTGCCGAGGGGCAACACCGTTTAGAAAAATTCGTTTTCTAAATAATTTTTGATGTTACTTTTGCCGAGCATCGAACCGCCACGACTTGGTGTAGAAGGCCGAACACCTAACCGATACACCTCGGCGGTCACCATCTTACCTCATATTTCGTATAAAAACGGCAACCATTGTTGTAAAGCACCGTTTACCTGAACATATTTTTGAAGGAAATCGAACTCCCCACAAAATTTGCATTGACCAAAAATTTCTCAGACTAGCCCTTTTCTAGTATTCTAGCTTCAAAATTTAGCATGTTTTTCAATTTCCCATTTTTTTTTCTTTCAAAAATTGTCAAAAATGCAAATATCCATGTGTCCCTCGTGAAGGGTGGATACCTTGCCGCGGCACGAGGGCTTAAGTCGATAGCCACAGGGCTACGCTGCCCTTGTGATCATAGCTCCGTACGGCACTTCATCACGAGAGCAGCCTAGCCTCTCTGGCGCGACGACAAAGATCTTCCCCCTCCCAATCCAGGGTGTTATGCGAAACCGTGCCCATTGGACGTTTGCAGCCGGGAGGCAAATCGTGGCTGTATTTGAACGGAGCCTCTCTGATACCGGGTCGCCTCAGAGAGTAAGCATGGCCTTACCGCGGTACGGGGCTCTGCCGCGGCGGACGACACATTTTCCCCTACTCTTCCCTTGACCCTAAGCTGGCCGTGTCCGGCGATGGGTCGTACGAACAAGATGAACTCAAATAACCCAAATAAAATCGATAAACCTAAAAAACAAACAACGCCAAATTGCACTCCTCAGCAAAGGAGAGCTATGGAGGAACAGGCGAGAAAGCAACAACAACGCCGGAGGACAACCTCCGTTCCACAATCAAGGGGGGGATCGACAGCGATGGCAACTACGAGTCGGTCAACCAACCCTCTATCGACTAAGATTGACTTGATGGGAGCTAGCAAGAGTGCGGTTGCCAACGCAACTAAGCGGACAACGGCAGATGCTAAACTCCCATCAACCGCTGATATGAAAACCAGTATCTCTACGTCTGTGGCAGCGGTCTCACGACCTGGCCTCGGAGTTTCGAAGGAGAAGGAAGCTGCAACTGAGATTTCGGCAAGGAGAGCGACCGCGATGGCAACTACGGGTCCGCACTCCCAGGAGACATCTCCCCGCCGCTTCACATACCACGAGAAAAGATTGGCTGCAAAGATCCTGAAGAGGTATGAAGGGGTACCGCAGGAATCGCTGTCGCCGAATTCCAGTAAATCGGTAGAGCTAGCGAAAGCTGTGATACCGGATTTCCAAAATTCTTACATGCCAAAGAGGTTAAAAGTTAACCCTTTCAAGCGCCAGAGATCGGACCTGGAGTTAAATCCCCCTCCCAAACGACATCAGAATACCCCTGGAGCGGGCAAACTAAGCTTTGCTGAGGTAACCAAGGAGAGGATCCTTATAGGCGTCCTTGACCGAGGCAATGACCGTCTGGCCATCCCTAAGGACCGGTGGCGTTACGTGCGAAATGAACTCGGCAACATTGTTCTCAATGTTGCTCCAGAGTTTCCGGGTAGTTCGGCGCGAGTAACGGATGCGGGTTGGCACCAGGGTCAGATTAAATTACTCGCATGCGAGGATGCAAAAACCGTAGCACTGTACAAGGCAGCAGCTGCTAAGCTGGGTGAAGTCTACAAGGGCGCAAAGATAGAGGTCGTCGACTGGAAGGACATTCCAGCTCGTCCAAGGGCAAGGGCGTGGATTCCGGCCATCCCTGACGAACCCGAGAGAATTCTCGGGATGCTACGGCTAATGAATCCGTCCCTGCCAACGCATGACTGGAGTGTCAATCTGGTTGGGGATGCGGTAGGGCCCGACAGACAGGTAGTGTTCACCATGAATAAAGAGTCAATCGAGCCCCTCAAAAGGTGCAATGGCCTAGTACACTACAGCGTAGGCCAGATCGTTATCCACGTATATCGTGGTGATGCTCAGCGCGCTGCCTTCTCGGCTGCTCCGGGGGAACCGGAAAACGAATTACCAGAAGAGGAAACGGAGGATTCCGATGCGGAAAGCATGTTATCCGCCACGTCCCTTGGCGATAGTGCTGTGAACAACTCTGAGATGGAGGACAGCCTACAGGACGAGGAAGTCCTCGACGTCACGGTGGTAGCAGCCAACGCTGAGCGATTAACATCTAACGCTACAGACAGCAAGACTCCTGCAACGCCATATCGGGCAGTTAATCGGAACAACTCGTCGTTGATAGGCAACCTCCGGGATGGGGCAAACCTCGACGATATGGGGACGGCAGGGAAGTCTGTGCGCTCTCATGTTGGTGGTGCTTCAGATTAATCTGCACAAATCTAAAGTAGCTTCGGCTGCTTTAAGTAGTCGTCTTTCTAAAGGCGACGTGGATGTGGTCCTCATCCAAGAACCCTGGGTCAATAGCTCGAGAATCTGCGGATTGGGGACTAAGGGCTTCAAGCTCATTCGAGCCAGCGAGGAGAGCAAAGTCAGAACGTGTATTTTGGTCAAGTCTGAGTTAAACTCCTTTCTCCTACCTAACTACACCAATGGTGATATTACCGCTATCAGTCTAACGGTCGACAGCACCCGCCTGACGGTGGCGTCGGTCTATATGCCCTACGACGCCGAAGAACCCCCACCACAAACGGAGGTGAAAGACCTGGTGTCAAATTTCTGCACGGGTAATCTTATTATTGGAGCGGACGCTAATGCTCACCATGTCCAATGGGGGAGCTCCGACATCAATGCCAGGGGCGAGTCTCTGTTTGATTACCTCTTAACAACCAACCTGGTGATTTGCAACGTGGGTAATGAGCCTACTTTTATCACTAAGACCCGCAGGGAGGTCATAGACCTCACTATCTGTAGTGAAGGCGCTTATGAGTGGGTCAGAAAATGGCGGGTTCTGGAAGAACATTCTTTCTCCGACCACCGTTACATAGAAATGGTTTTAGACTTTATTGTAGAACAACCAATCATGAAGCGCAATCCACGTAACACTGATTGGCAGTTACACAATGAAATATTAGACAGAGACCTACCAGTACTGCCCTCACAAGCCCCCTCATCAGTAGAGGAGCTGGAGGATCTTGTTACTACATTTACATCGGCGCTCTCAAATGCTCTAGGACAGGCTTGTCCAGTGCCAAAACCACGCGGTAAACACAGGCCACATTGGTGGTCCTACGATTTGGACTCGCTCCGAATATCATGCCGGAAACAATTTAACAAGGCCAAGAGCTTCGGCTCTGAGCCTCATTGGCATGAATATAAAGCTAAACTAAGGGCCTACAAAAAAGCTCTGAGACAGGCGAAGAGAACCTCGTGGAGAAATTTCTGCACTGGCGTCGAAAAGGTCGACGACACAGCGAGACTTAGACGAGTCCTCTCGAAAAGTCAAACAACCATCAGCTATTTGCGAAAGCCTGACGGATCCTGGACCAGCACGGAAGAGGAAACCCTTGAGCTGCTCTTGAATACACATTTTCCGGGGAATCTGCATGATGCACCACTAGCACCTACAACAAACCTGGCAGTAAATATACCCATCACTGAGGAAAGAGTAAGGTGGGCAGTTAAGAGCTTTGAACCGTATAAGGCTGCCGGGCCGGACGGGATTATCCCCGCGCAGCTTATAAACACGTTGGAGACATCAGCTAAATGGCTGGTATTTCTCTTCACAGCCTGCCTGGCTCTCAACCACATTCCGGGCTCCTGGAGAAGCGCCACGGTAGTGTTTATCCCTAAGGCTGGGAAGGCATCCCACTACGAGCCAAAAGACTACAGACCGATCAGTCTCTCGTCCTTTGTACTAAAAACCTTTGAGAGGATACTAAGCGACTACCTCTTAACGACTATTGATAGCAACCTTATCTCTAGCTATCAGCATGCATACACCAAGGGTAAATCAACAGAAACCGCTCTGCACAGCCTAGTGTCTGTCATTGAGAAATCGCTGTGTGAAAAGGACTACTGTCTCGTGGCCCTCCTAGACATTGAGGGGGCTTTCAACAATATAAGCCCGGAGGCTATCAACTCCGCTCTAACTAATCTGGGCGTAGATAGACCTCTAACTGGTTTAATTGACCAACTTTTAATGGGAAGGAAAATAGCTTCTTCACTTGGTACGGTTGAGTTATCACGCTATGTCACAAGGGGAACACCCCAGGGTGGTGTTCTTTCCCCGCTTTTATGGAACCTCACAGTCAACTCGTTGCTACGTGGCACAAGCTGGGGGGGCGGGAAGATAGTGGCATACGCAGACGATTTAGCTATTGCATTCAGAGGCAAGTTCCCACAAACTCTGTGTGACCTGATGCAAGTAGCACTGCGAGAAGTTTCAACGTGGTCCTCTCGCTGCGGACTTAGTATCAACCCAGGGAAGGTGGAACTGGTCCTCTTCACTAACCGGTACAAAATACCGCCACTAAGCCTACCAGAACTAGATGACACGCGCCTGGGCTTGTCGGATAAGGCCAAGTTTCTAGGCATAGTTCTGGACAGGAAATTGAATTGGAAGGAGAATGTTCTTCAGCGCCAGAAGAAAGCTTGCATCGCTCTTTACACATGCAAAAGAGCCATTGGCAAAAAATGGGGCCTCAGCCCTAGAGTATGCAGTTGGATCTACACGGCCATCATTCGCCCAATCATGCTTTATGGAGTCGTCGTATGGTGGCCTGCGCTGAGCCAGGCAACATACCTGAATCTGTTGCGGAAAGTCCATAGATCCAATATGATCTGTATAAGCGGTGCGCTAAGGACAACGCCCAACGAAGCCCTCCAGGTCATTCTGGGCATTTTGCCACTTGATCTGGAAGGGTTTCGGTCAGCGGCGGCATCAGATCTGCGCCTAAGAGAAACCTCCAGTTGGGCTGCGGGTACTATTGGACACTCCAGTATTCTGGAATCTTACAGCTTTCTCCCTCTAAGCACAGATCGTTGTGCGACTACTACAGTCGGGGATAGGTGTTTCAAAATAAACATTCCCAGCAGAGAAGACTGGGAGAGGACGGATTGGTGTCCCGAAACAAATGGTGGCACTTCCATATACACCGACGGCTCGAAGTTGGACGGCAGAGTTGGAGGAGGCGTTTATTCAAGGGATTTGGACCTTGAGCTCTCCTTCAGACTACCTGATCATTGTAGCGTCTTCCAGGCGGAAGTCTCGGCAATCCTGGACGCCGCGGCCTGGTTAAGCAAACGTGTTATCGGAGAAGATATCGCTATTTTCAGCGATAGCCAAGCGGCCATCAAATCCCTTGGCTCATACACGTTCAACTCTGAACTGACGCTCAGCTGTCGTCGATCTCTTCAGGAGATGGCCCAACAGAACCGCTTAAACCTCATATGGGTCCCGGGACATAGGGACATTGAGGGAAACTGTATGGCAGACGAGCTTGCCAGGCAGGGCACGACCAAGCAGGTTCTTCAGGATAAAGAGCGCTTAGGTATGCCGTTTGCCACATGCAAACTAATGCTGAAGGAGCACACACTCCGTCAAGCCAACGAAAGATGGCTGCAATCCCCAGGGTGTCGCATATCGAAACAAACCTGGCCATAATGGGATCTTAAAAGGTCTAGACGCATTTATGCCCTAACTAGGAGGGAAATCTGCATATTGATAGGGGTATTAACCGGTCACTGCCTCATTGGTAGGCATGCAGAAAGGCTAGGTGTGCCCTACCGACGATGCTGCAGGAGTTGCAAAGATGATGATGAGGAGGAAACAGTGGATCACCTCATCTGCAACTGTCCGGCTTTAAGCGGGGCGAGAACGCGCTTTTTGGGAGTTCCGTTCCTGGATAGCCTAAGCCAGATCGCGGAACTGGACATAAAGGACTTGATGGGCTTCATAAAGTCACCTAAGTGGTTCGAGGAGGAGTAACGGTGTCGGTTTAGGAGTGTCAGTCCCGGGATTCTGCTATGTGGAAAATCCCAAAAACTCAGGGATTTTCCATATGGCTGGGTTCCGGGACTGACTTTCCTTGTGTTGGTGGTATCACAACGGGCCTTTCAAAACTGGCCTAAGTGTGCCTCTGCGGCAGCCACTTGAACCTAACCTAAATATCCATGTACAACAAAGATAGATACAGTTTCTTAAAGGAAATTGAGTGGTTAAACCACTATTTTTTGTAAATTTACTTTTCTAAAACTTATTTAGTATTAAATTAAAAAAAAAATCATATTTGAGCGTTTCTTTTTCAAGTGATCCAAGTTTCAACCGTCATGCTACGGATTTTATTCAAATTCGGCTTACACGTAGGGAGATATGATCTGTCAAACTTTGGAATTTTTCTTAAACTAATGAAAACATGTGCCTACTCAATCATTCATATCTCGGCTTGTACTAATGCTACAAACTTCAACTTGAGCTCATTTGAAAGCTAATGAATCAGGCTTTGCGTTCCTTAATACATTTTTTGCATTTTGCAATTTTTATATTTTTATTATAACAATTGCATTTTTAACATAGCAACTGCACATTGTTACATTTTTAGTTCTAAATACCAGCATTCGATTGCTTATTAAATTCTCTACAAAATCAATATATTTCAAAAATGGGGTCTTCATACGGACTTTTACTAAAATACATATTTACAAGACTAACTCTACACAGTAAAAAATGAAAGACTACTTTTTTTAAATTTAATACCAAATAGTATTATTTTAAGACCCTGAAAAAGATTGGAAATTAAATTTGGACTAATGGTTTTAAAATAATACCAAAATAATACTAAATCGCTCTCTCTCTCTCAATTTTGGCAATTAAATTAGTCCAAATGGTCTTAAAATAATACCAAAATAACACTCTTTCTCTCAATTAAACGGAAAATGGTATTAATTTAATACTTTTTGGCGTTGTTATATATAAACACCAAATTGGTATTAAATTTAGACTTTTCTTTTTACTGTGTATATTTTTGTATGAAAAAAATAAAAAAAATTAAATCAAACATCATCATGTATTGGGACAATCCATATGAAAACGTCTAATTCAAAAAGCTGGCTAGTCTCGGATTTCGCTCAAACTTTGAGGGGCACTTATTTAGGGCCCTAAAGGAACATATTGACACACATTTATTTTTTATAACCACTCGTTTCGGACTGGTCAAGTTCAAAGTTTGAAAAACGTCATTTTTAGGCCTACCCTATTTTAGCTGTAAAAATGTTTCTATTAGAGATATCTTTACATTCGATACAGCATTTTAAAGGGAAAAGATAGTAGTTTGTTTAAATATAAATATTAAATCATATAGCGAGTACCTCGTATAAAAACCCCGGTACTGAAAATACGTATTTTTTGATCGATTTTCGTCAACTTTAGCCGGCTCTGGCGTCTTTACTGTTTTAGGTAGCCACTCAATATTTGTCAGAAATTAAGGGTACATTTTCTAGAAGAAATTAACCCATCCATCGGCCAAAAAACCCCACTCCTTATAGATAAATTATTATCTCGAAATTTGTAAATTTTCAAAAATCATAGTTTTCAGGCTCGAAAACGGACATGTTTATCACGAGATAAAAATACGAATTTCTCATGGACTTCAGTCCTAATCTTTAGCTTCAAATAGCTCAACATTTCGTTTTGTTATTTTCATACTAAGGGTCTCTGCTGTTGGATCTCCTAAACCAATATAATTTTTTTTTTTTTTCAAAGTAAATTTTCGTATAATTTTTGAGACTTTTTTCAAGCAACTTTTACATAGTCTGAAAGCTGCAGCTTCTAACTTTTCAACAAAACAACCGCGTGCAATTATCATAACTGAGTAGAAATTTTTGAAATGTACTTACGAATTTTCATGATGGAAGGAAAATTCAAAATAAGTATAGGAATATACTTCACTAATGAGTACTAAACCACAGTATAAATATTTCTTAAAAAAAAATAACTGGTTTACTTATTATATGCATCTAAGAAAAAGTGCATCTTTTCGTGAATTAATTTTTTTTCTCGAAAACCACTTGATAAAAAATTATAAAAATTTGAGGATATGTCAAGAAATAAATGTAACGAAGGATGAAATTTTTATTATTGTGTCACTCATTATTGTTGCAAATTTATTGACTTTCTTAAAAAACTAATACTGATTGAACGCAGTTCTTCACGCTGCATTTTAACGCCTATGTAAGTTTTGGGAAGTCTTATCGATGCAGATTAATATAACGATGCAACTTTTTTGTGCCCGCTCTTTGTTTTAATGTAATAATTAAAATCATGCAACCTCGCAGGAAATATACTTCCAATTTTTTTTTTTTTTTAATTGCGGAATACTGTTAGTTATTGAGGCAGATATATGTATATACATAGAGAGTGGTTTCTTGTACTATAGAGTTTATTTTTTTTATTCTGTTTTCGACGTTGCAATTTCAACAAAAGTGATGTCAATTTGGCTTTGCCAATTCCAATTTTTTTTTTTTTTTAATTGCGGAATACTGTTAGTTATTGAGGCAGATATATGTATATACATAGAGAGTGGTTTCTTGTACTATAGAGTTTATTTTTTTTATTCTGTTTTCGACGTTGCAATTTCAACAAAAGTGATGTCAATTTGGCTTTGCCAAATGAGGTTGAGCAATACCAACAGCTCCGTCAGAATTGGGAAGGACCTCTCTGAGCCATTTGAAACCAAACGAGGCTTCAGACAGGGCGACTCCCTTTCGTGCGATTTCTTCAACCTGATGCTGGAGAAGATAATTCGAGCAGCAGAGCTAAACCGCAATGGTACAATCATTTACAAGAGCGTGCAATTGCTGGCGTATGCCGATGATATTGATATCATTGGCCTTAACAACCGCGGCGTAAGCGCTGCCTTGTCTGGACTGGATAAGGAAGCGAAAAAAGTGGGTCTTGCCGTGAACGAGGACAAGACGAAGTATTTGCTGTCATCAAATAAAGAATCGGCGCACCTGCGCCTTGGCAGCCATGTCACTCTTGATAGTTACAAAATTGAAACTGTGAGGGACTTCGTCTATTTGGGAACCAGTATCAACACCGAAAATAATATCAGTCTAGAAATCCAGCGGAGAATCGCTCTTGCCAACAAGTGACGCTCTATAAGTCTCTCATCATACCTGTCCTGATGTATGGCTCAGATTAATGGACAATGTCAAGAGAAGATGAGATGGCCCTTGGAGTATTTGAGAGAAAAGTTCTCTGGAAGATTTATGGTCCTTCCCGTGATGCCAACGGCGAGTATCGAAGGAAATTTAACGATGAGCTGTACGAGCTCTACGCAGATCTGACCATAGTCCAGCGAATTAAAGCCCAAAGACTCCGCTGGCTGGGCCATGTTATGCAAATGGACAAAGAAGCTCCAGCACAGAAGGTTTTCCTATCGTCGCCTGAATTCGGCAGCAGAGGAAAGGGAGGCCTCGACTGAGATGGAAACAACAGGTGGAGGATGACTTCAACTCCCTTGGGGTTTCCAATTGGCGTCAGTTATCGCTAAAACGGAATGACTGGCGTGCTTTGATATGCAACGTCCAAAATCGCTTAGGCGGTTAAGCGCTAATAAATGATGATGATGATGTCAATAGAAAACATTTTACAAATAATTTTGTTATCACACATGTTTAACACAAGTTTAACAGAAGAGTTGCAGATCCTCATAAAACATGATTTTCTCGCCAAGTCCCAAGCAACATATTTTAGTCAAAAGAAGAACGAAATAGAAGAAGGAGAATTCGTGATAAGTATGGATTTTGCCGAAAATTACACTTTGGACAAATACTCATAATTTATAATTGCCAAAATGCAAATCAACCACACAATAGTTTTGTCATAATTTCGACAAAATTAACTCATGATGCAAGCTCCGTTCCCTTATTTAATTCGGGAGTCATAAAGTACTTGAAAGAAAAGTATGTTAGTGATAGTGTCAATAAGATTTATTACTTTTCTGATGGAGCTGCATCGCTATATAAAAATAAATACAATTACGCTAGGATTATGCAACATCAGGAGGATTTCGGGGTTAGTGCGGAATGGAATTTGTTCGCTACCTATCACGGTAAGGTAGCGTGTGACGGCATCGCAGGCACCGTCAAAGTCATGTCGAGCCAGCTTAATAAGAGTTGATGGTTACCAGTCCGAAAAGTGTATTTGAATGGGCTAAATATCATTTCTCAAAAATAGATTTTGATTTCTGTACCACAAATGAACATTGAAGGTACGATTTGAAAAAGCAAAACCTATAAAAAACACTCGACAGTATCATTGTTTCAAACCTGGGTGTGATAACAAAATTATTTGTAAAATGTTTTCTAATGACATCACTTTTGTTGAAATTGCAACGTCGAAAACAGAATAAAAAAAATAAACTCTATAGTACAAGAAACCACTCTCTATGTATATACATATATCTGCCTCAATAACTATCAGTATTCCGCAATTAAAAAAAAAGAAAAAAAAAATTGGAGAAAATATTTCCTGCGATTTTAATTATTACATTAAAACAAAGAGCGGGCACAAAAAAGTTGCATCAGTATATTAATCTGCATCGATAAGACTTCCCAAAACTTACATAGGCGTTAAAATTCAGCGTGAAGAACCGCGTTCAATCAGTATTAGTTTTATAAGAAAGTCAATAAATTTGCAACAATAATGAGTGACACAATAATAAAAATTTCATCCTTCGTTACATTTATTTCTTGACATATCCTCAAATTTTTATAATTTTTTATCAAGTGGTCTTCGAATAAAAAATTAATTCATGAAAAGATGCACTTTTTTTTAAATGCATATAATAAGTAAACCTGTGTTTTTTTTAAAGAAATATTTATACTGTGGTTTAGTACTCATTAGTGAAGTATATTCCTATACTTATTTTGAATTTTCCTTCCACCATAAAATTCGTAGCTACATTTCAAAAATTTCTACTCAACTACTAAACTATTTACATATATTTAAAAATTAATTGCGGCATTATATGAATCTGTTCCTTGAAATAGTAAAAAATTTATATAAGTTATTTGTAACTAGTTCAAGAGTTATGATAATTGCACGCGGTTTTTTTGTTGGAAAGTTGTACGCTTTAACTTTAAGACTATGTAATGGGTGCTTGAAAAAAGTTCCAAAAATGATACAAAAATTTACTTTGAAAAAAAATTTATATTGGTTTAGGAAATCCATCAGCAGAGACCCTTAGTATGAAAATAACAAAACGAAATGTTGTGGTGTTTGAAGCTAAAGATCAGGACTGAAGTCCATGAGAAATTCGTATTTTTATCTCTTGAAATTGACCCCATGAATACGAAGACCCCATTTTTGAAATATATTGATTTTGTAGAGAATTTAATAAGCAATCGAATGCTGGTATTTAGAACTAAAAATGTTGTGGGTAACAATGTGCAGTTGCAATGTTAAAAATGTAATTGTTATAATAAAAATATAAAAATTGCAAAATGCAAAAAATGTATTAAGGAACGCAAAGCCTGATTCATTAGCTTTCAAATGAGCTCAAGTTGAAGTTTGTAGCATTAGTACAAGCCGAGATATGACAGATTGAGTAGGTACATGTTTTCATTAGTTTAAGAAAAACTCCAAACTTTGACAGATCATATCTCCGAAGAATATCGAAAAATTGGCAAAACAAAAAATACGTGTCAAATCAATTTATAGTCCCTACATGTAAACCGAATTTGAACAATATCCGTGACATGACGGTTGATTTTTTATCTCTTGAAAAAGAAACGTCATTTCCGTCTTTTTTTTGGTGTTCTTTATCCAATTTTTTACTACATTTTGTTTATTGATATTCTACGTGATTAATTATCATTATATGATCAATATTATAACAACAAAAAATATACATTTCTCATAAACGTTAAAACATATTTTTGCTTAATATAGGCTTTCTCTGCGGGGGTGTAGTTCTACAGACTTCAAATGGCGCAGCCACAAAAAAAAACAAAAATTTGACGGATCTGTGACCTCAATACATTAATTTTCATGCATTTTGGCGAGCTAAATCCAAATCCGTGATCAGAAGTAGCCTAACAGGTCGCAGTTCATCACTAACCTTCACAAATTAATATTGGACTTTTTTGCACGGTTAGGGCCGAACCTCGGGCCCGTTGTTAAACTCTCATATCGAATTCGGATTCAGCATCCAATTTCAATTAATAATATGTACTAGGATCGGCCGTGGTCGAAATTCGACCATCTTAAATTTTCTCCAACCTCTCTTAATATACATATCTCCCGTTCATAACAAAACCAAGTAAGTGGCTCCTCCGTGACAAATGCAAATTTGGATTACGTGATACCATACAAACAATCTTCACATTAGGGTGGCGCAGCAAAGTAGTACAGCAGAAAAGCTGACGACAATACATTAGGATATATCTACAACAAATTTATATGCACACAAACTCGTTATGGGCTTATAATATTTCAATATATAATGGTACTTTTTTATCTTAAAATATAAACTTTTTAATGAAAAAAAAAAAAATTAATATAGAAGTGCTCTGCGAAAAACCTTGGATTATGTGAACTATGTGATTATGTGAATGGTGATGGTGTGAAGATGGCGAGGATGCAATGATATTTATGTGAAAATGAAGGCAAGTGGTAGCTGCCTGGATCGCTTAATACTTAAGTACGATTATGTGAGAGTAATTGGCGAGACAGCATAATAGTCCATTCTAAGTTTCCAATTTAACTTTTATAGGGATCCATCTATAAATACTATACGAAATTGGGTTGCGAAAGCTTGTATGCGGAGAGTGTTAGCGTATTAATATAAAGATACTGCAATTTTTCCTAAGGTGATGAAAACATGCACCAACTGAAATTATTATGTTTCGGCTTGTAGTAATGCTACAGATTTTTTTTAAC